>PYHW01007997.1:0-26474 GCA_013186435.1 Turdus rufiventris | reverse complement strand
AAAAAAATAGTGCGCCTTATAGTCCGGTGCGCCTTATCTGAGCTACAAAGTTGCGACTCTCAGGGGTGCGCCTTATAGTTCGGTGCGCCTTATGGTCGTGAAATTACTGTACTTATGCAACCTGTGTAATCCTCAGCTCAAGCAGACAGAAAGGTGGTTAAACAATGATTCAGCTGCACTTGCCTTAAGGACTACACTGACTAGACTTTTTGATTAAGGCTTTTTAATCAAAAGAATAATATCTGCTGGATTTAATTTCACTTCATCTGCTATGAGGCAGATACTTGATCTGCTAGGCTAAGCAAGCCCGTGCCAGTCATGTGTAATAAATTAGTGATCAGAAGACTCTGATAGTCTACTCCAAAATTCTACGGAAGTAGAGTAAGCTAAAAAGACTAACAAAGAAGGATGCTATAAGGGTTCAGAGTTTCTAAAACATCTGTTCTCTAGTATATATAAATGCTGAATTAAATGGAAATCATAATTAGTTTACCACTGTTTCTCCATTTGATTTCCTAGGATTTTACAATTAGTTGCTACTTCAGTGATAATTACACTTCATCACTCTTAGAAGTAGTAGATAATAGTTAAATTACTACAGTTTCTTTTTAATATTCCAGTCCTTAGAAGCCACCCAGGAAAAGAAGAATGATAAAGTAAGAAGATAAAAATTATAACCTCTATTAGCATAGAAAAAAAGAGACTAACTTTCTTTCATTGCATTTTGTACCAACTGCTTATTTAGTGACCAATTGCAAAAGTCAGTCATGAAATGACTCAAGAGAAGCAATAAAGATATGGGCAAGTAGCAGAAGTTATATGTGCCTTCATCAAACATCGAACAGTATCTGTCAAAATCAATATTTTTCTCCTATTCCAGGAGATATATCCAAACATATGATCACAAGGTTCAAGGGAGAGTCATCTGGCCACAATTTCACTAAAACAAGTTAAAGCCTAAATTGCTAAATTGTCACTTGCAGCAAGCAGGCATCTACTCAAATCCCCATTATCTGAGTGTTAGCTGAAGATCATCAAAACATGCAAATCCTTGCTTTAGAAATAAAAGCCCCTAAACCACAGGCTTAGCAAAAAAAAATACGTAACACTCACAGTTAAGGCACTCTGCTCTAAAACAGTTTTTCTCCAAGCTGCATACAACAGTTAGATATATCATATGCCATGCACAAATGCCAGAAGTGAGAAACTCTAAGCACTGTCGAGACTCTGCCACGTCCAGGAAGCATTACAGAGAGATTGACTCTGTGTTGCAAAACTTTCCAAAACAGAAGAAATGCTGGTGTTGTAACATTTTTTCAAAATCTCAGCTGGGACAAGCCATTAACACAAATATTCTGGAATATTTCTGCATGATTTTTAGTTCCTCATAGTTCTTGTTCTCAGAAAACATTTCATATTTCAATGTTCTGCTGTATTGCCCTGGTGTGATGCTACACAGTTTTCGTCATATGGAGGTAAAAAAAATTAGCTCAAGTATCTCTTTAAAAATCCCAGGAAGCCAACTGCCACTGAAGAGACAAACAATCAATATTTTGCTGACTTCAAATCAGGTATTTCAGCTAAGATCAATGGAGCTAAAGCTGTCTAAAAGTTCAAGTCAAACTAAAATATTTTATTTCATTTTTCTAGTCATAAAAGTTTGCCAGCAGTCTGCACTATCTCATGAAACTTAATTTCATAAGAAGATTACTTTTTGCAGTTGAAACTCCTGAGAATATTTTTGTAGGGAATTCTCACTTTTCTTTTTCTTCCAGTATCCTGGCTACCCATGCTATCTCCCTGCCCCATGGAAAAAGGGCTTCTGTGAAACAGGCAGCCTGTTGGAAAAGGAGGTACAAAAGTTACCTGTCAGCTGTGCAGCAAGGGGTCAAATGGAAAACCTGTGACTCAGAATCGTATTTTAAACCCTGGAAATATGAACTGCAACCTGAAAATTACTTGTGCCCAGGGCACAAGGTGTTTCATCTTCTTCCCTGGAATTCCTTCCCTGGAATTCTCATAGTGCCTACTCAAGCTGTCTTTATACTGCTGAGGATAATAAAACTCTAAATGCTAAAACATCTTTGAATATTACTATAATCATGGCAGCACAGGCTCTGCCATAAGCAGGAATGAAAGACACAAAAAGACTAACCTTTTTAGATGTAACTAAAAGTTTCTGGACTAAATCTAAGTATTTAGAATGCAAAGGTTAGTATTAACCAGACAACACAACAAACAGACCACTGAAATTATTCCTAGAAAAGTGTGTATGCCTGTGTGTGCATGTAGACATACATAAATGTGTAGAGAAATATGTCCAAATCCTTCACAAAAAATTCAAGGTATATGCTTGGACCTTCTCAGTTTAAAAGAACTGAGTCTTAAGGTCTCAGTCTTAACTTGAGTCTTCCCTACAGCTGAACAAAATATTTCCCTACTCAGGACACCAGTGGATTGTATTGTTGGTGGTGAGATGAGGTTGTAGGGGGTGGGCTGGGGAATGACAACAAAAACCTTAACTCACACCCCAAACCCTTAAACTCTGGCCAGGAAAACTGCTTTATACAACTGAGAATTTGCTAACATATGTGACTCATGATTTGACTCATAAGCTTCTGAAGTTCACTGGGGTTACCATTAAGGTCAGATTACCTATGAAATATCAGATTACTACACCTTCACATTGCTTCAGAGGAACACTTGTACTGACCATGTAATATATTTATGTGGGAAGGTTAACACCAAAACCATCACATTCCTCTAATTTCAAATGAGAAAAACAGGCAAAGAATTCAGAAGAAAATCAAAAGAACCTCCTTGTGAAAGGATTTTAAATTAAGTAATTCAAGGATGTGGGCAGATATCACGAAGCATTAGTCACAGAAGTTAAGTTGGAGACAGTTTCAGAAAGTCTTTGCTTATCACATTAATGTTTTTTCTCACCAGGAGTATTGCTTAAAACCAGCTAAGGAGGGTTTCAAAATGATGTGTTTATAAATAGGCTCACTGGGACTGCCCTGGCAGGACTGGTCTGGTTGGGTCTCACGCTTCTACCTGTGTTGAGTTTAACTTTTAAACCATTCTCAGATGGCACTTTTATGAGTGCCTGTAGCTCGTTCTTTTTAATTACAGGAATATACAATGTAGGTTTACCAGTCTCCAAAATAATTTTTACTTTCTTTAGCTCACACACATTTCCAGAGGTGTCATCTATTCATTCCTCCTTTTTTATTAGCACTGGCAATAAAAGACAATGACTGCAAGGATAATGTACTTCTCCAGGTTCCAAGCAAACCACTTTTTAATCCCAACTTTTGATTCTCCGTTTATAAGATGCCCTTACTAAAAAAAATTAATAAAAATAGCAGACTGTCCATGAAAACTATGTTTTCATAGTTGGTGATAAACATTTTAATGAAGATACTAAAAAAATCTGAAGTAACACCAAAAATCTGATTCAGGTAAGACTTGTGGGTAGTGAAGCCCAGCACAGAAATAAAATGCTGACTATTTGGCATTAATTTTTGCATCTTTTACTTTCACAGGTTATTATTAGTTTTCATTTATCACTTCAATGCTGTAATTGGCAGATATTATCCAGAGTGCCTTATTTCATAAATACACATACTTATTTACAGGAGACTCAACCACTATAAACCCCGCCTGCTGTACATTCTCCAACATCATTATTTTACACCAACAGCAAGGAAAAAAAAGCACAGAAGTAGCTGCTACTGCACATCAGCCAAATGGTGAAGGTTAATGCATGCCTTCTAAACTATTTCATGCAGATTTTGATCCCTAGGGCCACACTGTCACATATGCTCATACTCTCCCTCTTGTTCAGACATCTCCCTTAGATGTAATTTTGCTGTAATTCACTATGAAACTGCAATGATATGCGAAGGTCCTAACACCCATTTCATAAAAGCTTTTCCACATCTCTTGGGCACAAAGAAGGTCCTTTGTGTCCATGGGAATGCACAGTGATGTCCTGAATACCTTGTCATCTTCAGCAATCCAAGTTTTTGGTGCTCTCAGCTTCCCATCTACCACCTGAAATTAATAACTTGATACTACATAATGCTGCAGAGCAAAATGAGACAGGAATAGCTCTCAGCACATACAGATGAGTTAGGCTGAGTTGTGCAGTTGCTCAATTATCCAATCACTTGGCAACTGATTTTGCTTTCCTCTTGGTGCGCTCCTATTCAGAGTGGAAGCACATATAGATGGTGTACTGCACTTGACAATGAGGTGAGAGAGAAAAAAGAATCATACTAAAGATTAAAAAAAGAAAAGACTTGTAATTTACACACAGTTTCCATATTTCTTTTATTAGAGGAACTCATAATTCATTGGGACTACTTGCTTCTCTAAGTATTTAATTCTGTGGAAAAACATAGTACACCACAAGAAAGGACAAAGCACAAAGTCCTTTGGGAAAAGGTGATGACACTTCAGCAAAGAGCTCTCCCAATCATCCCAGCATCCTTAGCCCTAAAGACTGTGGGGCACAGAAATAACTCTACAGAAAAATTCACCTGCCATATCCTCATATTAGACCTTAGAAGTGTAAAGCTCTGACCACTTGCAGCTTCAAAGCTGAAAAAGAATGAAGACCCTCAGAAATGCAACATCTAAAACAAGAGAAGCTGTCTCTACAGTCAGAAAAATCATTATTACAGCTTTATGTGATTTGAAATCCTTCCAATAAAGTAAATGGCCCAACTTGCCATCTTTTTAGATTGATAACTGCTGCAAGGAGGGCATCTATATGTACCTTATTTTGGGTGTCTTCCTATGGGTTCCCATGTTCAATCCTTCTGGGAAACTTTTCCCTTTATGTAGGCTTTGTTTGGCCACCACAAACCACTAAAGCCTTCAGCACACTTAACTGAAGGTGATTATTATGAGCATGCTGTAGGTGAGCAGTGATGTGTGTCCACCACCCTGCTCCCACCAGTGACTTCTTGAACCCATTAATCTTGTAAATCAAAATTATATCTAAAAATAAAGTAGAAGAGCAAGGAGAAATCAGCCAGTAGACAGGTGATCTTGAGTCTCAAGCCTTTTTATGCATTTGTCTTTCAGTGTGGCCATTTCCAAGAGCTAATATTATGAGCATTTTACAAATATCAGCAGGGCATTTGATGTGCATTTCATGCAGATGTTCCAGCATCTCAAACAGGTGATAAGGGGTTGCTATGGTTACAGTATTCTCTTAAGCTGAATAGTTAATAGGTTCACAAAATACATATTCTTACCTGTTATTTAAAATATTAGTTGTCCAACAGGCATTTGCTTATGCACCCCTTTCATTTTTTCATGGACTTTACACTCCTTCATCTATCAAATATAGTGGATTTTGATACTGTTTAGAGAAAGGAGAGGTCACTAACTATTTTCCTTCTTCAGAAAAGGGGACAAGTTAGGTAGCTCATTATCTAGCCTGTTTATAATTAAGTCCAAAAATAACTGCTCCACTGTACTAGAATTGTGAGAACTTTTATTTCAGAGGTTTAATGAGTCATGGAAACATGCTTAAAAGTCTGCACTAAACAAAGAACTAAACATTAGCATGGCAATAGACCATATAGCTTTTAATGGTCTGAACTCTTTGTCTCACATTCGGACACAGACCTAGGATTGTCCCATCACCAACATTTCATCCACTATTTCTTTCAGATGAGTTACTTTTTCGCCAGTGAATCTGAAGGTGATATTTAGGAAGGCTATTATCAGACATGCAAATTGGGGGGAAAAAGTGTCACATCAAATCACAACCGTTTACTAAGATATTACTCATGGGCAAATGCTTTCACTGCCTGCTTAGAAGGACAGGTTGAATGGAGTTACTGTAAAGGCACCGAATTTAAAATTTTATACTTGTTTGTACTTTTCATTATGAAATTAAAGCGTGGTTTTAACACATTAACTTATTTTAATTTGAATTGGTTTATTAATATATATAGAATGTAAATAAACCAAAGGTTGCTTGATTTTTATTATCATCAAAACACTAATGTTTTGACTTTCTTTGGGTTACTGTGATCATTATGTACCTGCTACCTTATTTTGAAAGTTTCCAGTGACAGCTGATACAGTCATAGGATGGAACCCTGATATTATGAAACTCATTTATTTTAAAAACAGCCCAATTTTTACTGAGGTAAATATGAGTAGGATTACATCCATATGCAACTGATAACCTGACTGTGGTCAGGGAAAACAAAAAGAATCCTCCAAGCTTGGCTAATAACTTAGTTGGATATATTTGAACACCTGTTACTATAATAGTGTTCATAATCGGTTCAGTTTAGAGTAAGATTGAGCAAGACCAAATGTGCTTGCAACTTCCAGATCTGCTTTCACAGCTTGTATCCAAAGAGATTCCTGGGAAATGAATTAATATTTTGCAGTCTGAGGCAGAAAATTTTTATAGCAGGTCTGAGCAACAGGGTAGGAATTCATGGAAGGTAATATATAGAGCAGATCTAAGTACTAAATAGACACTTTCCTTATGTATTTTGAAGTGCAGAATGTTGCATATTTCTGGAACGAAAAATGGACATAACATGTTGTTCTTGCAAGGTGTTACCATGTTAACAACTAGAGAACCTTCTGTTAAAACTATTAATATGTGGCTTATCACTTCATAAAAACTTGAAATCCCAACGCAACAACAATAAGCACATGTGGTGCATATGAAGCCAGTCTGCAAATACAATAATAAGCATTCAGCAAGAGGTATTTTTGTACTGTAGTTAGCTGAGGTAAAATTGTCATGCTTGTTCTACAATCACCACTTTTGTTACCTACAAAATAAAGCCATCCATACTCACTCTGTATTTGGGTTCGTTTCTGAAGTACAAAAAAGGCTTTTGTTGCCTCCTGGTTCTTCTGCACACACCAAACCTGACTTGGGAAGTTTGAAGGTGATGGTGAAGTCATCTGCCAGAAGGCTTAGCAATTTTAAGGAAACCTGTTCCCAAACCTGCAGCTGACCCTCTGTTTACCAAGACAGACATAATCTATCATAATGATTCTGTCACTGGTGTCAGTATTTGGGTAGTTGTGGCACTTACAGGATAAGTGAAGGAATAAGCATGAAAAAATAGATGGGGTGATAAATTAGGAGACTGAGAGATGGGAAAGATGGGAAGAGGAAGAACAAGCACTTCATGTAAATCATAGAATCATTTAAGTTAGAAAGTACCTTCAAGATCGAGCACTGCCACGTCCACTAAACCATGACCCTGTGCAGGGCAGGCATCTGTGTGCACTTTTAATTACCCCCAGGGATGGTGACTCCACCACTGCTCTGTCCCAGTGCTTGAGAACCCGCACTCCTGTGTTCAAATGGAACAAGGAGCTCCTGAAAACCCAACTTGTGCATACACAAAGTGACAAGAGGGCCGGGAGGGGAGCGGTGGGGCAGAGCCCGCATCGCTCCCATATCCAGCGGCTCAGAAAGGAGCAGGCACCTCTCTGCAAGGCAGCTGTGACACCAGCTTCTTGTAGAAACTGCACAAACTTTCTATTTGCAGGGAAAATCTGAACAGTTTCTGGTTACTTAGCTAAGCTTCAGATCCACTTAGCAACGATAAAACACGTTTTTAAGAACCACATAGAGCAGGCAGTTCTTGCATCTATAACACTGCAAGATCCACTTCTTGCTAAGATGACATCAAATCCATTTCTAAACTTTTCTGATGTTTAAAGCTGATTTCTCCACACAAAGGGAAAACATCATAGGTTCAAACCAGCAACTGCTTTTCCCTAGTTTTAATGAAAGAAGCACACTATTGCTGCATTCCAGGAGCGTCTATGCTACACTTTATGCCCCAGCATTACTATCACCGTGAAGTCTCTGTGTTGTATTTCCTCTGTACAAAGTCTTAAAAGGCCACGAGTTTGCATACTTGGAATTTGTGATACATTTTCTTCCCAGCATATGCCTCACCCCTTGGGACACAAGAGTTTTTGTTAAGGACCAGCTTTCTGCTTATGAAAATAAAATTAAATCATTGAACTCTGGCCACTAATGCTGAGTGTGTTCCACACTAGCCTATAGCAACAGAACATCCTGACAGCATAAGGAGGGATGAAAACACCACCAAGTAAACCTTGGGATAACTCAAAGTATTCACTTGAAATATATGGATATCAATCCATCTTGCTCATTTTCATATTCCTTCTGTCATTCCTAAAGTAAAATGTACTTTTCTTTTCCCCCTTCCAAAGAGGTAAGCAGCAAACACAAACACTGAATATTTCTATCAGACAAAAAAAAAAAAAAGTTTTGAATGTCATGTCCTGACAGGTGAGGAACATGCTCAATATCAGGGAAGCTATCATATATAATGACCTGAGGAAACAATATTATTCCACTAATTATTACATCTTCCAAGATCAATGCCAAAGCCATGTCTCCTCATAATGAAATTAACTTTTATCCCTACCTGCACTCACAGATTTCTGTTGCTCATTTCTTCCTAGATATAGAAATAGTAAATACTATGAAATTTTGGCATGTATCCCCCTATTTCTACCTCTATGAACAATCAGTTTCATATTATTTGTATGTTGAGTCCTCACCACTGTGCTTGGAAAACATGCAAACTGAAAAGTATATATCCAAGTCTGACCTCTTCTTGGAGATAGATTTATTGATCTTACCAACCCCTCCCACCCCCCAATACAAGAAACAATACAGCTTAACCATCAGATGAAACTTCCTCTCCATGCTCATCCATTCACAGTATTTCTTCTTAGGAATTTCTCTATCTTAATTCAGTTAATTCTTCCTCCTACTTACACTTCCTGTATTTTAGGGGTAGTGAATGAAGCTGCATTTGCCACAATAATTCAGCAGAAGTTTAGCAGCTTTGGGCAAGAGAGTGGGACATGAGCATCCCACCACCCCTATGTGTGTCCAGGAGCAATGGTGCTGACAAATGATTAGCTGACATCATATAGGTCTTAGTTTCAGTCTTGTGAAAAAGACCTCTCAAATGAGAACAAATTTTATTCAGCTGAGGTTTCAATATTTCTCTGTATCTCATCAGTCCTGGCATTAATATGATATTATGGTGATTTAACCTAGGAGTGTGGGAATTGCTGAGGGATGTGCTTATTTTTCTAACAAAAGTTCAGGCATGCTATTATTAGTAATCTCTGGTATGTCATCAATGTCAAAGGCCAAATACTTTCTTGAAATGTTTAGGAATCAAGTGTGTTCTGAATCTGAGGAGTCTGCTCGCACTCTGCCATTCACATGCACACACAGCAGCATGCTGCAAACAGACTCCTTCTTGCCAGAATGGTCCTGAGCACTCCCAGTGCATCTGTTCTGGTAGTGCTCAGGTTCTCAACAGGACAAATATTGACTTCAGAGAGCAGACTGACCTCGCCAGCCAGAATTTCACAATACTGGACCTGGGAACCTGTTTTAGAGACCACTTTACACCACCTACAGCTCCTTGCGAATATAAGTGTACCTGAAAGTTTATTACCTCGATAATGCTCAGCCAGCTGCCTTAGCATGTCACCAAGAACACACCAATAAGACACACAGGGGGTACTGACATAAAATTCTTCAAGCAATTGCATCATCAGGTAGATCAAGAAGAGGGTGTTCCTGGCCGCTCCCAAGATTTGTCTCTGAGCACCACAGATCACCATATCACTCTGAGAGTTGGCTCTTAACAGCTCTGTGCTTCTTCACAGACTTTTGGATTAAACTTTCCCCGTCACATTTTATGAAAACAGGTGTCCAAGGTGAAAATCAAACCTGAGAGAAGTAACCATTTTTTTATTTAAAACTGGCAATAGATTTTTTAACCAAAAACTTTCTTGCCTTTGTCATCAGGTTCGTTTATAGAAAATATGAATGGCAGTTGCAAGCCCAAGCCTTTTCTTTCCCAAGAAAAGGGTTAAGTTAATATAATTATTTCATTAGAAGCAGTGGCCATCTGTTATGCTTTATAAAAAGACTGGCAAACAAAGTTAAAAACATCCACTACATGCAATAAAGAAGAGAAAAATATGTTTATTTAGCAAATGTTAAGGTTTCTGAAAGATGTTTGATTAGAGTCTGGAATTTATCATCATTTGCTAGCGGTCAGGCTGGAAGCCTAGCATCATCAACACATATTGTCAACAGGCATTAGCAAACAGTTTCATCTCCATGGGGAAAAAAACAGTGATTAAGCTCTTCCAACTACATCACTAGGTGTATCATCCTCCACAAAACATAATATATGCCTTTTTATGTCCTCTTCCAAGGAATATCTCTCCAATCTCTTAATAATTTTTTTCACTGTGTAGTCTTTAGAAACAAAAGGACTGGAGGGCTTTCTAGCAGAAAGAAATCTTTAAACCTTCACAGGAAAATTTCATGTGAAGAAAGAGTAATGTGATTATGAATCAGAAGAAAACTGAAATGATTCATGAATTTAAAAAGGCAATGTGAAAAAGCATGTAGTTCAAGTGCAAAACTGAAAGCAAGCCATGGTTTCTATTTTGATTGTTTGCTTCTCAACAAATATATAAATACTTTAAAAACCCCCAAACCACAAGATAGTGGAGCTTGCCTGCTGCTGCTGTGGCTGCCAGATATCATCACAGATATTCCAATGGGAGAAGAGAGAATGATGCTAAATTGTAAACCAAGTTTTTTGGTGAAATTCAGTTTGAAGGAAACACACTTCTTTTTTCAGCCCTCCCATAGAACAGCTACATTTCAGTGCTGTTTTCTTTGCACTGACCCTCAGTGTTGCCTGAATGGTTGCTACAACATTACTTAAAGAAAGCAATGGCTTTTGTGCAGGGAAAAGGAGGGGACAGGGGAAGAATAAACACACCTTTGTTAAAATGTGTATACATATATACACAAAAAGCTCCCTTTGAATCGAAGAGTAATGTCCACTGGCTGGCTCGTGCATAATACAGTGTTTCCTCCAAATCAGAAGCAGAGGGATAGAAAGGGGAAATAATGGGGAAAACTGTCCCACATGTGTTTCATTCTATACTCACAAAAAAAACCCCATTTTATTTTGCATATAGGATGTAAAAGGGTTGAAGCCATGCTCTTCATTTGACTTAATTTGAAATCACAGGGATTTAAAAATTTTTAGGACAACATTCTCCCAGTAGCAATCTACGTGCTCATGGGCTGGTTTATAACGCTTTCAGAGCGTTACCACTCCATGCCTTGAGGCGAGCTTGTCCTGTGCAGGTCCTGACTGTGAGAGATCCTTGTTGAAGAATGATACACATCGGGCCAGGGACTGCAGAACCCTACATGGCTGAGAAGACCATGTTAAGTTTTAGGATCACTCTCTTCAGAGCACACTACTGCTTTCTGATGGCTTCTGAATTTGTGCTTATACCTACCTGTCTTGAAACACTTTAAAATGGCTGTAAGATTTTATTTCCTCCCAGACTTAGCAATAATTAAACATAGCAGGCTTTAATATTTGAATCCATTTCAAGGGAACGAGGATACACTGGACACCGTGGGGAGGGACATGTGCTTTGTGAATGAAAAGAGCACATGGAAATGCTTTTATCTCATTAGCACAGGCACTGAGGTTGCTCCAGCACAGCTACAGCTGTTGGAGAAGAGTGTGCAGGCTGAGATGAGCTCATGGTTGGGTCCAAATGGGACAAGGGTCCTGCTCTGTTTTCGAGGAAGATCACCGAGGAAGAACAAGCTGCTCACTGTATTGTCCCTCCATCTCTATTCTCGAATTTTCCAGGAATTTAATGCCAAGCAACCACTCATAACCAATTTTGGCCCCATCTGTGCCCATGAGTCATTAACTTTTGCATAATATCTCACATCTTGTTACCATTTTATACACCACAACCATTGAATTAACCCCACGCAATGCTTGAGTGAGCAGCTATAACAATATAGAAATCTGAGCACAAACAACAATCCCCAGCCCTCACAGCACAGGAGCATCTCCTGTCACTGGGACTACATATATTCTTGGTCATCTGTCTCAGAGAACACACAAAGACTACTATAACTGAGATGTTACTCGATGGGATAATGAGGCGTTGCCATTCCTTACAGCTCTGTCACAAGGCTTAGGCTATTTGATCTTTTCTGTGAAGCCTCAGCTCCAGATACCAAGTCTCATTATGTGAGAACTGAAGATTTATTTTCTTTTTTAAAAGGGATTTAGCCTTTAGACTGTTACAGAGAGAGAGCTGACAGTCTGACCTGAATATAACCCCTACAATTTGAAAGCCAGAGGCCAGAAAAAAGGAATGCAGAATTGTCTTTAACATGTTATGATTTTTAACCTAAAATATTATGATTGTGAAAGAGGTGGAGCCTGGCAGGAGGTTAATGCTTTTTGAAAGCCAGCTCGCCTTCACAGGTAAGAAAAGACCTCATTTTGTGCTCATGCCAGCCTAGGCAGAGAGCTTCTGGAAGGGATAATATGTCTTGTGATAGCCAGACGGACTTCTGCAAGCTCCCTTCCTATGCAGAGGAAGTTGTGAAAAACATGCTAACTTTCAGGTTAAATACCTGTTGCTTTAAAGAGCCTGCTGACTCCATGGCATTCATCAGTTTTAGCTCAGACTTTGCAGTCTTTTTAGGTGGAAGGGACTACAGAAATCTTTGTTTTTGAAGAAAACCCACAAACTTTCCCACACCTGTTTGCTGTTTGGAAGGGCAGATATCAAAAAGACACTGATCCTGAATGCATTGCCTTTTGGAAAAAGCAGTTAATTGTACAATGTTATCAGCATTTTAAGATATTCATTACCTGCCCTGTTGACTTACCCTGTAGCCCATCACTGACAAACTTTCCTGTGTAACCATACGTGTGTGTACATTAATGGGGGTTAGATTTTTCCTTTTTTAAGCCTGTGTTACACAGAGCACACCAACGATGACAGCCAGCTCTAGGCACATAAGGGGAGCAGCCAGGTGGTGGGGGTAGGAGAGCAACCTTGGCCTTGCTGCCTGGTTTTCCAGGAGCTGATGGGCGCCAGTGGGTGCCCCACAGGAGCAAAGAAGGGCAGCTGTGTCCTGGGAAAGCCGCTGCCTCCTGGCTGGGTCCCACACCTCAGCCCTTCATGCCACTCAGCAGCCGGAGAAGACAAGTGCCTTTTCCCTGAGGTCTTGCCTTGACCTCCTTTTCAGCTTTTCTTTTTCTCCCAGTGCTTCCCCTGGGAGCAGCACCCTGACTCCCACTCCACTTAGTCCTCCATGAGATGGCTTTTGCCTGTGACTGCTGGCATGATCTGAAAAGTAAAGCAATTGTTCCCTTAACTCTAACTAAAACACTACAGTTTAGAAACCTTTGGGCTTCTTATCATACCTCTTCATTTTACTTTGATTTCAGCCCCTCTGCAACACCTAAGTGCTAAATTACAGATTAATAGGGAGTTTTGGGTGAGTTAATGAGGCAAAATGGGCCCTGGTCACTACATGGTTAAAAACTGCATTCTGTATTGATAACCTTCACCCCCACCTAAAAAGAGTAACAAGCAGGGAGGATATGTTGACAGAGTTATACAGATATGTATAAAAATCAGGCAAGCAAGCAAGAAAGCAGTTTTACTAAACAATTACAGCTGTTAAATAATCAGATGTAAGAGTTGTAAAAGTACTGTGTGCATGTCTCTGCAGATGCTTGTAGGTATGTAATAATATTATTATGATAATTACTGAAGAATACCTCCCCTTATCCTGTGTACTGTAAGGCAGAGAATAAATGGCAAGAAAACCCTTAATTGCATCCAAGCTATTCCACCCAGACTACAAAAGTTGCAATTTCCTGGCACTGCCCCAAATCAAATCCTATCACTTCAAATGCAGTAGCAGAGGGATGCACATGTTTTTGCTTATTTTTATAGCGAAAATACTGAGTATATATTTCCAGAAGCCTTCTATTAAATGTTTTAACAAATTAAACAATTAAGTAAATAGAATCAGATAAATCCAACCTTGATGTCTGTAATAGGAAGAGAGACTTATAAACAATGAGAACTATGCAGTCACTGCAAGAAATCTTATTAACAAATTGATTTAGAGGGGAAATTACAGGCATATGCAACTATCATGTTGCATCAGAAACAGATTATGAGAACCCACAAATTCAAAAAAGTGTTCAGTTGGTGAAGTCAGGAATTTCAGGCTAAATACATTATCTCCAGACAATGACTGACACTTTCTCCTTAAAAACTTAACTTTATTTGGGCTCAAGAGGCTTATAAACTGTCACATCCTTTCAGCTACCCCAAATCTCACCACGAGCTTTGCAGAGGAATCTGGTTGCTCAGCATTTCCCTCAGATTGGGCTCTTATGGCAGGTCTTCATTGCTCCATGGAGCTTGGTCCACACACCTCACTGTTCAACTTACTGGGACTTGATTTAGGGTAGCAAATGAAGGTTGACCCACATCATGGCAAGAAGCTGCACAGGAGGAGTCCGATGTATTGGAGCACTCATAAAAGAGTGCTGTGCTCAAGCGAAATGTGACAATATTGGCTCTGAATTCAGGCTCCCCACAAGATTTGTCAGCTGAGGTCACGCACACACCCCTGAGATCAGGGTGCAGAGACAGAACCAGCTCAGATGTCTCTGCTCAGGCAGCACAGGCGCCTAAAGAAGGTGCTAGAAAACTGCCCACCTTGCCTGGCTGCTGAGGAGGGTTTTCTCTCCAAATGACTGCACATATCCTACTACACGGCTCTGTGCATGATGTCAGCACAACTAAAGCAAGGCCAAAGCTGAGAAGACATTTTGTTTTGCAAAACTGACACCCAGGTCTTGCTGAATGCTCAGAAGACAAGGCCTAAAGGAAAAGAAGTCCACAGTGTTAAGAGAGTGGATCAAAAACTCAAAATTTTGGTGTCATAAGAGACAGGGAGAAAGAGGGAGCAGAAAGAATACAACATCAGTATTTCTAGCCACCATTGCTTTCTTTAGTAAATCAAGCTCTGCTCCTTGAAATGCTTTGTGATGTCCTGCTGAACACCTAATACCTTCTCAGCCTTCCTTCATCCTCCCTGTGCTAGCAGTATCTCATTTTTGTCCTTGTAAGGTGCTTTTGAGTTGTAACATTTATGAAAGGTGCTATACAAAACACTTCTATTCTCTCATATCCTAGTTAATTTTCAAAACCAAAATACTGCACTTGGACACACACACAGCTTTGGCTGTAGCCATTGGGAGTTTGTTTTCTATATCTGCAGGGATAACATGAACCTCTATGCTTTCAAAATGCTCACATACTGGGGATGAGGAGGATGGGGGTGGGGTCCTTTCCCCTTGGAGAAATCTTTAACAAATTCCTGCATCATATTGCATCTATTTGAAAGCCCTAAATGTTCATATCCGCAGCAGTCCTGTGGGTCACCTGCCATGGAAAAAAAATTTCCCTGGACAAAAAGGTCTTAAAATATTTTATTACAGAAATATACTTCTCAGGCCTTAAAACAGATTAAACATATGAGAATTCCTACAAGTCTATATTGTTCCCCTCAGGGATGACAGACTTTATTTAAAAAGCTCATATATTGCTACAGCAAGGGGTTTTTCATGGATGAAATCTGCTCAGGGCATTATGATGGATAGGTAAATGGCAGTGAATGGAAAAAAAGCCCATAGAAGCTCCACCTGGCTGAATGGCATTAAGATTCCCCACGGGAGACCGGTGAGGATGCAAGGTTTTTCTCTACTGTTTGCTCTAACAATGACATACTTAGATACATACATACATATATACATAAATGAAATCACTCACAGCACTCAATAATTTATTTGCTTCGTCCTGGCCATGAATGTGCTGCAATAATAAACCACCATATGGGTGATAGTACAGTCTTACTAGTGATTCCACACTATTGTAGCTCTGCAATAAGATAGCTCAATCTTTGTTTCTTCTGCAAGATCCAAAACAATGGGCACATATAGCCCTGCTTTAGAATCATATTTTCTGTTGCTTGTTTTTCCCAGTAATAAAAAGGGTCAATGAATACCTTTTCTTAACAGCAACACTCTCAAGGGCAGAAGTAAACCTAGCAGAACAAGGATTCCTAATTCTAGAGATGCTAATGGCAAATATTCACATGTGTGTAAATAATTAATTGCTTTCTTGTTAACAAGTCCAGGTTTTTCAGTCTTTGTTAGTGACCCCAAGGGTTGTTTTTTCTATGAGAAATAGAAACATTTAGGATTGTATCTTCCTAGTCCATGACTAATTTATAGGCTCTTGTGGCGTCAGGTGCAAAGATTCAAAATTCAATTTGTCACCCCAGGCAATTCCCATTTTAAAAGATGGTGCAGGTATACTGCAGAAATAAATGAAGGAAAACATTAATGGTGTAAAACCAACAGTAGTATCCCCTATGGAGGTCATATCTTTCAAATTCATAGAGACACATCAAGATATCGAATGTCTTTTGTACTGGTCTGGAAAGACCATAAAGACTCCTAACGATCTACAGAAAAAAAAAAAAGAATTAATACCACATTTTTCATGGTGAACAGTATCAGCTACAGCTGGTTGGGTTTTTTTTGCCTGCTTTTTCCCAGCATTTTGTTTGTTGTTTTGGCGGTTCTGTTTTTTATTGGTTTTGTTTGTTTGTTTTTGGTTTTTGTTTGTTTGTTGTTTTGAACTTTCAATTTTTTTTAATTTGATCTAGCATTTCCAAGCCTACAGCTCTATACGAAGATGACAACGTAGGAATGGCATAACAGAAAGAGCCAGATACCTAACAAAATAAATTTTTTCCCCATTTTTTACTTTTCCCAGCTAGATCACCAATCACATATTTACTTTCTGTGTACATGCAGCTCAATGGCTACATTGTTAATGACTACAATTGTAGTCAAACAAATGTGTCTTGTTAATAAGTCCCCACCTGCTTCCCCAGTGTCTCCCTGGACTGATTCTGGAAAAACCGCATGGGGGAGAGAGGAGCACATGTGAAAGATGTTCTGGCTTCTGATCACGAACACTAGAGACATACTTGGCTCAGAAATTCCTGAATCAGATCAAAACACTGAACCTCTTTGTTTTCCTTTCTGAAAAATGGGAGCACTTTGTATAAATTTCCTTATGCTGAAAAATACTGTGCTAATACAAGTTAATTACAGTGAAACTGCTCGAATACTTCCAGAAGGATGACGGATTATGGAGATTTAATAGCATGATGAATTCTCTGTGTGAGACAGAACATTTTTATATAACTCTTTTCCTCTTTGAAATTAATTGTAAGCCCTTATTAGAAACTTCATACTACTGTAGAAAACTGTTATTCACTCTTAGGACTTCCAAACTTGGTATCTTAAGAAAGTGCTGCTTACATGGCTTCATGACATTTTAATATTTTGGTTTGCTTCCTGATTGCAGTCACTTGAATTTGGTATTTAAGAACTCAGGAAACCCTTAGAAAATAATGAGACTTTTTTTCTAAGACTTGAAAATAGGTGCTACAACTTTCCAGAGTGAAACAGGTTACACATTAATATACACTTTTTACTGTTAACTATTAATTTTGAAGGGTGATTAAGTATTTTAGATGTGTCTCCTCTTTAAAAACATTTGCAGTCTATGTGTGTAGGGATGGTATTTTATGTTCTTTAAATGTCAAGATAGTTCTGCAGACTTTAACATTATAATGAAACCAAATTTAAGTCATTAAAGGAGAGATTTATGTCACATATTAAACACTGAAGTTAGGGGTAAAATCTAAGTACGTGAGCTTCTGCTGTAATGCAGAAAGACACAAACCTCCAGAAGGCACGTAAGAAAATACTTATCCTTTAGAATTAACTATGAAACAATCTGTCATTTTGATTCATGGAGGTTAGCAAAGATAAATCCCCATTTTTAATTTGTTATTCAGGATGGATATCAGAAGGAAAAGTAACAAGGAATAACACAAAACATATTAGTAATATGAATCTAACAAAAGATGAAACAGAGATCAAGCACAGTTTCCTCCATTGATGTTCAAGAGGAGGTAAGGCTGGAGTTATAACCATCTGTTAGAAAAATTTCCTTCTGGATTTAGAGGGAACAATTTCCAGTGCTATTGTCCATAACTTTAAAAAAAATCCAAACTCCAGATACAAAATAATCTCAAGAACCAGTGTTTAAAGATCTCATAAGATGCCTTCTCTTCTATTTTTCAGCCATTAAATACAGAGATTTTTAGCTCTAGTTGTGTTACTCATCCAAACAATCATTTTCAGTTACCACATGACATCTGTGGACTGCAGAAACCTCAGTGGGAGCTCTATCAATATGTGTTTAGGCTTAAAAAAAATGTACCCATCAATTTCTATGTACTTAGGTCAAGAAATTGGTAGCATCCTCATTAATGCAATATGGCAACTGCAGATAGCTGCTGAACCTGGCTCCACAAAGATTAAAATTGCTTTTTTTTATTTAGACAAAGATATTTCAAGTTCTCCATGTCAAGGTAAATTCTATCACTCCATATTTGAAGGCATGAAATTTTTATTTTATGATGGCAAACATAAGGGCTTCAATAGCCTTTAAATTTGCTTTTCACAAAAGGATTCAATACAAATCCTCATCCTTCGTCTGAAACTTACAGTATCTTTAGAAATGCAATTAAAATGTTTTTATAATTAGGTACAGAGTGTTTCTTTTGTTTAGTGACCTCAGTTGAAGGGAGCAGGATGTTTTGTACTGTAGCATGCTGTACAAACATGAGCATGACGTGAATATTCAATACCAAGAAAATAAACCTCCAAATAAGAGTCCAAACTGTCACTAAAACCTACAGGAGTGGATTGAATATAATACAGCCTTTGAGAGGATATAAAAAATAACAAGACATTGGCAGGCAAATAGACCAAGGAAGCTTCCTGGATCTTTTCCACTAAGAAATTCTCTCTATTTTGGCAAGAGATATCTGTAATATGTAAGTGGGTTTGATTTCAGGGAATCTTTCCTGCACTTCTGAAGTGAAGGAAGATTTTCTATACTGGAGGCTGTGCTATCAGTCCCTCCGGGTGGAAGGCCAGGGTAGAATTTGACACTCACACAGTGACTGGTACTGGTTTCAAAGATAGTTCTTATCTCTTCTTCTCAGAAACCAAGCAGAAAATCACAATGTTGTGCTTGACAACAGTAGAAAATATAAGGTCATAAATTGCTCCCTGTTTTGCTCAGATGCCAATTGCACACAACACAACAGATGTTTTTCTCTCTGTCACCACCAGCAGCTCCTACACCAGCTATCATGAAAGCAAGGACAGAAATTACACAGTGTACATGTTATCTGCACTTTTATTCTGCATACTTGTGATAGTGGGAACATATAACAAGGGAGACAATTTTCTGGTTTCACTCAATAAAATAAACACTTTTCCCACTAAAATCAAACATTTCATAACAAATTTTTCCCTTTGAAAATAAAAATAAATATACATCTAACATTTCAATCTACATATTATTGTGTATATTTCACAGCAGTGCAAGATGCACAGCAAAGAATCAAATGGGGGAAAATTCTAAACGTTTCCTTGTCCCACTGGGAGTTAGTCCTCAGACAGGCTAGCTTTTGAAAACAATATTTTGATAGTATTCAAGGAATTTTAAAACATATCTGTATAGAGAAAGTTGATTTTTACTTGTAAAATAAATTAGCTGCAGACTAGCAAGCCTTTAAACAAAATATCGGGAGAGACATTGTTACCAGAGATGAAGTCCTGCCCAGCAGGTTACTCAGCTACAAAGACATATTTAAATTGCGCTTATCCCAATTCCATGTGGGCTCCTGTGGAGAGATTCCTGGGGCTGCATACATGTGGAACTAATCAATCAGATAAAAACATCAACAGTTCTTAAAAAACATATTCTGTGCTCAATGTGGTTCTGGCACAAATGTGTTATTTAATATCATACCTGAGCCAGGTTACAAATTGGCTGGGATCTGCCCTCTAAGGAAGATGCTTTGCTACCTCAGGTGCTCTACACATGGCCAAACAGTTTTTAACTAACTTCCCTCATTAGAGCAATCATTAAGGTCTTAGCTGTAACAATGCTATGGAAAACAGCTATTGAGGAGCCTGTACTCGCTTGGCAAAAAATCTCAGGGATTGGAAGACAGGCACCAATATCTCATGATGTGCTTCTGGCTAATTAAGATGTTGACTGTGCCTATATTAATCAAGGTCCATCAAACTATGCTTCATTAGTATGTAAATTGGTAAACCCTTCCACAACTGCCCTGCCATCTGAACTCTAGCTATGGGCCCCAAAACAGACAATAACTGGAATTTTAATTTATGTTTTCACTTGGGGAAATCGTTTTCTGAAAACAAAGGAATTGTGAGGTACAGTGCAAATGTATATTGTTTCAAAATACACATGGATACATTAGACAAATGTTATAAAGATGCATAATAACGTGAAAGTTTAAAGATGTGTCAGCAAAAGGACTTCATGTGAGTGATACATAACAAAAGGAAAGCATTTCTTTCCTCAGATTAATTTCTCAGAGGTGTTGGTCTCACAGATGAAGAAGAGAGGTACATCTAGAAGTCAGTTCCAACCATTTAAGAGAGAAATTATGCCAAATTAGATTAATAGAATATTATGATAGATATCTTGAAAAGAAGTGTTGGTTCAATCTCTTTTATTCTGAACACATATTAACAGAACTTAGAACAACCTTAGGGAAGTGTAATATTCAGATGACCTAAGATATAATGAGCATGCCTGATGTTTTCTATCAACTAGTCCTAGATGTTACCAGCTCAGCATCTTACCAAGGCCACAAGAATCAATCCAAGGAGACTGTCTCCCCTTGGCTAGGGGTTTATACAGAGTTTAAATAATTGATATAAGGTCTATATAGGTCTCAGTTGTTTACAAAGCCAGTAACAGCCCTAATTTAAGCATTCAAAGTAGGCGCCTTCAGAAGATAGGACAAATACAATTTCCTCCTTCCTTCCTGCTTTTCTTTTTCCTCCTATTACCACAATGAACAGGAACACTTTAATGTTAGTCCATAAATAAATTTTGCTCCAAGAGTAGTGACACAATAAAAACATGTAATAAAAATTGGGTAGGTGCCTGCAGCCAGGCTGACTGTGAAAGCTGGCACTACAGTCAGTGATGATGGAGCCCACCTGAGCAGTGGAATGAGAGGAGCTGCTGGGATGGGCTCCATGCTGATGCTCCGTACAGAGGGGCCTCATGTCAGAGGCCTGGCTGAGCTACTTCTCCAGAAAGGCAATGTGTCACCATGCCCTGTGTCACCTCTCAGGCTCTTGTGAGTGTCTGAGGTACATTAATGCATCTCTAGTGGCACTAGATTCCTGTGTGTGGGCAATAGAGTTGTACTTCAGGTGTCAGCTGTCACTTGACATTTAAGCACAGTTGCCCAGTTTTTAGAATCTTAATCTGGAACTGAATGCCAACCAGGTCATATTGCACATTCTCCAGCTTTCACTCTTGTTGTTCTCTCAGCATCTACTGACATTTCCAAACACTTTCTGGGCAATTTATTGACGTAGAGAGCCAAAGGTGTGGAGTACAGAAATAGTCATAAAATGGAGTAGCACCCAGTGCAAAGCCTAGTATTTAAGAGAGGTGCAGAGGCAGTCAAAAATTATTGATCCTTTATGTGCCTCCTGAGAATGCTCTGAAAGTCCTTGAAGTCCTGAAGTCTCAGTTCTTACACCAGTTCTTACACCAGTTCCACACGGGGCTTGCACTGGGTAAGAAGGACTAACAGGAAAAAAGTCCTGCATTTTTGTAATGTAGATGAGTTTTGACGGACAGCTTGACCCTTAGCTTCCTTTATTAAACACTGAACTATGATACTCCTATTCATAGAAGTAAAAATAATCCATTTCTCTATTCTGTCTGTATGCAATCCAGAAAACTTCAAAAGTTCTTACAAATCTCCACAGATGTCAGCTAATAATGTACTGGGCTTGGACAGACTCAGGTATTGTTGGAAGCTAAAAGTTCCTTCCCCTTAGGAAATCACTGGTGGTCTTTCCCAAAGTGTCAGCCAAAAGATCATTAAAATTTCAGCCAGTTTTAATTGGATAAGACCACACATCTCTATAATTTCACTCTGCATCAGCTATGACAGACAGATCCTGCCCAGTCTGCCACAATCTGCGGGCTGAATTTTAATTTTCAATGGACCAAAAGTCAGTCTATTAAAACCTGGAGGTTTATGAAAAATGAAAATGAATACTACTTTTCTACAAAGAACTGAGCTTTCAAAGATGAAGATTGCTTACATCCAACCAAGAGGTACAACACGCTTGTAAACACTACAACTTTCCAAAGATGAAGGGATATGGCCATAAATTATTGAAGCACACCCCAGTAAGAGAGTGGAATGTGTGTGAACTCTTCAAACCTTAGCTATATATCATTACAATCTCCCACAGATCATACGTTCAAACCATCCTGCAGATGATCTCCTACTCAGCAGTTCGGTATCTGCCTGTTTACAATGGATTTAAAAGCAAGAAAATCCCAGGATATGGAGCACACTGTGATTCTGAGGTACTGGAGGGTGTGCAGAACAGAATGATGCACCAGCAATCATGCAGATTTCCATCACAAAGTTTTGAAAGTTACAGAGACATATCTAGAAATTTTAAGTATCCTTGAAATATATATGACAAAAACATTCTACTTGTTCTATATTCTATTACTTCATAAGTAAAAAAATACTGAATTGGTGTCTGACTATTTTCACAGCATTTAAAAAAATGATAAATGACAATTATGAAGCAGCATTCAAAATCTCTTGTCTTGTCAGGCAGTCTGTGCTTGCTAATTCCTATCCTTTCCCACCAGACTGGACCTCCTGCTGTTAACTGTTTGCAACATGACAGCTTCCCAGGAGAGCCCAGGTGTGTTTTCCTCCTGTTAAGAACAGGACAAGTAGAATTCTTTAGGAGTAAGCTTAGTCTGACTTAGTGACATTCACTTCAGGTAGTAATTCCTAGAAAGATGGAAAGCTTTCAGCTCTAAGTGTAAGCTTTGTGAATCCTCTGTCTAATAACATGGAAAGAGTTAACATGGAGGATGTTTGATGTTTGCATGAGTTTTTTTCAGATCTGTTCAAATAAGAGATCTTACAGGGGTGCAAGCAAGAGTACAAGTAAGAGAATATTAACAAAATCAGCTGGGAAAAATCTGCAGTGTGCCAAGTAGGTTTTAATAAATTTTTATTAAAGTTTATACACACATATATAACTATGTATGCAAATAATATAGAAAACACACCCTTTTTTTGTTGTTGGGGTTTTTTTTTGCTCTACACAGTGTTTATGTAACATTTGGATCAAGATATGTGAAAAACCCCACCAAAAATCACCAAACTCCAGCACAGCACCAGTATGGCAGTTCCACCTTCACAATTTCCTTTACAGAAATGTTTATGTATTTTGAGAAGCAATATTACTGTTTTGATCTGCATAAACCTTTCAGTTGTGGCAAACAGCAGATAGCTAATGACTGCTGGAACATGTTTAGATTGCTCTAATTTTGTAAGTAAGTGAATGTTATGTTTGCTTATGTGTTTCCCTCTACCTTTGGAGTTTTGTTCTAACTCAATAAAAGACATTTGTAGCTAAGATTTACTTCATTATGCCTAAATGTGATGTTGCTGGCGATCAAGGCGCATTTGTCCAACAATAATGGCCATTTAAAAGTCCATGTACCTCTGCTTTTTAAAAATTGATGGGACAGCCAATTCTCTGCTTCAGACAAGTAATTTCAGGACTCTGGTAATTTCAGGACTCTGGCAAAATTATTTTAGTATTCTTCCTTTCCCATCCAGAGGTATAAAATCTGTTGTGAGTTGTGTTAAGTTAGATGCCTATTTTCCCTCCAAAATACAATTTGGAAAATTAGAATTCGTTAAAACTAGGAGAGAAATAGCAGCAAATATATCTCTCTTGTGTTTGTAAACTAAAGGATGCTGTTTAACAGTCTAGAAACACTGAACCAGAGTAATTTCTCTTTTAGAGAACTGAGGATCCTTGACTGGTGTATCAATTACCAGAGAATGCATCCTGCTTCTTGTTTGCTTGCAGTGGAACCAAGGATGTGAAATAAGCATCGCACCCTGGAGATACTGTTGTTACCTTTGCCTACATACAATCAGGAGAAGTCTAACCAGAAATATCTGTTTAAATTCATTTGCTAGGATTGACACTCATCACTAAGAGTAGGTACAAGTACATGATAAAGACCACCCTAAATTAACTTTTATTTTTAAAGTAAGGAGTACCTCATAGTTGTGGTGGTATTTCAAGAGTCATGGTCATATCTAGTCGTGCAACACAAAGAGATTAATTAAGTTTCCCTTGCTTCTAAAGCTCTTAATAAGCTGAAGAGAGGGAACATGTTTATTATAACTCCTAAAACATTGCTGCCACATTCTTATATTAATATTGCATTCTTATATCACTGAATTTTTTTCTATTCTTGAGCCCCTCTAGCAGATCTCATTAGTGGTTGCTTTTGTGGAGATTTTTGTTTTTAAGCCAAAGAGAACCATAGTAACTGTGCATTTCCCAAACCATTTCATTCATGAATGGGAAATGGGTCTCCAAATCTTTACTCACATGAGTAACCACATTGATATCCTTGGGCCTTCCATTATTAGCAGCTAGAATTGTGAGTATAAATCTGCAGGATTTGGATGTGACATTTCATTACTTCATAGGAGTGAAATCTGTAGCTGAAATCAATAGCTAAGCATGTGAGGCATATAAAAGATACACATTCTTTCATGGAGGTCTGATTGCAATGCATCTCTCGATTTTGTTTCGGCATCAACAAATAAGCATATCATTGTAAAGAGACATACAGACTATAGGCAGTAATTACAAAGACACATTTTAGATAGACATTCTACCCTCAATAGAGGACTTGGGAATAGTCCATCAGAAAGAGCAGAATAATAGTGGAAAAGGTCAACACTTATTGAAAAACTAACACAGTAAGTCACAGACCAAGTTTTCGGTTCTCTGTCAATCAGTAGTGTAACTGTTGTCAATCATTCCCTCTTACCTTGTTTGTGATTTTTGAATGGCCACAAAAGAAACTTTTGTTGGTAATTATGGTCTTTAGAATTTGCCTGAGTCACAGGCAGGATTGTCAGAGCCTGCCTGTGGAATAGGCATGGTGTACCCCAAGCTGCGCTCACGTATGTCCGACCAATTCAAGCTAAAGTTTCCCACGATAATATGAAAGGAAATAAAATATTCTGACCAGCTCAAGTCACTATTCTAGAAATAAAAAAAGGAACAGGATAGCCAGGATCTTCTGGTTTAACATTCTTTTTTTTTTTTCCTGAAAGACAATAAATATGATAACTTTTACTTTGGAAGGGTGCAGTTAGACAGGATATGCACCTGTGCATCTTGGATCTTCTAAAAGAATGCTTCTATTCTCTGCCTAACCACATGCTTCCCATTACACTGATAGAAGCATTCTGCTAAAAATTACTGCCAAGAATTAATGCTTCTTCATTTATTTTTAAATTCCTGAATTCCCCTAGGATTTTCCTTTCCTCAAATATTTTCACCTTCCACAGATACATTTTTGCTTTGTTTTCTTTGGCTATCGATTTATCTTGGCCCTGCCGAAAACATGAAAAGATTTGTGGAGAAAGGTTCTCAAATAAAACCCAGTTTTGGAGTTGATTCAGCAAAGTAACAAATCTGATAACATCAAAGCAAGAACATCTGAAACTAAGAATTAGGCAGAACAGATTTTTCAACAAATTGCAGCCTCTATAAATTCACCCATTTCTAAACAGCCAAGTCTGTTTGTTTGTTTATTTTCCTAGCTTTGCATAAAGAAAGGCTCAAACAACTTTGGGAAAATATCAGCAAAGTTGTTGAGCGGAAAGCAGCCCCTGTACTGTAAACAGTGCCTCTCCCCAAACTGCAGCTGCACAAAGCAGAGACAATGCAGGGACCCTCAGCATCATTAACCAACTTCCCTTCCTCACCAAACAGTCGCTTCGATAAAGCAATTACAATAGCATCGTGGAACAGTAGAACAAGGGAAAAAAAAAAATAACCTTACCAGCTTCTCCTACAGTACACAGCTGAAAGGAAAACAAAACCCCCAGCTGCCGTATCGCATGCAATTGGTCTCTCAGAATGAACTGACTGAAAGAACTATGAAAGGCTAAAGTCTGTTCAGCCTCTCTTCAGCTCCCACTCTCCGAGCTTCCTCACAAAGCCATTCTCCTGCTCCCTAATCCTCGCACAGGAAAAGCAGCGCGCTCGGAATGACTTCAGCAGGAGCGATCCTCGGGGGGTGGGGGAAGCACGGAGCGATGCTGCCAGGCTCAGCCCCGCAGCATCTCCAGCACCCCCAGCATCCTCCGCATCCCCAGAATCCCCAGCACCCCCAGCACCCTCAGCACCCTCAGCATCCCCAGCACCCCCAGAATCCCC
>PYHW01007996.1:0-13788 GCA_013186435.1 Turdus rufiventris | reverse complement strand
CTGGCTTGTTCTGTTTGTGTCTTGGTGCACCATGGCATTTTATGCAGGGGAGGAAGAAGGAGGCTGGAATTTTCTCAGAGCCTGTGGTCTATGCGTGCAGGGGATTGCTGCACAGAAATGTATCTGCTTGTGCCTGCTCTGGTGTGGTTGGAGTGGGAGCTCTGCCATCTCTGGGCAGTGCTGCCAGTTCTCTCCTTGTGCCCTCCCCTCCTCCTCAGCCTGGCTGTCCCCACCTGGCTGGGAGCACTGCAAAGGGCACGGTGGCCGCGGCTCAGCTGCCCTCGCTGTGTGCCGTGGGCTCTGCGGCGAGCGGCCAGCACAGGGGTCACTGCTGCTGTGGGAGCGAGCGCCCAGCCGTGGGAGCCGTGTGTTCCCGGCTGGAAACAGGATATTTTTAGCCTGGAATCTTTGGGAGGGGGTGGCAAGGCCGTGGTGGGCAGTGGAGAAAGGGGGGCTGTGCTGTAGCGTGGTGCTGTGGTAAGGCTGCTGGTCTGGATGTCCCCAGCAAGCCTGGCTGGGGCTGTTGGAATCTTGTTGCAGAATAATTTGGGATAAAGCTGATGCAGAGGAAGCAGCCGGGCCGGGCTCTAGCAGGTCAGCCTCAAGCCCTCCTCACTTCTGTCATGGCAAATTTTGCTGGGTGGTGACAGGGGCTCGCAGGGGGCTCTGTTCCCTGTGTGGATGTGGAGATGCCAAAGCGGCTCCTGGATGGTCAGCCAGGGAAGTTTCCCTAAAAGGAGGGGTGACAGCAGGGACGACCTGGCGCCACAACCTGCAGAGCCAGCTCGCCTCTGCGCTGCCAGGGACTGCGGGCTCTGCAGGGCTGAGTCACCGTGGCAGGGCCAGGCTCTTCCAGAGCAATGGTCACTGTCACTGTGCAGACATGGGCATGTCTGTCCCATGTCACTTGAGGGGCACCAACTTTGAAACCACTGGGGCAGGACACACTGGTTCCAACCCAGGTGCTCCAGATAGGCTGGGGATGCTAAAAGCCCTGGCACAACTCTCATGTAGGCTCCCATCTCCCTTATCCTAGCTGGCACCATCCTGATGGCTCTGGGACCCCAAAGTTCAGCCCTTCTGCTATCCTTCAGCTGATGGAAGGCTTGATTAAATACAAGCTTTGCCTGAAGTGGGCAGAAATTCGGAGGAGAGGCCAAAGTACCAGGTTTGGGTCAGACAAACATCTTGAAGCACTCGGTCAGTGGCTCCTCTGTGTTTGGAGGTCAAGTTCAAGCACTGACATGGTCATCAGGCTAATGAGAGCTGAAATTGGGGTCCTCTGAGCTACAGCCCGTGGGACTCTCGGGCTGCAAAGAGCCCTCAAAGACAAATAGGCTCCCCTAAACGAGCTCAGGAGGTGAACAAAGCACTGAGGAGAAGAAATACGGGATCCCTGTTATGGTAACCAAGTCCATGCGGAGGGTGGAGGCAGAAGGATTTACCAGCTTCTGAATTACCCAAATTTTAAGGAGCTGTTTTGCATTTCACACAAAAACTGAAGTGAAAATCAACCTCCTGGAGCTTTGGGAGGTGCTTTCACAAGCGGCCGCCGGTGCATTGCCGACTCCAAACGCGGCTCCCGCGGGGCCCCCGTGGCTTTGAGCCGATGCCAGCTCCCCTCCAAGGCTGCCAGCACACCTGGGTCACTGCAGGTGACCGGCTCCAGCTCGCTGCAGATCCGACAGGACAGCAGCCGGGATTCTGCAAAGGCAGCACAGCCCAGCTTGGGAAATCCCGGCTGCGCGTCCCGTCGGATGTTGGGCTGAGCCTTTTAAGCTCATTTTTAAATATCAAATCCTATTTATCCTCTTGTTCCCAGTTTCAGGCTGTGCAGGGATGCGGTGACGGGGTGTTTGGAGCATCCCTGTGGGATGCCCCCCCCTCTCCTCAGGGGGCCGGCAGTGCCCTCTGCCCCTGCCTTGGACCGTTTCTGACTTTAATTTCTCTTGACTCCTCCAAGCTTTGATGCAAAACCCCTCGGAGTTGGGAGCTGCCAGCTGAACTTTGGCCCCTGGGTGGGCTGAGGATGCTCCTGTGATCTGGCTGTACCCTCTGCCGAGCAGCCCCAGGAGTTCTTTCTGCCAAGAAATAAAATAGCCAAAAAAACAAAGTCAAAAGTCTCCTGAGCAGACCACCCACATGTTGTCTTTTCCCCCCCACTCCAAATTTTTCTCCCCTCCCTTTCCCCAAGCTTTGCCTGGACACACAAAAGGTTTTTTTTCTCCCTTTTCATTTCTAAGCCGGGGAAGCAACGCTGGAGCTGAGGGGAGCAGGGCGTGTGCTGCTCATCCCCCACCTTCCCCAGCAGCTGGAAACCTCCTCACTGGAGATGGGGGCTTCCCAGGGTCCCTCCTATTCAGGACTGCTCCTTGCCATCGCTTTGGATGTGCCAAGCCTTGTTTAGGAACACTTTTATCATGGAGGGACACGGCCCCAGCCCTCGGCTTAGCAACGAAAAGGCTTTTGAAAGCTGCTGTTCCCTGTCCCCGTCCTCTCTGGAGCCTCACACCGGCCCTTCCACACCAGCTCCAGGCTTTCCTTCAAAGCATCTTTGCTCCTGTGGGTGGATAAGGAAAGGTGGTGCTTATTCCTAAGGCTTTCCACAAAGAACAAGATGCAGCAGCGTGTGCCTGCAGTGTCTACACTGGAGACAGAGGCTGGGGGAACATGTGGGACTCCAGCAGGATGTGGGCACCATCCCCAGGATGAAGTACTGAGAGGGTGAAGGAGATGAGAATTTGGGAATTGCGTGTTTTATATCACGATGTGCTGTGGTTTCTTCCATCCTGGTCTCCTGGGTGTTTCCCTGCTTACCTTTGGTGCCTTGGTGGGATTCCCTGTCCCCAGTGTCCTGTCCCCTCCCTACAAAATATTCCCAGCAGAGTAGCCTCTGCCCTGCCTGGTGCCTGCACTCTGGGATGTCGTGGGCAGCTCCGGCCCCACCACAGCTCATCCAGCCTTGCAGGTTCAGCTCCCTCCACCTCCCCTCCTAATTCACTCCAGCTCGTAATTGTGTTTGCTGCTCCTCTTTGAACTTGCTCCAGTTTTACTATCTCTGGTAATGAGGTGCCTGGATAGAGATCCATTAATCCCCATGTCCTGGCAGCAGGGTGACGTGAGGAGGAGCTCCCGGAGTGGCTCCCTGCTATCCCAGAGCTCTGGATCAGAGAATCAAAGAACAGATTGGATTAGAAAGAACTGTTAAATGTCACCGAGTCCATCCCTGGAATGTCCCATCCCTGGAAGTGTTCAGGGCTAGGTTGGATGGGGCTTGGAGCCCCTTGGACTAGTGGAAGGTGTCCTTACCCATGGCAGGGGATGAACTGGATGGACTCCCATAGTTCTCAGTTCCTTCTCTGGTTTTTGGGGTTGATGGTGGTCCTGGCAGCCCCTTCTGTTTTCAGTGGGGTGTGGAGACCCCAGGCAGACCTCGCTGAGCCTCGGGGTGCGCTCCAGGCAGCTGTTTGCAGATGTGATGCCAAGGTGTTCTTCCAGGTGTTCTTCCTCAGCGTCCAGCCTGTTCCGTGAGCCTCTTGAAAGCACAGAGCCCTTGTTTGATGACAGTGCTGAAGGAAAAGCAAGGTCCTAGTAGATGTTTCCTCATAAATCCGAGACGTTTGCTGTTTATTGTGAGTCCTTAAGCCCTTCAATCCATTTTTGATGTAATAACGTCCGTAATCCAATCCAGCGCTTTTTGGCAGCGGGATGCAGTGAGAGCGGATCTATTACCCTGAGTGTTGTGTTAAAGCCCTTGTCTTGCATTTCTGTTTTTAGATGCAATTAGTCTTAACCTGGCAAGAGTTATTTGTTGTAAACCATCACTGCTACTGCGATGCGGCTTCGTCCCTGGGCCACGCTCCGTCAGCATTTTCCTGCAGCTCAGCGTGGGGAAGGGGGTCACCTATACCCTGCCAGCTGCCAGGATCATCCTTCCTCCTCGGAAGCTTTTTTGGGACACGTTGCCATACTCGCTTTTCTGGCTGTGCTCCTCCAACTTCCTTTGGTTTGGGAAGCCTTCAGCCCGTGCCAGCGCGTGTGTGCGGAGCCGCTCGCACTCCTTCCTGCATTCCTTGGGAATTGATAATTCCCTCCCTGGTTCCTTGGGCTGGGGGCTGTGCCGGGGGGGCTTTGTCAGCCTGCCAGCTCTTTGCTGATGCCATTTGAATGTGGCCACTTTCATGTGCTCCTCATCCTCCTTCCCACAACTTGTTTGGTGGAGGGGAGTTGAAAGCCCAAGGGCCGTTTGATGCCATGATGGGAGCTGTGAACTTCGGCTGATAAAACTCCAATTAAGCGGCTTCCTCATTCTTCACCCAAGTGGGCCCAGCTTGTGACACACCCGGGCCAAGCAGAGCCGGCCTGGTGGCATCCATCTGGTTTTTGGGCTTTGCTCCTCCATCCCCATCCTGCTGGGAGCTGCTGGCAGAGATGGTGATGCCGCGTGGGAGCTGTGGCCGGACACAAACGGCTCTAACGGTGTCCTGCTCCCGACTTCAAAGCCCAGGCCCTGGCCATGTCAAACCCAAATAATGGCCCTTAGACAACACGCGGTTCCTTGTCTTGCAGGCTTGTCTGAAGAGCGTGACCACAGTAAATGTGATTTTGTTGAGCCCTGTCCCTTAAGCCTCTGCCTCTTTTCTCTTCTCCTCCTCCCTCCTGACCTTTTCGGCTCAGCGCTGTCCCCGGGCAGCCCCTGGCAGCTGATCTCATGGCTCAGCCTTTCACGGCCCTAATAGGGATGAAAAGCCCCCTCAGAAAGGGCCGGTGTCCCGCGCCCAGCCGGGAGGTAAATACCCCGAGCTTTGATCTGCTCTGGGGCCAGGGGGGCCCTGCCTGCCACAAACCCCCGCCCAGGGGTCCCTGCCTGCCATAACCACCCACCCGGGGGTCCCCATGCCAGCTCTGCCTGTGGCCCTGGCACGGCAAAGAGCTCTGGAGCTGGGCACTGGGTGCTGTCTGCCTGGGAAATTGGGCTGGCTGCATCCCAGGATACTCTTCCTTCCCCAGGAGAAATGATTTCCAAGAGCATCTCTAGCATTGTCACGACCTCTTTAGCATTATCGTGACCCATTAGGAGAAAACAAAACGTGTTTAACTCCTCAGTGCTCCTGAACACTGAGGTGACAGTAGAGCTGGTGTGCAGGGGTGATGGCAGTGAAGAGGTGACGTGTCCCCCTGCATCACCTACCTGTTCCTGGGACCCTGGGAATCTGCCTGTCCCCCTCAAAAGGGCTCTCTTGGCAGCTGTGTGGGATGCTCACACCAAAGCAGGATTTTTGGTGCATCCCATCTTGCCTTTCCTCATCCTGTCACTTCAGTCCCTGCTCCTCCTGCCATGGCTGCAGCAAATCCCAGGGCATCTCCTGGAGCTGCAGCTGCTTGGATTGTGGTGGACCTGGCTCTTCAGTGATGGTCACCTCCAAAGACTTTGGGACACTGGAAGAGATTAAAATTGGCTGCTTTTGGATTAAACATTGAGTAGGAGACTCTAAAGGCAGAATGAGCTTTCAGCTTGATGAGGAGTTGAAACAAATCCTGGCATAGTGGTGTGTCTGGGAAGCTGTGCATGGATAAGTGCAGGCAGCTACTTCCTTGGCATATTTTTTTAAATAACCATAACATAAAGACCCTCTCCCTGGGCTTTTCTCCTGGGATCCCTATTGCAGTCCACTGCTCCTGTAGTGCTGGGAAGAGACTTGTTGGCATCACTGCAGCTCTGAACTGGTGTAGAGGGCTCTGTGATGGTGGGTGCTGGGTGTGTGATGGTGGGTGCTGTCTGTCAGACCAAGAGCACACTGGGGGCTCCAGGAAGCACCACCACACCTGGACCCTGAGACGTGCAGGGTGCAGAGTCTGACATTAATGAACTGTGGCATGCCACCCTTTTCCGCCTCTTATTTCTAGGGATCTGTGTCTATCCACCCCTCAGCCAGGCCAGCCCAGGTGGCATGTGGCACCTTTAGCAGGTCACCTTTCTGGGGAGGATTGGTGTCATCCTCCATTCAAAGTTTCTTTGCCCCAGGATTGATGGTTTTGCTGGTGCTGTGTAATGCCTGAGCTCTTTGATCCCACCTGGCAATGTGGAGTGGGAGTTACACACCTCATGGAGAGGGGGCTGCAGGAGCAGTGGAATCTGGGGGTGGCTGCAGTGGGATCAGCTCTAATTTGGGGGAAGAGAGTCACCTTCCTCTGTTAATTACTCAGCGAGGAGGCAAATCCTTGTCTGGAGAGTCTGGGTTTTACTGGAAATTTCCAGATCATGTAACTCAGGGTGTTGCTGGAGACTCTTTAGTCCATGCTGGTGTCTGCCTGGAGCAGACACATGCAATCTCCAGGAGCAATGGATCATCCCCTGCTCCAGTTGTTGTGGTGATCCTGTTCTGAGCTGGGCTCTGGTGGGTACATGGCCACTCTGGGAGCAGTGCCTGGGCTGGCTCCTCTTGCAGGCAGGGGATTATTTGCAATTCTGGGCCAGGAGTTTCGCCAGTGTCACCTCCCCAGTTCCAGATGTTCCTGGTGGTTATGCAAAGTTTACCTGTAATTGCAGTGGGGTTTCCTCCTGGCTGTCCCACAGCAGCCAAAGCTGCTGTCCCTCCCCACGACCTGGCACCTTCTTGGCTTCCTGAGCTTTCCCAGCACCTGGAGCTTCTAGAAGAAGTCTGTTCCTCTGTCAGCCTCTCTGTCTCTGATAACCTGAAGTTTTCTCTGAGCCCCTGGGAGCACGGATGGAGCCCGAGCTCAGGTGGGCACCTGGTGTTGGCCTTGCAGCTGGGGGATGGCACTGTCTGTCTCCATCCCCTTCCCAAAGGATTTCTCAGTCATCTCCCAGATGTTTTGCTACCTAACAGGAGAGATTTACACCCTGTTAAAAGGCAATAAGTGCTTTCCTCCCCTCCTGCTCCCAGCGGGGCCCACAAGTGGTTCTGGCAGAGCATCAGGTGGGGAATTACGTGGCACTTCCATCCTGACCTGTCTCCAGTTGCTTGGGGCGACCACAGAGACTGCACAAATCGCCTTCCTCTCCCAGTGACGTGCTCTTTCTTTGGAAGGGATGCACAGACCTGAAGACAAAGGGTTTATTTAGTGCCATGGTCCTCCTGAGCTGGGCAGGAAGCAGGATGGGGACACTGGGAGTTTCCTCAGCTCATCCACATGAGCAGTGTTGATGATAAAGGGCTTGAGTGAGTCACCATGCTGTGGTCCTGCAGCCAAGATGTGCTTTCCAGCCTGGATGAGGTTCCCTGCAATCCAGCAGTGACTCTTAATTATGATACTAATTAGGGCTGGGTATAATTTTCCACCAGAAAGCTGTTTTAATGGGAAATTAGCTTTTCACTTAAGCATTACTTGGGTTAAAGTGTCTTTTTCTAGTGGATACTTAAGTCTTTGACTGTTCTCCCTTTGCCCCAGGAAAAAATGGGAGAGAGTGGAGCTGTAGGTGGTGAGGATGAGTGTGGTGGGTGGTGTCCTCCCTTCTTCATCTGTAACCGTGAGTGTCCCTCTGCTCTCTATAAGGAATTGGGCTAATTTAACTCTTTAATTTGGTTTTGGGGGTGCTGACCCTGGCCAGGGAAAGCCGAACCCCACGTGACAGTTTTCATTCCTATTTCCAGCAGTGCATTTGAACTGGGGATTTTCCCACTGTGTTTGCTGGAGCAGGGAGTGTGGGGTGGGACAGCCAGATTCCCAGTGCAGCAGGCTCCTCACCTGCCCTGTCCAGCTATTGGGAGGGACACAGCAACCCCAGCTGGCTTGATGGCATGGGCTTGGGCCTGGCAGTGCCCTGATGCCAGGGAGAAGAGCAGCAGTGCTGCTGGAGCAGCCCCCATGGCCCTTCTCTTTCCATGCCGGACCATGTGGCTGGAGCAGCTCTGGAGCAGCTCTGGAGCTGGCAGGAGTGGCTGTGAAACCCAAGCCTTGCACCTCCTGTGCTGTGCAGGGACAGGACAGGGCCGGGCTGGCTCACACAGGCATTTCAGGGGCTGCGGGGCCCCTTCCCGGCGCAGCTGCCTCGGGAAGGCTGGAAGGAGGCTGGAAGGAGGCTGGAAGGAGGCTGGAAGGAGGCTGGAAGGCCACTGCTGGCAGTGTGACAGCGTGGGGTGGGCTCCCTTTGCACAGCCCCTGCCCCAGTGCTGGAGCTCAGAGAAGGGGCTGAGAGATGTGTGCAGGGTGGGGACCTCGTGTCCCCACAGTGGGGCTGGCTAGGAAGTAACACCAATATTAATATTAATATTAATATTAGCAGTAATGGGATGCCCTGAGCTGGAGCTGCGTGGCCCTGATGCCTGGGAGGAGCAGGAGCAGGAGGAGGAGCTGGGGCTGTAAGCAGGCTGTGCTCCCCGGGGCCCCAGGGAGTTGGTGTGCAGTGGAGCAGGCAGGTGCCTCTGCTCCGTGACCTGGAAGTGGCTCCGTGTCCCCTGGGGTGCCAGCCCTGCTTGGGATGGGGGGCAGGAGCTCAGTGTCTGTGCTGGGCTGGGCTCCAGGGCAGCACCTCGGGGTCGGTATCGAGGGGGTGTAAAACAGCTTGGAAGATCTGGAGAGGGGAGGTGCAGGAGCTGGGGTTTTATTTGAACTGAAGCCTGCTTGTGGATTCCTGCAGGGATCTCTGGCAGTGTCAGAGATGTGGGAGGCACATCTCCAGGGTCACCTGCAGGGCTCCACCTGTGCCAGGAGGGGCTTTCGGGGTGCCCAGGCTGGGCTGAGGCTGCTTTGCACCAGCTGCCCCTTGCCAGGGTCAGTCCCGAGGCTCTGCCAGGGTTGGAGTCAGGCTGTGGGGCACTGCTGGGGTGCTGCCACCTCTCCTGAAGTGATGGAAACAAGAACCTTGTGCAGGTTTAGGGGTGAGGGGGTGGTGGGGACGGCGGCCACACCGTGCCTGGCTGGGGCTGGAGCAGGGCTGAGCTGCACAGATGGAAGAGTGATTAAGAGCAATAAAAGGAAAGAGACTTGGATTCGCTACAGTCTCAGCACATTAATTGTGCTTTGGGGCCCAAATCATAACGCAGCCCTGCTAGAGGGAATCCAGCAGAGAAACCAAACATCTCGCTCTGGCCAAGGCTGACCATTTAAGAGACCCTTGCCTTCATCTCTTGCCAGGTATTACTTCCAGCGTCTCCCATCTGCCAAAAGCCGAGTTCTCCTTTGAAATATTTTTAGGAGAGGGAGAAAAGCTCTGGTGACACCGAGTGCTGGCGCTGGGGAGGCAGCAGGGACAGCACATGGCATTGCTGGCTTGGAGACGGGACCGTGGGGTTGTTGGGGGTCTCAGCCATCTGTCCCAGCTCTGTGGTGTTTGTCACTGGGCTGGATGGGCGTGTGGGATTCCAGGAGTGGAGGTCCTGCCTGGCTTCCATGGTGGCTGAGCATCTCCTCTAAATTGACAAGCAATTACATGGTTAATGGTATCACTGTTAAATCCTCGTCACTCAGCAGCCCGGGGCTTAATGCTCCATTAGGGCAGAGGCATCTGATGGCTCTCAGGGCTGGGAGCGGCCTTTGGAAGTCGGCCTTTGGAAGTCACTGGCCAGAGGTTATTTTTGCTCTCCTACTACAGCCAACCTGTGAATGCATCCAAAATGGAACAGGGCAGGAAAATGCTCCTGTACACTCAGTGTTGCTGGATTGAGCCTTACTGGTGTGGCATGGGGTGGTGACAGTGTTGTTTGAGACCTGCCATTTCCTGTTCCATGGGCATTCCCAGCTCCCTGCCTGGCTTCCTTTGTCGTGTCATGGCTCTGCCTCCTGCTGCTGCCCTGCAGCTACCTCTCTGCAGCTCGGGGCTCTCCTGCAGCCGCTGCCGTGCCTGTGGATTTAACATTTTCCTCTGTGGGTTGCTGACTCTGGATTGCATCGGCAGCTGGGGATTGGTGGTGTCACCATGGCTCACCCTAACAGTGGCAGTAAGTGGCACAGGCACCTGGGGAATCCATCAGTGCCACCTGGATCCCAGTCAGGATCCACTGGAGCTGGGCTGAGCTGAGCCTGGAACCTTCTGCTGGGAAAGCAGGAAACAGAGTGGGAAGAGCAGCTCTTCATCACGGAGCTTCACAGGGAATTGTGCTGGAGGAGCCTTTCCTGATGGATCAAGGACCTGCTGCTCTGACATCACCCTGCCCCGCCTGTTCACATCAAACTCTCTGGACTCTGCACCATTTGCATGGATTTGGGGATTTAGGATTTTGACTTTTGGAAGTCCAGCCAGCTGCGTGGAGTATCCAGCTTCTCTCCGGCCCGTTGTGGATTTACACAGAATGTGGAAGCTCATGTCCTTGTTTCCAGACGCCATTCCAAGACCATCACTGTGGGTTTTACAAACGTTTTTCCTTTTTTTTGTTCCCTCAAGCAACTGCTTTATTTTTCCACTTGGTTCCCTCTCAAAGCTCCTTTCTCCCTCATCATTTCCATGGCCAGAACAAGAAGAAACTTTGTGTCCAAGCGTGGGGTGGGAAGAAGGATGCTCAGCTGAGTCCTTCGTCCATCCCTGTGGTTCCAGCTGCCCCCTCTGTCCTCTTTGGACCTTTAATATTTTTGTTGTATGTGGATGGAATGTCTCCATAGTTATTTGGAGGAACTGCTGCCTTTGTGGGATCTTCTGAACCACACTTGCTTGTTACCTCACTTTGTTACAATTAGTTAATTATTTATAAATCAGACCTCGTGAGGGCTCACAGAGACTGGTTTTTACAGACTGCTGCCTTCTCCCTCGATGGATGAGTCTCTTTGAGATGCAACAACCCGTGGCATGGAGCTGGAAGCTGGGAAACTGTTCAAGGAGCTGCTTCAGGGCCGTGAGCTGGGATCTATCTGCTAATTTCACCCCCAAACCGGCGCCTCCGGCCTGGGAGAACTGGGCTGCCGAGCTTTCTGCTGGAGTTCACTCCCGATGTGTTTTTATGGGGAGTCTGAGCTCAGGTCCATCCTGTTTGGATTCCAGAGAACTCGTGCAGGCTGTCGGGGGCGTTTCTCCGCATTCCCAGGCGTTTGCGCGGGGCTCGGTGCTGACAGTGCCGCTGTCAGAGCGGCCGCCAGCAGCTCCCAGCTGGATGCACCATCCCAGCTGGATGCACCGTCCCAGCTGCATGCAGGGAGCTGCTGCCAGGGGGGACCCTGCTGTGGGAGAGGTGATAACTCACCAAATGGCCCAAGGACTTTCTGATTAGGAAAACATTTGCTGGGGTTTCAAGCGAGAGCCTTGATTGCACAGAGGTGTTTGGAAAGAGCTGATGGACTTGGAGGCTGCTTCCCAGCAGGATCTGGGTGTGCTTTCCAAAGTGTCCCAGCTCATGGAGGCACCCAGCGTCCTGCTCTGGGGAGGGGAGTGTGGAAAGATGACCTTGCTCTGTGCTCCAGCCTCTTCCTGTCCCCTCACCAGCACCCAGCAGGGTCCAGTGGATTCATCCCAAATTTCTGTCAGTCACCTGCCCTCCCAGACCTGCTTTTTTTGCGGGATGTAGGCAGGAATTGGGCTGCACAGGGAACCTGAAACCCCGAGGCTGAGCTTTGGCCTTGAGGCTTGGGGAGGTGTTGGTTGCACTGTGCTGGCCAAGTCCTGCCTTGTGTCTGGAAAATTATCCCTGGGCTCCATGATTCTCCATCACACTGCCTTCCCCAAGCTGTTGCTGAGCTCCTTCTGGGTTTCCCTGCTTCCCTGGGTGAATTGATCCCTGTGGTTGGATTTGGTGGAGCACTGGGATGATTTGTGTTTGCCACAATGGAGGGAGGTGATGGGGTGGGAGCCGTCGGGTCCCTGGGCAGATCCGGCTCCATGCCAGGCACAGTGGCCACATCCAGGGCCTGGTGGGGTCAGAAACCAGATTTTTGAGTTTGTTTGACAGAATCTGCCATTTAGGTGCTTAATCCTGAAATCCTCGTGTTTGGGCTTGCTCTGTCTTGTGTCCCCCCTGCCCACAGAGGGCTGGAGGATGGGAGACCTTCCCTGTGCTCCCATGGGATCCAAGGGCTGAAAACTCCGTGTTGGCTCCAGCAAAAAGTTAATGTGAATTTAAGTGACTTCTGCCCTGCAATTAGAGCCCCCAGAGCCCACTGGGGCTCTGAGTTTACATTCTTCACCGAGGCACAGGGTGTAATTAGAGATGTATAATTTAAACTGTGCATATGCAAGTGTTCCCATTCTGCACCAGGAGCAAAGGAAATTATCCAGGAATTAAAGGGGGAGGAGGGTGCAGGCGTGGAGAATGGCTCACTTGTGTGGATGTGGCAGTGAGAGGAAGCTGCAGGGATCATGTCCTCACTGCTGCAGGCAGCTTTGGAAGGGGCAGGAGCTGGGAATTTAGTGGGCTCTGGATTGGGGTGTGAAGATGTGGGGGTCAGGAGCGAATCCCTGGGGTAGGAGGTGCCAGGGGACAGCTGGGACCTGCTTGGTGGTGCCAGGGAACAATGGAGACCTGCACAGTGATGCCAGGGAACAGCAAAGAGTGCCCAGCAGTGCCCTTCCAGCTCCTAGGAACTGCCTAACATTCCCTCTCTTCTCTTGCAGCCACTTCCAACGGCACGCTGGATGGCCTGGAGAACCGGGAGGGAGGGGTCTGCCAGACACGCTCCATGAAGATTGTCATGAAAGTGGGGCAGGGTGAGTGCTCCTGGTCCCTGGGGTCTCCCCTGTTCCTCTGGGGGATGTGGGAATTCAGGATTCCAGGGAAGCTGAGACCAGGCCAGCTGGGAGTACTCCTGGGTTAGTTCAGCAGAATTCCCTTTTTGGGATCTTTCTTCCTGCCTTTCTTCTCTTGCCAACATGGCACATGTGCGGAGCACTGGGGTTGAAAGGGAGCGATTGTTCCCGGTTACCTCGTGGGCTTCTCCCAGCGGGAAGTGAGCTGGGCACAGGACCCATGAACTCTGCAAGTGCTGTGGGGGGCTGGCACAGGCAGTGCCCCTGTGACTTCCTGGGTATCCTAGGGGGGATTTAGCTGGATTGGGCTTGGTGGCTGTCAGCTGTGAAGGCCACCAGGCTGTGGGGACTCCAGTGGCAGCGGGACATCAGGGATGTCACCAATGGGCTCTTCTCCTGGAGCTTCTGCTCCCCACCACCTCCATCCTGAGCTGCTTCCCAGTCCCAGCAATGTCCTGGGCTCGTTTCGGCCCCGACTCGGATGTGCAGCTCCCGATTCTGCTTCTCATTATTGTGTTTGCACGTCGGGGCCAATATTTATAATAAACAGGCAAAGCTGTGCTGCAGCCTTGGCCTCCTGCCTGCCCTTCCCTTCCCTTCCTCCTGCTGCCCGAGCAAGAAACCTGTCCCAGCCCACGCACGGGAGCTCTGAAAACAGCAAACCAGGGAATTAGGGTGGGGACCTGCTTCCCACAAGCCCTGGAGCAGCTCAGCCTTGCTCTGTTGCTCTCGGCATCTCCCAGTGCTCCTGTGCCCCGTGGGAGTGGCTGACAACCAGGGGTACTTCTTTAGGAGGGAACAAGCTGCTGTCTTCCAGGTTGTATCAAGGCTTCTCATTCCTGCATCCATCTCCTCCCCTTTCCCAGATCCCAATGCGGTGATCCCAGAGCAGCTGACGACGAGTCGGCCGAGCAAGGAGTCGGATGACACCGTGAAGGTCGTCACGCAGAGCCCGCGCAGCAAGGTCCCGGTGGTGGAGGAGCCTGGCAAGCCAGGTGGGTATTCCAGGGATCCCCAGGAGAGGGATGGGGCCATGAGGCCGATGGAGCCCCTCCAAGCTGAGCTTGTTGCTTGGATGCCAGGGATACCAGGCTCTACAGAGCTGGGACTGGATGGGTGTGCCCTCAGTGTTGTGTCCATCTCTGCTGTACTGCTGC
>PYHW01007992.1:0-22663 GCA_013186435.1 Turdus rufiventris | reverse complement strand
AAAAAAAAAAAAAAAAAAACTTACTAGACCTTAGCAAGCAGGGGTCTTTCACTACTAGGCATCAGCTTTTAGTAATCTGTCTGGCATTGAATTCAGAAGGAAAACACTGGACTATTAGAGCCACAGAAAGTACATGTGGCTGAACCATGTCTATAGGAAGAATCACCTTTTGAAACATAGAATGAAGGAGACTAGTAGTGATGCAGGGGGGTTGAAAAGGCCAGGAGACAATATTGAGTAAAAAAAACCTGAATGGAGAAAGGTGAATCTAGGACAGTGGAAAAACAAGTCATGTCTCAAAAGCACTGGGAAGTCCTGGAACCACTGCAACTTCTTGCAGAATTGAATCCCTCCAAACTTCTCATGAGTTCCATGATCTCATATGGTAGGACTTGAACCAGTTTCAGTAGCAAAACTTTAACTGTCATCAGGTAGGACCAGGATTTACTCAAATTTATTCCTACAGTTTGAAGAGAAAGTTGTTTTTGGGTAGTACATTACACAGATGATTTAGTGTTACTATCTAGTCCTTCATTTACAAATAGTTTTAGAGGAACTTTGGAGGAAGACATTATTGGTTCGGTATTTATAGCCTGTAAAGGACAAAGAAGTACTCCTAACATCTTCGTAATTTTATTGTGGACAGTTTTTAATTGCACTGCCACTACTGGCTAGACTTCCCCCAAGAGATGATTGAATTCCTCAAAGCAACTTCAAACTCCTGTCTGGACCAAATCTTTATAGATATCCCCTACAGACTAAAATTAAAAGATTTAACATCTTTTCCAATGTAACAGTTTCCAATAAAATTCACATGAAAAAGGAGCTAAACACACTCTCCATACTGCTTAACAGAACATCTCACCTCATCATCTATGTGTTCCGAAGAGTTGGAAATTTTCACCATCATGCCAAGGGCACACCCTAAATCTTCCTTGGTCCACTCTCTGCTAGGGGGAGAGCCTGGGGTGGAGGAATATAACACCTCAACATATGAAAAGGGATGGTTTGCATTGCAATTAACTTCTACAACATCAGGAGCTTTTTTATAACTCTTATGTTTCATGGATGATTTATTCCAAGGCCACAGTCTCATTATAATTTAATGTCCTAAACCATGCATCCCTTCCATATTCATGTAAAAACATGGTGTAGTATTACTTGGAAAAGGCTTATTTTAGAAAACAAAACTAACTACATCAATATTGTTTTATAAAGAAGGAAGATCCTATCAGTGATCACATAGGACAGAAAACAGGGGGCTGTAGTTGCTGCTTTACCTATTTCAAAGACTTGAGCCCTAGAATCTGGTCTCCCAGCTGAGGATTGCAAGCATTAAGGCAGCCAGCATACCTGAGTGCATCTTTTTTGGATCACTTAATTTAACAAGAAATTCCATATTGGAGCCAAAACATGCCCAGAAGAAAAAGGTATCACTGTATGTGGTGTGGAAAAAAACCAAAACCAATTGGTTTGGACTTTCCCAAATGAACAAAAAAAACTTTGCTGAAAACTCCTGATTAATCTTGGTAAAGATCTGCTCATATTCCTCTTCAGACTAGACAATGAGTATCTAGGCTTAAGTTATGCAAAAAATATTCCAGTTATTATAAATTTAGCGGCCATTAAAATTAGACAATTTCTTAAGTACGCACACCTATATTCTCAAATATATTGTGTCTTGGTAACGTCATAATGTACATATGAGGTAGGAAAGAACTCTGAATTTGCAAGAAATATTTAATTTTTCCTTCACTGAAACAAATAAAGCAGGCAGTGTTATTTGTAGCAGTCATTACCTGTCAGTCAAAAATGCAATAACTTGCCAAGGGGTATTTCTCAAGAGCTCATAATAGCACTGAAACTGAGCATCACAAATGTTGGCAAAACAGTGTTTCTGGACATCATGGCATACCTGTGAGAGTCAAGCAAAAGCTCTGGAGCTGGAGGCCTAAAAGCCATCAAAGAGTCCTGATGCCAAGTGGCATATTCAGGTGGTACAAATGCCACCTACCACAAAGCTGCAGCTGTCATCAGCAGGTCTCACACCTCATTCCTAGCCACTAATAACTGCTACAATCTATTATAAAGGATTAGATGCAGCTCGAGGCATTTGTGCTTTTATAGAGATAATTTTATAGTAGATAATTTTAATAGAGCTATTACAGCAGAACACGAGGCCTCTCCATACAAACAATGCAGTCTTTGCAAGGGAGCTGACGTTACTTTGACCACAATGAGTTTCATTTTACTCCTCAAGCCTTGTTTCTTCTCATCTGAATACTACAATTTTATTTCTGAGGCTCAGGGGAAAATAAGAATCCTTTCCTATTTCAATTCCAATCTGGTGAAACATTTTGTTCATTTAAACCAACAGCATAAGTTTTACCTGAAATAAATTTATACACTGAGTGGTTTAAATAAACATGTAAAATTTCAGTTGTCTGCACTCATAAAAAGTCAGCAAAAGGAAAAGGTGTTCTGAAGTTGCACATGCCTCTGAAAGGGGAGCAAAACACCCTATAAATTACTGAAGGCAGAACAAAGTGTGAATGCAAAATATAGCTGATTCAAGCATGCACCTTCTGGGCTTGAAGGGTTGCTGATACATCCCTGCCATGAACATCTTTGGAGCAAATGGCCGTGATTTTTTCATGATCACCCGAGGAAAGTTCTCCAAGCAGAATGGTAATAAAGAGCATTTAGCTCAGTGACCTGAAAAGATTTAGGTAACCCTCCAAAACCAGATGGCTTCCAGTACTGTCTACCATTATTACCACTAGAAATTAGGTCCGCTTACATCATGAACTAATTCACCATAAAAACTGGCTTGTACATACAAATTTTCTGATATTCAACATGAGTTGCCAGAAGAAATCATGGTTTTAACAGAAATTTGAACCATCTCCAAAACAACAACAATGCAGGTGAGTACAAATGCTGCAGATGGTGAAGGATGGATAGGAGGAATGGATGGATAAGAAGTTGTACGTGAAATGGAATTGAAAATTCTGTGGTTATGATCTCCATAGAGATATGTACCAGACTTTGAAAAATTGTACTAATTGTACAAGAACATTTATTGGCAAGCTAAAAATAGTCCTCAGGAAAGATCAGAAACATTTTAAAAATAGACAAAGCATTAAGGGGATGATTACAAAATACAATATAAATGACTATACAGAGTCATTATGTAATACAAAGTGACTATGGAATTATTCAGGTTTCATATTAATGGGGGGAAAACCCCAATCCCATTTACTGCATGCAATTCTAAGGAGGAAAATACAAAATTACATGGAACTATCAATAGAAGTATATAATGTCTTTTCCCTTACAGGGAAAATTTAGACACTTCTGTCAGATATTCATGACCCCATTAAAGTCTTTCTCCTATTTTGTATTTCCCTTCAGCAGATATTCTATGCTGGAAAACAAAACCAAAAGTACTGAAAGATTTCAGAAAGAGAAAGAGTACTCACAGCAGGAGAAAAACATTCAGGAGGAGTTTGAGGTAAAAAAAGGTAAAGCAAAAAATCAAATGGTACAAGGCATCCTTCTGAAATGGGATTAAAACCAAACATAGAAGTAAACTGCTTGGTTTGACGTGAACAAACCCAATAGTTTTGGCTTCCTTACACAAATATACTGGTGTAATATTTGTATACATACTGAATGTGTACTCTGTTCTTAGCACGTGGTTGTGGCAGTATATCTGCTTTTAGCTTCTGTCTCAGTTCAGAATAATCCCACAAAATCCCAGTAATTAATGTGATAAAAAATGCCCATGAGGTGGCAGAAATTGAAGCCATGTTTCTTTTTTTAGTAGGTGCTGTGAAGCATAGTTTAATATGTTATAGTAACATGTTAATATGTTGAACATTTAATATGTGAACTATACTAACATGACTATTTCCACACTGTATTTATTTTCTCTGAATTAAACACAAAGGAGGTGCCCATACCTGCTTCTTGTGGCAATCCTTCAGGGCCATTGCCAAGCCTACAAGATGCCATTTCTGCATCTAAAACTCATCAGGTTTGTGAAGCACTGCGTTCAGCCTTGGCTGGGTGATCAAAAACCCACTGTTCTCCCTGCCCCTCTTCATAGGCCAGTATAGCCTATGCAGAGATGTACTGCATTGTGCACAGTTTCCTCAAGGTGTAGCAACCAAGACTCCACCTTTTGAATAAAAAAAACCCCCAAGGCATGCATAAATTTATGCACATAGCATAAATGGTATATTTTGTACTGAAAATAAAAGAAGTTCATCTCATTAGTCTTCACAAAGGATTTTCTTTAAATCAGCAATTTTTACAAACTTGAAACGAGAGTGAATTTTCCCTCCATTTTCTCTGTCACTGTAACTTCAGCAGTAATTAGGTGATAAACCAAATATTGTCTTTTGGTGGGTTTTTTTGGTTTTTTTTGGTTTTTTTTTACATATCCACTTGACTTGAACACAGAGAGTCTTAGAGCTCCAAATATAAAAATGTGAAGTTTCTGTGTTCATAGCCCCAGAGTAAGCACGGACAATGCAGTATTTTCTGTCTCTGTGCACTCAAACATAGCTGTATCTTGGGGAAACTATCTATCTCCAAGAGGCAAGCTGCATATACTCGTCCATTCAGTCTGGGGCCTCCCTGCTGTGACAATCAATCATCAGAACCGAGAGCAACATTGATTTTATGCAATGTGAGTGCTTATGCATGCAGCACTGTTCTGAGAACAATGAGTTATTGTCTCAGAAGTTGCTGATCTGTTCTCCCTGACCTACACTACCCAGCTAGCACACATACTGGCTGGCCAGTTGGCAAATATGAGGCTCAGAACCAGCTGAAACCCCATTCAGCTGACTGGGGATGTGTGAGAGTGCCGCAGGTTTGGAGAGGTGTGTGCTAAAGAATAAGACAGGAGGGGATCTCAAACTATAGTAGAAGACAAAGGAAAAAGGGCAAAAGAAGAGAGGAAGTATGAGAAGTGCAACAGTCAACCATAGTCTTGATCAGTTCTGGGACTTTTAGTATTCCTTTTTTCATTTTCATAACTTTCAAATGGTAAACTTCTTTTAAAAACCATTTTATGTACAAGAGGAAGATAGACAATTTGTTAAATTATTAGTAAATTACACAGCATTGTGTAATTATCTGGGTTTATTGTTATTTATTATTTTACCCAAATTTATCTAATATAAAGTAGCATTTCATGTAATTGAAAGAGTCTATTTAATCTACATCCCAAAGAGGGCAAAATTCATGAAGGAGATTTCACATAACTCAACATATCTGATCATTAGATCTATGTTTGTCATGGAACAGAACATGCTCCTTTTCTGTGCTCTATGTCCCAAGGGCTGCATTTATATCTACCTCTGTATTCTCTTGACATTTAAGATCATCTACATTGTCAAAAAGTTTGGTAAGATGACGAGCTATTTGCATCCAAAAACACGAGATGTATAAGGAAACCATTTGCATTAGATTTGTGTCAATCACACTAATGCTTGCCACTGTTAAAAGTGGATGGCTCCCTGACTGTTGCATGATTACTACACACAAGGTTTTTGTACGGAAAAGCTGGGCCAAAATGATAAATCACTGAATGGAGTTAATTACACTTCTGTCAGTTGTCAGAAGAGGCTGAAGCCAAAGCTCAACAGAAAACTGAGAAGTCTTGAAATTGTTATTATTTATGGCAAATGTTTATTTTACAAGTTGCCTGTTAAGGTGTAAATGCCTTTTGTAGCTACATATTTCTCCAAAGACCATGGAATTTGAAAATCACTGTCTACACAGCAGCATGCTCTATCCCTGACACCTAAACCACGAGACTTGTTTGTTTGCCCTGTATGTGTATGAAACAAATCACTGAGATTTAGTTCTGTGAAGAATCTATGGGGGACTACCATCGTGTTTGAAGAGGCCCCATGTTCAAGCCTTCATCATCTCTCAAAGCACCACTTCCTCTGCTACAACTCACAGCCCTTCAAAAAAAAGGTTTTGCCTGAGGCACACTAAAAACTGCAGCACTCAGAGAATTGATGGCTGTGGCTGGATGGTAACAAGGCCAGGGGTATCATCTGGCTGGTAGATAACATAGTATGAAGCTCCTGAAATACATCAAAGTGCCTGTCCTTTTGTACAGATTGGTGTCACAAAACCTAGCAGATCATTGTTCAAGGGAGGAACAGAGAAGGATGGCTACAAAAACATTCCTTGTACAAGATTCAGCAGCTCAGCCAGTAACAGCCTACCAAACACCATAGATCTTTCAGCCTTACTTATCATCACTCTCTATTGCTTGCCTGAAATCTGAACAATCCATTCTAGAAGAAAAGATTTGATGATCTCATTGACCTTTTTCATTTCTAATTCCTGCAAAACTACAACTCAAAAATCCAAATAAATGCAACTTCCATGTGGCTAAATTTCCAACTAAGACAGATTTATAACATGTCTCTCATCTCCTCTTGCTGAACACCTTGTACTTGTCTTAGCTGGAAGAAAAAATGTTTACTACCTTTCTTAGGCAAAATGTTCCTATTTTCAAAGTAAACTAGAAATTTGCTCGGAACAAAAGTGCAGTTCAATGCTATTATCAGCTCACAAGGTTAACTGGAAAACTTTCCTTTCTGTGTAGAAAATTAAGCACATTAATACACAAAGACGCTCAGCTGTTTTGGCTGTGTTCCTCTTTAAAGAATGTCTAACAAGTCTGCTGAAAAACCAAAATAGAAGAGAGGACAAGACATGTGCTTGTTTTCTAAGTACACAGCCAAAGATTTTTCACAAAAAGAGAAAAAGAGACAGATTTTAATGACACATGCCTAAAATCACCTTAAACCCAGGAATTTTCTCCCAGTTAAGGTAAAATTCAGACCAAACATTAAAACAGAACAATATAATCCACTATTGATATGAAATAATAATGATGAACACAGCTGCAAGGAACAGAGAAGATGGCAAGCCTTTCACATTTCCTTTCCAGAAAATGAAAGGGAATTTCATTCAGACCAAGGAAACCAAGGGAATGGAATTGTGACAGAAAAGTCCCTCAAAAGGTAAATCTGGCCAGGGGAAACTCCTCTTGAACCTTCCAAAGAGTCCAGCCTTAGCAAGTAAGGGATGAGAAAAATATTATTTCTAGCTCAACAGGGCAGTTATGTGCAGATAAATTTAAAAAGAAAACCACCAAAACAACAAATGAAAAAAAGTAGATAAGAATCAGTTGGGTGGGGGAGCAAAGAAACCACTTTTTAGAATAGAAAGATATACATATTATTTTTGATGTACAAAGAGTTAAAAGCATGGAAACACATGTTGGTATTGACACAAAAAGCATTAAGGATCAAAATATTCAATTCTATGCCTATCTGGAAAGAAAAAGAAGCCATATTTATTTATGTTTGACTGATGCACTCCAGCCATTAGCTTGGTACCTCCCAGGAAAAAAGTGACATCTCAAGAAACAGGTTTGTGTTGTTTTATATATATTTTTTTAACTTCCTATTGCAACACCTTCCTGCAAGAAGAAACAGATTGTGACTCTAAACATTCTTCCTCTAAGGCCAGGAAGAGGGAGTGCAGGTGGCAAGTTCAAGGTTTTTCTTCAAGTGTGTGGAAGGAGGATTTTGGTTGCAGGAATCCACCACCTCCTGTTGCCAGTGTGAAAGAAGCGCTCCCAGCTCCCAGAGTGTGGATAGGGAGAAAGTGAACTTGATCCAAACAGAATGTAGACCTTTGACAATTTTGACATCGTGCCATCCCTAAATAATGAGCCAAAGCTTCAAGTTTAGCTGGTTGTGTAAAAAAGCAGTAGAAATCCAGAATGTCAAATACAAATGAATGACAAAAACGTCATTGGAACATCTCACACCTGTACAAAAAGGAAACAAGCTGACAGCTCTCATTTCCTGCTTGTTGCAGAACTACACTTTAGAACAGTTTGTAATCATACTGGAAATTTTACCTCTGCTGCAGAGCTTCAAAGCTTTCATACACCTTGGGCTTTCTTGTAGCTTCCATCACATTTTCTTTATTTGTTATGTTAGTCACCAACTGCTGTACAGAAAGAAAGGGAGCTATTTCAACTCTCAAATTTGTTTTTTCAATTTCACATAGTTTACTAAACTGTGACAAGAAAAACATGGGGAAAAGAGCTGGAAGAACACACCTAATCAGCTTAAGTTCTATTTCTCAGATGAAAAAAGAAAAATACTGAAAGCCACAAGTACCTATTTTGACAGTGTTTAGACTGAATATAAAGGAAAAGTAAAATGAACAGAGAGGTCTGCAAATATCACTGTTTATACCAATAAAATTCTTCAACAAGATAAAAATGACAGATTTTAGCAGAATTATTAATTTAAAGTATTTCTGCTTAGGCAAGCTCAATGCCTTTTTCAATATGCACCATGAAGAAACTTATGCATGTTAAACACCACAAATAATTTCATTGCTCTTAACAGGTTCTTGTACAAAAATATACTTTTTTTGGCACTTAATGGGACACGCTGCTGTCAATATTTTTAAATTGCAGATTTAAGCAATTAGAAATAGATTTGAAATTTCAAGCACAGGAGCTCCCTGTAGAACATTATATTATATTAGCTTTTCAGAACTGTACATGATGAGAGCTTTCCCTGGCATCTGTGGATTGAATTACAGGTGTATTGGCAACACAAAATGATCATCTTTACTATGCAAGGGTTCAATGACTTTTTTTAGTCAGAATGAACAATTAAGGCATAATGCTTTGTGTCAGTTCAAGTGTTCATGTTGATTGTTGTGGTTACCTTTAGCCATTAATAAGTAACAGACCATAAACCTGTATTTCAACCATCACTTTCCTAAATGATATGGAGTTTGCAGAAAAGTTTTCTGCACCTCAGCAGTATTGTATCTCTGTGTGCCTCCAGGAGATTAAAAAGATAACAAAGAGTAAATAAAAGAAGCTATTAAAGACATGCGAAGGAATGACCTGCAGATCTTTGTCTCAAATTGTGACACCAGCAACTACCAGTCCATGTGAAAACAAGATAGTTGCTTTGATGAAGATACCACAGGTGTTGAAATTCCATCCAAATGGAATTGACAGAATCTGCCATGTTATTTTGCCAGCCTTTCACTTGTTTAATGAAATATACCACATATTTACTTTTCAGAATCACTTGTGTCTGAAACTAGACAGACAAACAAAACAAAAAAGCCAGAAAAAACTGCACTAATCAAAATAATTTCTCAAACACAAGAACTAAAGTTAAAAAGACAAATTGACAAATTCTCCTGTAATTGTTATTATTGTGTATCATAAGAGAAGACATCTTTAAACACTGAAAATAAACAGTATATTAATAAAGGTGTTTTAAAAATTTGAAAGAATTAAAAGTTTAGAAAGCTGTTATTTTTTTAACTCCTACATAGAGACAGGAATGTTTTCAGAACACATGTAGTTATGCAGTATACATGTAAATTCCCAGCACATCTGGAGAAAATATAAGTCTGCAATAAAGATTCAGGAAAAAAATTTCAACTTGCCAAGTATATCAAGGGAGTGAGTAATATTGATACAATAATAATAATATTTCTAATAATTAAAATCTAATTTGATTGTTACTTTAAATTTCAAGCAGCTGTTCATTGACCTTTAATAAAGGAATTTCTGTTCTTTTATGCTCTTGGTAAGAAAATCCCATGGCATTCCATGTTTGGCTGATTTCTTCCAAAATCTGGGAATAATAAGAGTAATATTAACATCTGTCTTTATATATATATCACATTTCATATTTGGAATTGAGGAATTTAATTAAATTATATGTAATTCACGGTGATGGTAAAGTACTCTACAGACAAGAAGTTAATTTTGCTAGACTGTAAATTTTGATGCCGAATTAAGTCACATGAAAATATTCAGTTCTATGATTAATTTCTTGCAACAAGACCTAAACAAATAGTTTGTTATACACTATTCTGCAAAAAACAGAAGGAAAAAAAACCAAGTACATCTCTCACCTTTTCAGTACTCCACTCTTGCATAGCACTGGCAACTACATTTTGGACTTCATCTTCTACCTTTATGAAACTGGAATGCTAGAAATTTAAGAAGGTCTTCTGCTACTAAAAGCCTGACCTGTAAAGAAAAGAGACAGCAGGGAGCAAATTAAGTCAATGACAAAGAAAACGTCTGACAGAAGCACATAACAGTGTTCAAATGGAATCTAACCAAAAAACAAAATTAAATAAATTAAATGCACTCTAGATACAAAATAGACTTTCAGATTTGCTACCAAAGTGTGGACTTAATCAGCCTAGCAGAAATATTTCTTGATGCATTACAGGGTTTTTTTGCTTTGTTTTGTCTTGTACTTCATAACACTAAAGGTAAGTTTATTTGCACAGCTGCCATTGAAGCTGATGTGAGATACAAACTAGTATCTGCAGATTAGAAACCTTGGGAAGTGATGGAATGTTTGCAGTATTTTGTTGTTACTTGGTAGGATTAATTAAATTAATTTTTTAAAAAGTTAAATTTTTTATCTATAATTTGAAAAAATGACAGCAAATTTTTTTTAATTTTCTTTTTGTTAAAAAAACAATTTAAAAATCACAGTTTTGTGCTAATCCTGTTTAGGAGCTTCCTGCATTACAAAGAAGTTTAAATGTGCTTTTGTTAAAGTTGTATATGAGAAATCATTGGTATATTGAAGAAAAATAGAAAAAATCTGTTACACTCTCTTCTATGCTTTCAGCTTCACAGTTTTTTAATTTTAAAAATGAAAAAAAAAATTGGAAATTGGACTTCAATTTTTTTTTTGATGCTGTAATAGAATTTTATTCAAATGTTGAAAACCAACAACTGCTCCAAGTTATGGCTGTGAACCAAAATCACTGGGATTTTTTTTTTAATGAAAAAAAAGAATATCAGAGCTGGGTAGAGTTCACACTTAATAGCAATTTAAAAGAAGACATCTACGATAAGGGCTGAGACTAATAAATGGACACGAAATACAGATAATTTATTTCTGAATGAAACAAATACATAAACAAGAAGAAACTCTATACCTATTAGATTCAAGACTTTGCATTCAACCACTGCACTGTCTGTGAGGCACAGCTGTAGTGTCCTGCAAATAGCCTGGGGAGTCTTTGTTGTTATTTTTACTTCATACTTCTCTTGTCCCATTGGAATTTTCTTCTGCAGGGCAACTGTCAACAAAACATTGAAATACTTCATGCAGAAGTGTCTTCCCTTTAAAAATGAGTGCCTTCCCTGCAGTTCCCAACACTCTGGATCTATGTCTATGAGCAGAGCAGATGAACCTCTGCAAATTCCACTGTGAAAGTGATTTTTTTCTGGAGGGGTCTGTCCTAAACCTCCATCCTCTTTTTTTATTTCCCATACTGCCTCAATATCAGAGAAGTGACAGCATGATTGTACATATAACTCCACAGGGGCTGGAAACTCATTCAGAAAAATCAAAGTTTTAAAGGAAAGCCCCCAAAACAAAGCATGTTCCAGAACATTCAGCTTGGGCATGAGTAATCAACTCTCCAAAAGATCCAAGTGGGTGGGAAGAGTGAGGAAGGGGTGGCACTGAGACAGATAAATTGCAGAAATAGACGGCTGTGGAACCTGCCTTGGCAAACCTTCTGAGCTGCACATCCGTCTGTTCCACATTAATCTCCCTCCACTGGGTTTTAGTGCAATCATCAATGCTGCTCTGAAAGAGAGAGAACGGATAAAAGCATCAACAACATTTGGTAAACACAAGCTTCTGCTACAAAACAGATAAATGGGTGCAGGGGAAAGCCCATCCTACAGCAACAGCTCATGGGCCTTAATTTTTTCCTACACCTATTACTTAGCAAGCACATATAATAACATCTTCTCTAAATTCAACTCAAAGGCCAAGCATTTCAACAGCTTCATTTTTCAGTATAAAAACACACATACACAACTTTATTGTGCTATTTAAACACACACCTATATCCACAGGTAACATACAGGTGCACCTGGGAGATTTTGGGAAGGTGCCTTGCAATTCCTCCTGAGGGTGCTACAAACAAATTACAGAAAGAAGATGTAGTACAAGTATTTTTAAACTTGCCTATGAAAGGCAGCATCTTGAAGGAAACAAAATTTTGCAAGACTAATTCCCCATGCAGGTCTGTACACTGACTTTTCTGGACTCTTGCTTCTAGATTTGTAGAGCTTTCTAACGTACATTCCTGAGTTCTGGATTGGGTTTTATGGATTTCTGGATTTTTACTCTGTTATTTTAATCAATCAAGCAAGTTCTGAGTATTAAGAAAGCTCTAAAGGAAACTACAAAGTTTGTTTTGCTTTAGGTTTATCTTGAAATTGGTTGACTTGGGAACAGAGATATTTTTAATCTGGGTATCCTAAAATATAGCAACTACTATTAAAAAAAAAAAAAGAAAAGTAATAGTAAAGTGTTCAGCATTTATTTTTTTTAGAATCAAAACTACAGCACTTCTAGAATAAAATTAAAAATATTAAAATAAATTTATATGCAAATTTATATGTAATTTAAAGAAAGATCTTACATTAATATAAACATGAATATCCCATACTTTCTTAAGCAACTGCACTTCTTTTCAGCATTGTTTCATGTGCTTGTAGCCTGGAATAGATACTTCAAATAGTTCTGTAGATAGATTCCTGTATTAGAAACATTTATTTTTCCAGCATCTCAAGCTCTTCATTTGCCTGGAAGAGGGAAGGAACACTCGAAGTACAGATGTAGGGTGTATTGAGCTTACCTAACTTGTCAGTGAAATCCATAGATCCTCCATATATGATTTTCAATAAAAAAAGCTGAGAGAATTATGGCAAAGAGGCTACAAAGCTGCATTTGCACTGCCTCTGAAAGCACCCTAAAGCACACAAAGGACTCTTGTATTCTTTAACTTATTAAACCACTCCTTAAAGTTGTATAAATGTTAAAAAAGTCCCCTCATGAGGTTTTAAAAAAGAGCCACTTAATAGTCTACTTTAGGCTACTCTACTCTAGAGCACATTATGCTGTGTAAATGAACATGAGAAAGTATTCTGAATATTAAAATTTTTTTGGTGAGCATATGCAACACTGGAAGAGAAACAAGAAACCTGAATTTGGTGGCTCTAGAATTATACCAGCATGTTGGAAAAAAAAAATACCTGAAAGCAACAAACAAAAAAAATCGCCCCAGAACACCAGTAAAACTAAAAACCATCCAAAATATCCCTCAAACAAACAAACAAACAAATTAACTAACGAAGACCCAACCCACAAATATTTTAACATGTACATTGAAATGTCGTTAACTTTTGTACTGAAATATTACAAGCAAATATGTTTTTCTGAGAATCCTCATCACCTCATTGAGATGAACATATGGGTTTTCTACAGCAAACTGAAAGGGAGCTTCCATTTTAAATCTGTCTCTGAATTCCATCTGCTTACCCATGAAGAGCAGGTAATGTCACTTGTCACTGATTATATTCTCATTAAAAAAAAAAAACAGAAATCAAATATTCTGATCCCAGAACTCAACATACGTCAAGGAAAGTGAATTTTCTTCTGATTAACAGCAATGTCAAATGCCTGAAGAGGAATTACTCTGTGCTATACTGACAGAGCTCTATTCTTAATGGCATTCCATTCTTTGGGCAGTTCCTACTTAACAGAGCAACACTTCCTTTAAACAAAAAATATCACACGGGGTGGATATAAACCAGTAATATCTGTATACTAACAGTGAGAATATTCCAGCATCTACTTATGAATGCTTATGAATAAGAAATTACAGTGGATGAATTATTTAACCAAAACTATACTCTATAGCATAGCTTCTACTAAAATTTTTGTCAACTGGAAAAAAATTAATTATACGGATCATTGATAATTATAAACTATTTGAACTTAATAAACTCAGTTATTTTATCTACAATCACATAAAAATTCATTTTAATTAAGCTGGGAATCTTCTCCTGCTGCTTTAACACACTTTCAAATATGTAAAGATGACCTGGAAAAAGCTTTCTGAGTCTACAAATCTCCCCAAAATCTCCTCAAGAAAAAAATATCCAGTAAAGTATGTGGAAAAAAAAATTCCATCAGGATGAAAAAGGATACCTTGACAGGAGGTTTATGTCTGTATCAAAAGAAAGAAGAAAGGGAAGCTTGAATCTGAGTCACTTCAGAATAACAGAGCTAGATCCTACAAAAAATACTAGACCGGATGGGCACAGAAATAGAAATTCCATGGACTGGAAACCTCACTGATACTGGAAAGAAGTTTTAATTATTTCATGAAAACATTAGTTTAACTTTCACCCTACTCTTTTTAACAGAATTTACATTGCAGTGCACATCCCAAAACAGACCAAATAAAGGTCTCTCATATGCAGATGCTGCTCTTGTAACAATAAGTTAATAAGTTTTTCTTTTGGTGTCAGCTGTTGTGCTTTCCCATCTATTCTTCTAAGCAGACTTTCTTAATTCAGGTAATTCCTCCAAATTACACTTGCCACTCACAAAAATTATAACTGGGGTGGGTGTGTGGCAGAACACACAGAGAAAAAGGTGGCTGAGGATGTCTGTGACACAGCACCACCTGGCAGCCATCAAATTCTACTTTTGAATCCATATTTGAACAGTCCCAAACTACAGCTACCTGTGATATGGAAGGCAAAGTAACACAGACACTCACTGGAGTTCCTGCATGGGTCTGGGAGGAGGTTTATGAAAGTGAACATGATTTGGTCATTATTAAGAAGAAAAATTAGCAAAAAGTGACTATGGGCCCCATTAGAATAAAATACAACATCTGGTTTTGAACTGATTTTCCTCGTTTACGTAAAACAAGTCTTTCAAGAACAAAATAAAAGATACACACACCTTACATATCCCACAATCAGGAAGTTTTGTATAATGGTTCCTTTTCTTACATAAAAATAAAGCAGAATCCAGAATGTTGGGTTGGTTCAACACCAGCAAATATTTACCTCTCTCAATAAAAGGATAACCTCTGTCTAAAGGGAAGGAAGAAACAGTTCATCTTATCCTTTCAGAAGCCTCAACACAATGGCTTTTTGTTTTCTTTGCATTTAACCTCAGATACAAAGGCATTAAAATACCGTTTTAATCACTGAAGTATGAGAAAGTGTACAGGAGACACCATTTAATTAGTATTCAGCAATCTAGGAATAAGGATTTAGGGGCTTTTTGAAGTTTGAAATATTCAAAGAACCATTGTGTTTTACAGGGTAAGAGCTAACTGTTATTATCACATTCCTGCCTGTGTCTCTGGGGAAGCCACTTACTACAGTAATGACCTTTAATGTTTAAAGAACTCTACCCTGAGCAGGCAACTAGATTTCCTGACTGGAAAAGACAACAAGCCTGATGAGGAGAAGCTGAGGGAGCTGGGGTTGTTTAGCCTGGAGAAAAGGAGGCTCAGGAGACCTTGTGATGCCTACACTGCCTGAAAGGAGGTGATAGTCAGGTGGATGCCAGTCTTTTCTTTGAGGTGACAAGTGACAAAACAAGAGAAAATGGCCTCAGGTTGTGCTAGGGGGGGTTTAGACTGGGTATTAGGAAAACATTTCTTCACTGAAACACAACATGTTGTGCAGGGAAGGGGTAGAGTCACCACCCCTGGAACATTTAAAAGGCACACAGATGTGGCACTTGGGGACATGGTTTAGTGGTGGGCTTGGAAGTGCTGGGTTTGAGGTTGTAATTTATGATGTTAGGGGTCTTCTCCAACCTGAATGATTGCATGATTCTATAAAAATAAGTAAGGCTTAAGATTCTAAGATCCATTCATACCCCAGAAGATTACAGTCATTTTTTGACTCTGAAGTCAAAGACAAACCTCAGTTACATATCTAGTTGCAGTTCTAAGCACACACCTTAGATCAAAATTCACCATCAGGAGTTGGTTTTGAGGATTATGCTAAATTAAACCGAAAAATTCAATCCACCTGAACATTCAATTTTCTGTAGGTCTGATCTTCATGCTGGTCAAGAGATTTCAACTTCTCCATATATTTCTGAGAAATAAAGGCTTTTTCTGAACTTTCTAAGAATACAGAAGGCAAAAACCTACACAAAATCAGATTTTTTTTCTTTTACTGATAGCACCTCATCAAAAAATTCTGCTGGAATGTTTTAGTTTTCCCCTCCTTGCATGCTATTAGCTATGTCAGTTTTCAACATTGGACTTTTTATAACTCAATAATTTAATTCATGTGTGTCTAAAGCTCTCACAGGAGCTTCTCACCTGAAAGCATGTTTGTTTAGGATCAGGACAAGAAGAAAGGACAGAGCACAGTTTTCAAATAACTTGGATGTCTAGATCCCCCATAAGTATCTTTGGAGGTCTTGTCAGCACAGAACAATAAAACTCTTTATGGACTCCTCTGAATAGTAGGACCAAAATATCTGTACTTGTTCCTTCAGTTCTTTAGAACATGCAAGCTTTCCCAAAGTAACCAGCATATTTTTGTTAATGATTTAATTATAACCTCCTCCTCATCCCCCCTCTTATTAGAATATAAATTAAAGTACTATGAACCAGCAGGAAAATGCACTTTTATTTTTGCATTGTTCAATACCTTTTTAATGTGTTCATCATGTTCGTTTGCAGTTATCAAGTTCTTTACTAAACAATTGCGATGAAATATTGCAATTTGGGCTAATTATCTCTACAGATAGGGCTTTTTTTAGAAAGCTTCCAAGATGGTTGAAAGCTTGAAATGAAAATAAAAAGAGAAAAAATCTAAACAGAAGAGAAAGCAGTAGAGTTCTTTCTGTAATACTCTCAACATGAAATCTCATCCAAAATATTTCTGAAGTAGAGATTGGCACTGTACCGAGCTATACTGTTGGTATGTGTCATGTGCTCACCAACAAACCACATATTTCTAAATATGTTCTTAAATTGTCCCCAACAGATGAATTCTAGAATGCTTAAGAAAGACAGATTAGCAGAGATCCTAAAAAGTATGGAACTAGACTTTCCAGATCTAGAGATGCACTCTGCACTCTTAATGCTTTCTAAATCACAGAATCACAGAATATTCTGAGTTGAAAGGGAAACACAAGGATTGAGTTCACCTCTTAAGTGAAATTCTGTCCTGTACTTTTCTAACTTGTTTGTTTTCTCCTCTTTTTTTCCCCCTCATATCTATTCTCTCTTATAAGTTACTAGGCTCTTCCTCCTGAATCTCATAAAAATTCCAAGTCTTACTTGTAAGCTAATATTTTCTAGAGGAAAAACAGCATCTACTCCCGTAAAAGCTTACCAAACAAGTGACTAGCAGAAGTGATTTCAAGTTGCCTTGTCACTGATATCTGCAAAGTTAAGACAAGTTATCTGCCTTTTGAAAGAGCAGCTGTAATAATGTATGTATTATCTGAAATCAGTGAGAAAATAAGTTTGGAAAGAAACAGGGTAAACATTAAATGCAAGACACTCATTTAATTGATATATTTATAATTGTTTGATATTGATTAACAATGCCAAAAGTGTCAACCTTAGGAAAATTCATGTATTCAAAATTAGTAGCTTAATATTCATTATTACTGCCTTATACTCACAACTAATTTGCAATACTCTGCCACAGTTTGAGTGTAATACAATGTCATAGAAATGTATGTCTAAAAGTGACTTCAAGAGTAATTAGTCCATGTTCCTGCACCAAGAAGAGGTTTGCTATACCTATGCAATTTGCAAAAAAGATTTTTCTAGCTCTCCCTGGAAGATTTTTTAGAAATGAGGAACTTGTCACCACTTCTAGCAGTCTATTCTAGCAATTCATTATGCTTGCAATAAGGTGATTTTTTCAACCATAAGACTTGAACCTTATACACTTTAAAATAGATTTAGTATATTCTGGGTGTAGGAAATAGACTATTTCCTTCCTGCATGCAGAAATCTTTATTGTATTTGAAGATTTATGCCTGTCCTCTCTCTTCTTCTTCAGCCTCAGTCATCAACAATAGATCCTTTTTTCCTGAAGTGTAATGCCTGAGCACAGTACTCCACTAGAGGCTTCATCTCATCAAGGCTGATAGAAACATGAAATTTCACATCCCTGTGCCTTTCAGGACAACCACTTATTTGAACACTTACATACTTACCTCTTTCTTAACAGCATGATTTCACTTACTCATGTTTGACATATGACAGCTCCTAAATCACATTTTGGATAACTGTTTCAAATCAGTTCTTTCCTATCTGAAGTTTTCGTTATTCCTGTGTAAGAATAACACATGCTCCAGCCATCCAGGTTAACTATGTGCTACACTGGATGGAGAGTCTGGACACGCCATGGATTCTCTGTGCCTCGTGTAGACAAATGCAAAATAAAGAATGACTGTGAGCTGAAAGTCTCCCTGTTTCCTTGAATTGCATTTTAGATCTGGCTTTAGCTATGGGTTAACTTCTGGAAGGAACCTGCAGCCAAAATATCAGTAAAGCAAGAATAGAATCGTAAAACACAGTTTGATTCCCAGCTGCAATACATATGTCAGTATTTCAAGTCATTCAATTCTCAAATATCTTAAATAAAGCTGTAATTTTAACAATGCAGAAAACTGTCTTCCTAATAATAAATAATGATTTTCATGTATTTGGGCACTGACTTTTAACACTGATTCTAAACTAGAACAGTGATGAACACATCTGTCAAGATTCAGTGTTTTGGCTTTTGAATCAGTATAATCATCTTTAAACTCCTGTAATGTTAAAAAAAAAAAGTATAAAAGGCGATGGTAGAAAAATCTGAAGGATGGCATATGGTAAAGCTAAACACATAGCTCACCTCTGCCACTGAACACACTGAACAGTACTTTGTCAGTGCTGTTTTAACCAACAAGCAATAACTGATACTATTAACCGTGATAGTTGCTTTGGGGTTTTTGGTTTTTTTTAACAGAAACTGAGTTAACAACTGAGGAATCTTCTCAGTAATACAGATGGATTTTGAACAAGAGTTTAAGATATGATGCAAGTGTACCACTGCAATATCAATACATGTACTAGGTGTACTAAAGACACCTTTGTTTAAGAAGAGGGTAACAGGGATAGCTATCTATATTGCCCCTTACTTTTATACTGTTTCATCCTGTTAACCCTCTCACTAAATAAAGATCTTCTCAACAAGTTTTTATAAGGCCAAATTACGTGCATGCATTATCATTAGGAAGGCTATAATGCACATCAGACTTCAGCTAGTCAAATACTTGAAGTCAACTCACTATCTTTTGACTCTGAATCATTGTTGTATTTAATTAAGTTGTCTTAATCCATGGCTACCACATGTATCAGGCAACAGAACAACAGTCATTTTCTATTGCACAGATGTACTCTATTAACACTTAAGATAATTATCCATCTTCACAGATGACAACTTTTGGAAAAATAATAAGGCAGAAAATAGAGGTGCATATTAATGCAAGTGCTTGTTGGCTCTAAAGGGAGAGCTCCAGCACTTTTTGCTTTGTTCCATTAGCAACACAAACAGCAACATGCAACAGGCACAGGTAAAGCTACACTGATTACTTTGCTAAATATGTTAAACATTAATCATCTCTGAGAATTTCTTCTTTGCAGCTTGTCTGCATCTCTTTTCTATTGCAAGCCTTTTGAAAAATAAATAAACAAACAAATACAGTATCAGTAGCCAAGGTGGACATTTAAATAAAAACCTGCATCTTTGACTAGGCATATCACATTACAGTAATTTCACGACCATAAGGCGCACTGGACTATAAGGTGCACTATTTTTTTGTAGCGAGGAGCCGCACAGTGCGCAACAAAGTAGAGAATTACTGGCAGGTTCTCAATTTGCAAAGCTTTTCACTGCTTTTTCGCCACTTTTTCACAGCAATTTTTCACCGCTTTTTGCCGCTATTTTTCGCTGCTTTTTCGCCGCTTTTTCGCGGTGATTTTTCGCCATTTTTCAGCGGCTTTTCGCCGCGATTTTTCGACGCTTTTTCGACGCAATTCTTCGCCACTTTTCAGAGGCCTTTCACCGCGATTTTTGGCCGCTTTTTTTGCGGCAATTTTTTGCTGTTTTTCGACGCTTTTTCGCGGCGATTTTTCAATGTTTTTTGGCCACTTTTCGTGGCGATTTTTCTCCCTGCCCGGCAGCTGCGCCGGTTCCCAGTTTCTCCCGCCCGGCGGCCATGGCTCCCGCAGTTCCCAACTCCCCCCGCACGGTCGCAGCTCCCGCGGGTCCTGGTTCAGTTTGCAGACCGCACTTCCGGGTTTGCAATTTTCCAAACTTTGTAGATCAGATAAGGCGCACTGGACTATAAGGCGCACTTCCAGGTTTGAGGGAAAATTTTAGTCAAAAGGGTGCGCCTTATAGTCGTGAAATTACTGTAACTTGTTTATTTGTGAATCTTCTTCCTTTCTAATTCTCTCCATCCCTCAACTAACATGGATTTTGTTTGTTTGAGGCTTTTTTTAAAATACATAGTACAAGCCCATTCATATAGACACAAAACCCATGACAGGATGAACTACTGCACTTCTCCAAGGCAAATAAAGAAATTTAGATATAGTTCTGTGGCTAAATTAGAATATATCCGCCTTTAAGGATACACATATTTAACTCATCAAGAATCAATTTAAGACAGTAAGTCTGAGGAGCCCAGATTTATGCCCTGAAAGCTAAGTTTGATCCTCTTTAGGATCAAACCCCCCTGGTCACACCACAAACCAGATCATTGCTCTGTTCAGGTTTTCAGGGAATTCCATTCACATTTTAGCCAAACACATTCCTGCCAATCCAGAACCATGTAAGGCTCATCCCTAGAAATATGTGGACACTATTCATATATCATGCACTTAACAGCATGATCCTTGAAGTTTCTGACAAATAAATTAGCTGTAAGATGACAGCTATTGTTTGAAAAAGCTCCTGATTAGGACTGTAAAACCCAAAGGCAAATAGTTTCTGAAGAACCTGGAAAATAAATATTTTACTGGTGACAGTAAATCCAGGCAGTAATTTGTGCTTGGTATTTCACCTGTACTTCTGCTGTCAACATTTAAGACTGCATGCATGAGGAAGAATGGCGCAAACTTGAAAACTGATACTCATTGACTGTGTTTTACCTGGCAATAAGCTGGAAAGTCAGCAAATTTACAATGCAGAATTTTCATTCAGAACTGTGTTAGAAAGGCTGCTTTTGTCCTAAGTCAGTCAAGTCACTAAGGAAGTACTCATCACCTCAAAAATGCATAAATTCAAACCCTCTTACAGTCTATGCCTGACCAAATGTGATAAATGCTTTACTCCACCTAGCAGCTTAAAACTGTTATTCAAGCATGTCACCAAATTTATGTTTATAAATTGTGGAGGGAATCCTCCACTAGTAAAGGCAAGACCACATAAACTACATACAGACCTCAGAACGGATGTCTTGAATCCATATCTCCCACAGACAAGGCTGGTTCAGAGCTTCCTGGTGCTCCAGAAGGAAGAAAAAAAGGCAGCAGTAGGTCACTGCTGCCATGCACTTCTCCTTTCTTAGGCAGCTTTGTGCAGGGATCAGCAGGAATTTACTGTGAATTGTAAGGGATTTTATCAGGAGCAATGACACTCAGAAGTACAATACAGTGAGTCCTGACCCTGAGACATGGAAAGCTTTGCCATGGATTTGAAAGCAGTACCAGGATTTTAGTCCAAAGGCATTAACAACTTTACAAGGCTTCTGCATGAACTAAGCATGTGCCATTCATTTAGTTTAGACCTGGTTTTTTCTGGGTGTAACCTGATATAACCATTTTTCTGGGTTTTTAATTACCTAGATAAAGATATATACTTTCAAGAAAAATCAGTGTATGCACAGAGAGAATAAACGTCCTACCCCATCTAATGGAACAGTAAATCTCTATATTCTGCTATAATTTTCTTACAGCCATCATTATTATATTTTATCAAATTATTTTTGTTATTTTTATTTTAAAGACTTAAATATTTGTGTCTGTTTCCAAAAATTTGCCTGTTTAATTAATACCTTACAAAAAAAAACCCCATTCCTCACACATGCAGTGATCTCTCTCCTTAGCAATCTGCCAAAATTGCCATATAGCAAATCCAAGCTCTTGGAAACCAGCAAAGCTTATAGCCCACCTTCTAATGGTCTGCATCTGGGCAAACCCAGGTGCCAGGAGCACAGGGAAATGGCAGGGACACAGCCAGGAGAATCCCTTTCTGGATCAGGATAGTGAAGAAGAGAGTCATCCCAGGGTAGCCATTACATCTGCACCTGGAGCTGGACACACCTGGGCTGCACCAGCCCCTTCACTCCGAGTGGAATTTAATCAATATCTCCCTGCTGCACAAAGCTGCAGGGTGAAAATGAAGGAGGAGAGAATTTGGCTGCCCTCATACCAGCTAAGTGTTCTAGCCAGCAGGCAGTAAAGCCAACTACATAATATGATAGAGCACTTCTTTATTTGAATTTATGTTACAAGGGGATTAAATCCTTCCAAAAACCTAATTTTCCAAGTTCATAGATATTTATAGCAATGAATTAACACCAAAATTTTGAAAATTACCAAAAAAGTGTGTAAAAAAGTAAAGTCATAAATATTCTGTTTTATCATAAAGACATACCATGACAGCTGGTGAGCA
>PYHW01007991.1:0-22684 GCA_013186435.1 Turdus rufiventris | reverse complement strand
AAAAAAAAAAAAAAAAAAACTTACTAGACCTTAGCAAGCAGGGGTCTTTCACTACTAGGCATCAGCTTTTAGTAATCTGTCTGGCATTGAATTCAGAAGGAAAACACTGGACTATTAGAGCCACAGAAAGTACATGTGGCTGAACCATGTCTATAGGAAGAATCACCTTTTGAAACATAGAATGAAGGAGACTAGTAGTGATGCAGGGGGGTTGAAAAGGCCAGGAGACAATATTGAGTAAAAAAAACCTGAATGGAGAAAGGTGAATCTAGGACAGTGGAAAAACAAGTCATGTCTCAAAAGCACTGGGAAGTCCTGGAACCACTGCAACTTCTTGCAGAATTGAATCCCTCCAAACTTCTCATGAGTTCCATGATCTCATATGGTAGGACTTGAACCAGTTTCAGTAGCAAAACTTTAACTGTCATCAGGTAGGACCAGGATTTACTCAAATTTATTCCTACAGTTTGAAGAGAAAGTTGTTTTTGGGTAGTACATTACACAGATGATTTAGTGTTACTATCTAGTCCTTCATTTACAAATAGTTTTAGAGGAACTTTGGAGGAAGACATTATTGGTTCGGTATTTATAGCCTGTAAAGGACAAAGAAGTACTCCTAACATCTTCGTAATTTTATTGTGGACAGTTTTTAATTGCACTGCCACTACTGGCTAGACTTCCCCCAAGAGATGATTGAATTCCTCAAAGCAACTTCAAACTCCTGTCTGGACCAAATCTTTATAGATATCCCCTACAGACTAAAATTAAAAGATTTAACATCTTTTCCAATGTAACAGTTTCCAATAAAATTCACATGAAAAAGGAGCTAAACACACTCTCCATACTGCTTAACAGAACATCTCACCTCATCATCTATGTGTTCCGAAGAGTTGGAAATTTTCACCATCATGCCAAGGGCACACCCTAAATCTTCCTTGGTCCACTCTCTGCTAGGGGGAGAGCCTGGGGTGGAGGAATATAACACCTCAACATATGAAAAGGGATGGTTTGCATTGCAATTAACTTCTACAACATCAGGAGCTTTTTTATAACTCTTATGTTTCATGGATGATTTATTCCAAGGCCACAGTCTCATTATAATTTAATGTCCTAAACCATGCATCCCTTCCATATTCATGTAAAAACATGGTGTAGTATTACTTGGAAAAGGCTTATTTTAGAAAACAAAACTAACTACATCAATATTGTTTTATAAAGAAGGAAGATCCTATCAGTGATCACATAGGACAGAAAACAGGGGGCTGTAGTTGCTGCTTTACCTATTTCAAAGACTTGAGCCCTAGAATCTGGTCTCCCAGCTGAGGATTGCAAGCATTAAGGCAGCCAGCATACCTGAGTGCATCTTTTTTGGATCACTTAATTTAACAAGAAATTCCATATTGGAGCCAAAACATGCCCAGAAGAAAAAGGTATCACTGTATGTGGTGTGGAAAAAAACCAAAACCAATTGGTTTGGACTTTCCCAAATGAACAAAAAAAACTTTGCTGAAAACTCCTGATTAATCTTGGTAAAGATCTGCTCATATTCCTCTTCAGACTAGACAATGAGTATCTAGGCTTAAGTTATGCAAAAAATATTCCAGTTATTATAAATTTAGCGGCCATTAAAATTAGACAATTTCTTAAGTACGCACACCTATATTCTCAAATATATTGTGTCTTGGTAACGTCATAATGTACATATGAGGTAGGAAAGAACTCTGAATTTGCAAGAAATATTTAATTTTTCCTTCACTGAAACAAATAAAGCAGGCAGTGTTATTTGTAGCAGTCATTACCTGTCAGTCAAAAATGCAATAACTTGCCAAGGGGTATTTCTCAAGAGCTCATAATAGCACTGAAACTGAGCATCACAAATGTTGGCAAAACAGTGTTTCTGGACATCATGGCATACCTGTGAGAGTCAAGCAAAAGCTCTGGAGCTGGAGGCCTAAAAGCCATCAAAGAGTCCTGATGCCAAGTGGCATATTCAGGTGGTACAAATGCCACCTACCACAAAGCTGCAGCTGTCATCAGCAGGTCTCACACCTCATTCCTAGCCACTAATAACTGCTACAATCTATTATAAAGGATTAGATGCAGCTCGAGGCATTTGTGCTTTTATAGAGATAATTTTATAGTAGATAATTTTAATAGAGCTATTACAGCAGAACACGAGGCCTCTCCATACAAACAATGCAGTCTTTGCAAGGGAGCTGACGTTACTTTGACCACAATGAGTTTCATTTTACTCCTCAAGCCTTGTTTCTTCTCATCTGAATACTACAATTTTATTTCTGAGGCTCAGGGGAAAATAAGAATCCTTTCCTATTTCAATTCCAATCTGGTGAAACATTTTGTTCATTTAAACCAACAGCATAAGTTTTACCTGAAATAAATTTATACACTGAGTGGTTTAAATAAACATGTAAAATTTCAGTTGTCTGCACTCATAAAAAGTCAGCAAAAGGAAAAGGTGTTCTGAAGTTGCACATGCCTCTGAAAGGGGAGCAAAACACCCTATAAATTACTGAAGGCAGAACAAAGTGTGAATGCAAAATATAGCTGATTCAAGCATGCACCTTCTGGGCTTGAAGGGTTGCTGATACATCCCTGCCATGAACATCTTTGGAGCAAATGGCCGTGATTTTTTCATGATCACCCGAGGAAAGTTCTCCAAGCAGAATGGTAATAAAGAGCATTTAGCTCAGTGACCTGAAAAGATTTAGGTAACCCTCCAAAACCAGATGGCTTCCAGTACTGTCTACCATTATTACCACTAGAAATTAGGTCCGCTTACATCATGAACTAATTCACCATAAAAACTGGCTTGTACATACAAATTTTCTGATATTCAACATGAGTTGCCAGAAGAAATCATGGTTTTAACAGAAATTTGAACCATCTCCAAAACAACAACAATGCAGGTGAGTACAAATGCTGCAGATGGTGAAGGATGGATAGGAGGAATGGATGGATAAGAAGTTGTACGTGAAATGGAATTGAAAATTCTGTGGTTATGATCTCCATAGAGATATGTACCAGACTTTGAAAAATTGTACTAATTGTACAAGAACATTTATTGGCAAGCTAAAAATAGTCCTCAGGAAAGATCAGAAACATTTTAAAAATAGACAAAGCATTAAGGGGATGATTACAAAATACAATATAAATGACTATACAGAGTCATTATGTAATACAAAGTGACTATGGAATTATTCAGGTTTCATATTAATGGGGGGAAAACCCCAATCCCATTTACTGCATGCAATTCTAAGGAGGAAAATACAAAATTACATGGAACTATCAATAGAAGTATATAATGTCTTTTCCCTTACAGGGAAAATTTAGACACTTCTGTCAGATATTCATGACCCCATTAAAGTCTTTCTCCTATTTTGTATTTCCCTTCAGCAGATATTCTATGCTGGAAAACAAAACCAAAAGTACTGAAAGATTTCAGAAAGAGAAAGAGTACTCACAGCAGGAGAAAAACATTCAGGAGGAGTTTGAGGTAAAAAAAGGTAAAGCAAAAAATCAAATGGTACAAGGCATCCTTCTGAAATGGGATTAAAACCAAACATAGAAGTAAACTGCTTGGTTTGACGTGAACAAACCCAATAGTTTTGGCTTCCTTACACAAATATACTGGTGTAATATTTGTATACATACTGAATGTGTACTCTGTTCTTAGCACGTGGTTGTGGCAGTATATCTGCTTTTAGCTTCTGTCTCAGTTCAGAATAATCCCACAAAATCCCAGTAATTAATGTGATAAAAAATGCCCATGAGGTGGCAGAAATTGAAGCCATGTTTCTTTTTTTAGTAGGTGCTGTGAAGCATAGTTTAATATGTTATAGTAACATGTTAATATGTTGAACATTTAATATGTGAACTATACTAACATGACTATTTCCACACTGTATTTATTTTCTCTGAATTAAACACAAAGGAGGTGCCCATACCTGCTTCTTGTGGCAATCCTTCAGGGCCATTGCCAAGCCTACAAGATGCCATTTCTGCATCTAAAACTCATCAGGTTTGTGAAGCACTGCGTTCAGCCTTGGCTGGGTGATCAAAAACCCACTGTTCTCCCTGCCCCTCTTCATAGGCCAGTATAGCCTATGCAGAGATGTACTGCATTGTGCACAGTTTCCTCAAGGTGTAGCAACCAAGACTCCACCTTTTGAATAAAAAAAACCCCCAAGGCATGCATAAATTTATGCACATAGCATAAATGGTATATTTTGTACTGAAAATAAAAGAAGTTCATCTCATTAGTCTTCACAAAGGATTTTCTTTAAATCAGCAATTTTTACAAACTTGAAACGAGAGTGAATTTTCCCTCCATTTTCTCTGTCACTGTAACTTCAGCAGTAATTAGGTGATAAACCAAATATTGTCTTTTGGTGGGTTTTTTTGGTTTTTTTTGGTTTTTTTTTACATATCCACTTGACTTGAACACAGAGAGTCTTAGAGCTCCAAATATAAAAATGTGAAGTTTCTGTGTTCATAGCCCCAGAGTAAGCACGGACAATGCAGTATTTTCTGTCTCTGTGCACTCAAACATAGCTGTATCTTGGGGAAACTATCTATCTCCAAGAGGCAAGCTGCATATACTCGTCCATTCAGTCTGGGGCCTCCCTGCTGTGACAATCAATCATCAGAACCGAGAGCAACATTGATTTTATGCAATGTGAGTGCTTATGCATGCAGCACTGTTCTGAGAACAATGAGTTATTGTCTCAGAAGTTGCTGATCTGTTCTCCCTGACCTACACTACCCAGCTAGCACACATACTGGCTGGCCAGTTGGCAAATATGAGGCTCAGAACCAGCTGAAACCCCATTCAGCTGACTGGGGATGTGTGAGAGTGCCGCAGGTTTGGAGAGGTGTGTGCTAAAGAATAAGACAGGAGGGGATCTCAAACTATAGTAGAAGACAAAGGAAAAAGGGCAAAAGAAGAGAGGAAGTATGAGAAGTGCAACAGTCAACCATAGTCTTGATCAGTTCTGGGACTTTTAGTATTCCTTTTTTCATTTTCATAACTTTCAAATGGTAAACTTCTTTTAAAAACCATTTTATGTACAAGAGGAAGATAGACAATTTGTTAAATTATTAGTAAATTACACAGCATTGTGTAATTATCTGGGTTTATTGTTATTTATTATTTTACCCAAATTTATCTAATATAAAGTAGCATTTCATGTAATTGAAAGAGTCTATTTAATCTACATCCCAAAGAGGGCAAAATTCATGAAGGAGATTTCACATAACTCAACATATCTGATCATTAGATCTATGTTTGTCATGGAACAGAACATGCTCCTTTTCTGTGCTCTATGTCCCAAGGGCTGCATTTATATCTACCTCTGTATTCTCTTGACATTTAAGATCATCTACATTGTCAAAAAGTTTGGTAAGATGACGAGCTATTTGCATCCAAAAACACGAGATGTATAAGGAAACCATTTGCATTAGATTTGTGTCAATCACACTAATGCTTGCCACTGTTAAAAGTGGATGGCTCCCTGACTGTTGCATGATTACTACACACAAGGTTTTTGTACGGAAAAGCTGGGCCAAAATGATAAATCACTGAATGGAGTTAATTACACTTCTGTCAGTTGTCAGAAGAGGCTGAAGCCAAAGCTCAACAGAAAACTGAGAAGTCTTGAAATTGTTATTATTTATGGCAAATGTTTATTTTACAAGTTGCCTGTTAAGGTGTAAATGCCTTTTGTAGCTACATATTTCTCCAAAGACCATGGAATTTGAAAATCACTGTCTACACAGCAGCATGCTCTATCCCTGACACCTAAACCACGAGACTTGTTTGTTTGCCCTGTATGTGTATGAAACAAATCACTGAGATTTAGTTCTGTGAAGAATCTATGGGGGACTACCATCGTGTTTGAAGAGGCCCCATGTTCAAGCCTTCATCATCTCTCAAAGCACCACTTCCTCTGCTACAACTCACAGCCCTTCAAAAAAAAGGTTTTGCCTGAGGCACACTAAAAACTGCAGCACTCAGAGAATTGATGGCTGTGGCTGGATGGTAACAAGGCCAGGGGTATCATCTGGCTGGTAGATAACATAGTATGAAGCTCCTGAAATACATCAAAGTGCCTGTCCTTTTGTACAGATTGGTGTCACAAAACCTAGCAGATCATTGTTCAAGGGAGGAACAGAGAAGGATGGCTACAAAAACATTCCTTGTACAAGATTCAGCAGCTCAGCCAGTAACAGCCTACCAAACACCATAGATCTTTCAGCCTTACTTATCATCACTCTCTATTGCTTGCCTGAAATCTGAACAATCCATTCTAGAAGAAAAGATTTGATGATCTCATTGACCTTTTTCATTTCTAATTCCTGCAAAACTACAACTCAAAAATCCAAATAAATGCAACTTCCATGTGGCTAAATTTCCAACTAAGACAGATTTATAACATGTCTCTCATCTCCTCTTGCTGAACACCTTGTACTTGTCTTAGCTGGAAGAAAAAATGTTTACTACCTTTCTTAGGCAAAATGTTCCTATTTTCAAAGTAAACTAGAAATTTGCTCGGAACAAAAGTGCAGTTCAATGCTATTATCAGCTCACAAGGTTAACTGGAAAACTTTCCTTTCTGTGTAGAAAATTAAGCACATTAATACACAAAGACGCTCAGCTGTTTTGGCTGTGTTCCTCTTTAAAGAATGTCTAACAAGTCTGCTGAAAAACCAAAATAGAAGAGAGGACAAGACATGTGCTTGTTTTCTAAGTACACAGCCAAAGATTTTTCACAAAAAGAGAAAAAGAGACAGATTTTAATGACACATGCCTAAAATCACCTTAAACCCAGGAATTTTCTCCCAGTTAAGGTAAAATTCAGACCAAACATTAAAACAGAACAATATAATCCACTATTGATATGAAATAATAATGATGAACACAGCTGCAAGGAACAGAGAAGATGGCAAGCCTTTCACATTTCCTTTCCAGAAAATGAAAGGGAATTTCATTCAGACCAAGGAAACCAAGGGAATGGAATTGTGACAGAAAAGTCCCTCAAAAGGTAAATCTGGCCAGGGGAAACTCCTCTTGAACCTTCCAAAGAGTCCAGCCTTAGCAAGTAAGGGATGAGAAAAATATTATTTCTAGCTCAACAGGGCAGTTATGTGCAGATAAATTTAAAAAGAAAACCACCAAAACAACAAATGAAAAAAAGTAGATAAGAATCAGTTGGGTGGGGGAGCAAAGAAACCACTTTTTAGAATAGAAAGATATACATATTATTTTTGATGTACAAAGAGTTAAAAGCATGGAAACACATGTTGGTATTGACACAAAAAGCATTAAGGATCAAAATATTCAATTCTATGCCTATCTGGAAAGAAAAAGAAGCCATATTTATTTATGTTTGACTGATGCACTCCAGCCATTAGCTTGGTACCTCCCAGGAAAAAAGTGACATCTCAAGAAACAGGTTTGTGTTGTTTTATATATATTTTTTTAACTTCCTATTGCAACACCTTCCTGCAAGAAGAAACAGATTGTGACTCTAAACATTCTTCCTCTAAGGCCAGGAAGAGGGAGTGCAGGTGGCAAGTTCAAGGTTTTTCTTCAAGTGTGTGGAAGGAGGATTTTGGTTGCAGGAATCCACCACCTCCTGTTGCCAGTGTGAAAGAAGCGCTCCCAGCTCCCAGAGTGTGGATAGGGAGAAAGTGAACTTGATCCAAACAGAATGTAGACCTTTGACAATTTTGACATCGTGCCATCCCTAAATAATGAGCCAAAGCTTCAAGTTTAGCTGGTTGTGTAAAAAAGCAGTAGAAATCCAGAATGTCAAATACAAATGAATGACAAAAACGTCATTGGAACATCTCACACCTGTACAAAAAGGAAACAAGCTGACAGCTCTCATTTCCTGCTTGTTGCAGAACTACACTTTAGAACAGTTTGTAATCATACTGGAAATTTTACCTCTGCTGCAGAGCTTCAAAGCTTTCATACACCTTGGGCTTTCTTGTAGCTTCCATCACATTTTCTTTATTTGTTATGTTAGTCACCAACTGCTGTACAGAAAGAAAGGGAGCTATTTCAACTCTCAAATTTGTTTTTTCAATTTCACATAGTTTACTAAACTGTGACAAGAAAAACATGGGGAAAAGAGCTGGAAGAACACACCTAATCAGCTTAAGTTCTATTTCTCAGATGAAAAAAGAAAAATACTGAAAGCCACAAGTACCTATTTTGACAGTGTTTAGACTGAATATAAAGGAAAAGTAAAATGAACAGAGAGGTCTGCAAATATCACTGTTTATACCAATAAAATTCTTCAACAAGATAAAAATGACAGATTTTAGCAGAATTATTAATTTAAAGTATTTCTGCTTAGGCAAGCTCAATGCCTTTTTCAATATGCACCATGAAGAAACTTATGCATGTTAAACACCACAAATAATTTCATTGCTCTTAACAGGTTCTTGTACAAAAATATACTTTTTTTGGCACTTAATGGGACACGCTGCTGTCAATATTTTTAAATTGCAGATTTAAGCAATTAGAAATAGATTTGAAATTTCAAGCACAGGAGCTCCCTGTAGAACATTATATTATATTAGCTTTTCAGAACTGTACATGATGAGAGCTTTCCCTGGCATCTGTGGATTGAATTACAGGTGTATTGGCAACACAAAATGATCATCTTTACTATGCAAGGGTTCAATGACTTTTTTTAGTCAGAATGAACAATTAAGGCATAATGCTTTGTGTCAGTTCAAGTGTTCATGTTGATTGTTGTGGTTACCTTTAGCCATTAATAAGTAACAGACCATAAACCTGTATTTCAACCATCACTTTCCTAAATGATATGGAGTTTGCAGAAAAGTTTTCTGCACCTCAGCAGTATTGTATCTCTGTGTGCCTCCAGGAGATTAAAAAGATAACAAAGAGTAAATAAAAGAAGCTATTAAAGACATGCGAAGGAATGACCTGCAGATCTTTGTCTCAAATTGTGACACCAGCAACTACCAGTCCATGTGAAAACAAGATAGTTGCTTTGATGAAGATACCACAGGTGTTGAAATTCCATCCAAATGGAATTGACAGAATCTGCCATGTTATTTTGCCAGCCTTTCACTTGTTTAATGAAATATACCACATATTTACTTTTCAGAATCACTTGTGTCTGAAACTAGACAGACAAACAAAACAAAAAAGCCAGAAAAAACTGCACTAATCAAAATAATTTCTCAAACACAAGAACTAAAGTTAAAAAGACAAATTGACAAATTCTCCTGTAATTGTTATTATTGTGTATCATAAGAGAAGACATCTTTAAACACTGAAAATAAACAGTATATTAATAAAGGTGTTTTAAAAATTTGAAAGAATTAAAAGTTTAGAAAGCTGTTATTTTTTTAACTCCTACATAGAGACAGGAATGTTTTCAGAACACATGTAGTTATGCAGTATACATGTAAATTCCCAGCACATCTGGAGAAAATATAAGTCTGCAATAAAGATTCAGGAAAAAAATTTCAACTTGCCAAGTATATCAAGGGAGTGAGTAATATTGATACAATAATAATAATATTTCTAATAATTAAAATCTAATTTGATTGTTACTTTAAATTTCAAGCAGCTGTTCATTGACCTTTAATAAAGGAATTTCTGTTCTTTTATGCTCTTGGTAAGAAAATCCCATGGCATTCCATGTTTGGCTGATTTCTTCCAAAATCTGGGAATAATAAGAGTAATATTAACATCTGTCTTTATATATATATCACATTTCATATTTGGAATTGAGGAATTTAATTAAATTATATGTAATTCACGGTGATGGTAAAGTACTCTACAGACAAGAAGTTAATTTTGCTAGACTGTAAATTTTGATGCCGAATTAAGTCACATGAAAATATTCAGTTCTATGATTAATTTCTTGCAACAAGACCTAAACAAATAGTTTGTTATACACTATTCTGCAAAAAACAGAAGGAAAAAAAACCAAGTACATCTCTCACCTTTTCAGTACTCCACTCTTGCATAGCACTGGCAACTACATTTTGGACTTCATCTTCTACCTTTATGAAACTGGAATGCTAGAAATTTAAGAAGGTCTTCTGCTACTAAAAGCCTGACCTGTAAAGAAAAGAGACAGCAGGGAGCAAATTAAGTCAATGACAAAGAAAACGTCTGACAGAAGCACATAACAGTGTTCAAATGGAATCTAACCAAAAAACAAAATTAAATAAATTAAATGCACTCTAGATACAAAATAGACTTTCAGATTTGCTACCAAAGTGTGGACTTAATCAGCCTAGCAGAAATATTTCTTGATGCATTACAGGGTTTTTTTGCTTTGTTTTGTCTTGTACTTCATAACACTAAAGGTAAGTTTATTTGCACAGCTGCCATTGAAGCTGATGTGAGATACAAACTAGTATCTGCAGATTAGAAACCTTGGGAAGTGATGGAATGTTTGCAGTATTTTGTTGTTACTTGGTAGGATTAATTAAATTAATTTTTTAAAAAGTTAAATTTTTTATCTATAATTTGAAAAAATGACAGCAAATTTTTTTTAATTTTCTTTTTGTTAAAAAAACAATTTAAAAATCACAGTTTTGTGCTAATCCTGTTTAGGAGCTTCCTGCATTACAAAGAAGTTTAAATGTGCTTTTGTTAAAGTTGTATATGAGAAATCATTGGTATATTGAAGAAAAATAGAAAAAATCTGTTACACTCTCTTCTATGCTTTCAGCTTCACAGTTTTTTAATTTTAAAAATGAAAAAAAAAATTGGAAATTGGACTTCAATTTTTTTTTTGATGCTGTAATAGAATTTTATTCAAATGTTGAAAACCAACAACTGCTCCAAGTTATGGCTGTGAACCAAAATCACTGGGATTTTTTTTTTAATGAAAAAAAAGAATATCAGAGCTGGGTAGAGTTCACACTTAATAGCAATTTAAAAGAAGACATCTACGATAAGGGCTGAGACTAATAAATGGACACGAAATACAGATAATTTATTTCTGAATGAAACAAATACATAAACAAGAAGAAACTCTATACCTATTAGATTCAAGACTTTGCATTCAACCACTGCACTGTCTGTGAGGCACAGCTGTAGTGTCCTGCAAATAGCCTGGGGAGTCTTTGTTGTTATTTTTACTTCATACTTCTCTTGTCCCATTGGAATTTTCTTCTGCAGGGCAACTGTCAACAAAACATTGAAATACTTCATGCAGAAGTGTCTTCCCTTTAAAAATGAGTGCCTTCCCTGCAGTTCCCAACACTCTGGATCTATGTCTATGAGCAGAGCAGATGAACCTCTGCAAATTCCACTGTGAAAGTGATTTTTTTCTGGAGGGGTCTGTCCTAAACCTCCATCCTCTTTTTTTATTTCCCATACTGCCTCAATATCAGAGAAGTGACAGCATGATTGTACATATAACTCCACAGGGGCTGGAAACTCATTCAGAAAAATCAAAGTTTTAAAGGAAAGCCCCCAAAACAAAGCATGTTCCAGAACATTCAGCTTGGGCATGAGTAATCAACTCTCCAAAAGATCCAAGTGGGTGGGAAGAGTGAGGAAGGGGTGGCACTGAGACAGATAAATTGCAGAAATAGACGGCTGTGGAACCTGCCTTGGCAAACCTTCTGAGCTGCACATCCGTCTGTTCCACATTAATCTCCCTCCACTGGGTTTTAGTGCAATCATCAATGCTGCTCTGAAAGAGAGAGAACGGATAAAAGCATCAACAACATTTGGTAAACACAAGCTTCTGCTACAAAACAGATAAATGGGTGCAGGGGAAAGCCCATCCTACAGCAACAGCTCATGGGCCTTAATTTTTTCCTACACCTATTACTTAGCAAGCACATATAATAACATCTTCTCTAAATTCAACTCAAAGGCCAAGCATTTCAACAGCTTCATTTTTCAGTATAAAAACACACATACACAACTTTATTGTGCTATTTAAACACACACCTATATCCACAGGTAACATACAGGTGCACCTGGGAGATTTTGGGAAGGTGCCTTGCAATTCCTCCTGAGGGTGCTACAAACAAATTACAGAAAGAAGATGTAGTACAAGTATTTTTAAACTTGCCTATGAAAGGCAGCATCTTGAAGGAAACAAAATTTTGCAAGACTAATTCCCCATGCAGGTCTGTACACTGACTTTTCTGGACTCTTGCTTCTAGATTTGTAGAGCTTTCTAACGTACATTCCTGAGTTCTGGATTGGGTTTTATGGATTTCTGGATTTTTACTCTGTTATTTTAATCAATCAAGCAAGTTCTGAGTATTAAGAAAGCTCTAAAGGAAACTACAAAGTTTGTTTTGCTTTAGGTTTATCTTGAAATTGGTTGACTTGGGAACAGAGATATTTTTAATCTGGGTATCCTAAAATATAGCAACTACTATTAAAAAAAAAAAAAGAAAAGTAATAGTAAAGTGTTCAGCATTTATTTTTTTTAGAATCAAAACTACAGCACTTCTAGAATAAAATTAAAAATATTAAAATAAATTTATATGCAAATTTATATGTAATTTAAAGAAAGATCTTACATTAATATAAACATGAATATCCCATACTTTCTTAAGCAACTGCACTTCTTTTCAGCATTGTTTCATGTGCTTGTAGCCTGGAATAGATACTTCAAATAGTTCTGTAGATAGATTCCTGTATTAGAAACATTTATTTTTCCAGCATCTCAAGCTCTTCATTTGCCTGGAAGAGGGAAGGAACACTCGAAGTACAGATGTAGGGTGTATTGAGCTTACCTAACTTGTCAGTGAAATCCATAGATCCTCCATATATGATTTTCAATAAAAAAAGCTGAGAGAATTATGGCAAAGAGGCTACAAAGCTGCATTTGCACTGCCTCTGAAAGCACCCTAAAGCACACAAAGGACTCTTGTATTCTTTAACTTATTAAACCACTCCTTAAAGTTGTATAAATGTTAAAAAAGTCCCCTCATGAGGTTTTAAAAAAGAGCCACTTAATAGTCTACTTTAGGCTACTCTACTCTAGAGCACATTATGCTGTGTAAATGAACATGAGAAAGTATTCTGAATATTAAAATTTTTTTGGTGAGCATATGCAACACTGGAAGAGAAACAAGAAACCTGAATTTGGTGGCTCTAGAATTATACCAGCATGTTGGAAAAAAAAAATACCTGAAAGCAACAAACAAAAAAAATCGCCCCAGAACACCAGTAAAACTAAAAACCATCCAAAATATCCCTCAAACAAACAAACAAACAAATTAACTAACGAAGACCCAACCCACAAATATTTTAACATGTACATTGAAATGTCGTTAACTTTTGTACTGAAATATTACAAGCAAATATGTTTTTCTGAGAATCCTCATCACCTCATTGAGATGAACATATGGGTTTTCTACAGCAAACTGAAAGGGAGCTTCCATTTTAAATCTGTCTCTGAATTCCATCTGCTTACCCATGAAGAGCAGGTAATGTCACTTGTCACTGATTATATTCTCATTAAAAAAAAAAAACAGAAATCAAATATTCTGATCCCAGAACTCAACATACGTCAAGGAAAGTGAATTTTCTTCTGATTAACAGCAATGTCAAATGCCTGAAGAGGAATTACTCTGTGCTATACTGACAGAGCTCTATTCTTAATGGCATTCCATTCTTTGGGCAGTTCCTACTTAACAGAGCAACACTTCCTTTAAACAAAAAATATCACACGGGGTGGATATAAACCAGTAATATCTGTATACTAACAGTGAGAATATTCCAGCATCTACTTATGAATGCTTATGAATAAGAAATTACAGTGGATGAATTATTTAACCAAAACTATACTCTATAGCATAGCTTCTACTAAAATTTTTGTCAACTGGAAAAAAATTAATTATACGGATCATTGATAATTATAAACTATTTGAACTTAATAAACTCAGTTATTTTATCTACAATCACATAAAAATTCATTTTAATTAAGCTGGGAATCTTCTCCTGCTGCTTTAACACACTTTCAAATATGTAAAGATGACCTGGAAAAAGCTTTCTGAGTCTACAAATCTCCCCAAAATCTCCTCAAGAAAAAAATATCCAGTAAAGTATGTGGAAAAAAAAATTCCATCAGGATGAAAAAGGATACCTTGACAGGAGGTTTATGTCTGTATCAAAAGAAAGAAGAAAGGGAAGCTTGAATCTGAGTCACTTCAGAATAACAGAGCTAGATCCTACAAAAAATACTAGACCGGATGGGCACAGAAATAGAAATTCCATGGACTGGAAACCTCACTGATACTGGAAAGAAGTTTTAATTATTTCATGAAAACATTAGTTTAACTTTCACCCTACTCTTTTTAACAGAATTTACATTGCAGTGCACATCCCAAAACAGACCAAATAAAGGTCTCTCATATGCAGATGCTGCTCTTGTAACAATAAGTTAATAAGTTTTTCTTTTGGTGTCAGCTGTTGTGCTTTCCCATCTATTCTTCTAAGCAGACTTTCTTAATTCAGGTAATTCCTCCAAATTACACTTGCCACTCACAAAAATTATAACTGGGGTGGGTGTGTGGCAGAACACACAGAGAAAAAGGTGGCTGAGGATGTCTGTGACACAGCACCACCTGGCAGCCATCAAATTCTACTTTTGAATCCATATTTGAACAGTCCCAAACTACAGCTACCTGTGATATGGAAGGCAAAGTAACACAGACACTCACTGGAGTTCCTGCATGGGTCTGGGAGGAGGTTTATGAAAGTGAACATGATTTGGTCATTATTAAGAAGAAAAATTAGCAAAAAGTGACTATGGGCCCCATTAGAATAAAATACAACATCTGGTTTTGAACTGATTTTCCTCGTTTACGTAAAACAAGTCTTTCAAGAACAAAATAAAAGATACACACACCTTACATATCCCACAATCAGGAAGTTTTGTATAATGGTTCCTTTTCTTACATAAAAATAAAGCAGAATCCAGAATGTTGGGTTGGTTCAACACCAGCAAATATTTACCTCTCTCAATAAAAGGATAACCTCTGTCTAAAGGGAAGGAAGAAACAGTTCATCTTATCCTTTCAGAAGCCTCAACACAATGGCTTTTTGTTTTCTTTGCATTTAACCTCAGATACAAAGGCATTAAAATACCGTTTTAATCACTGAAGTATGAGAAAGTGTACAGGAGACACCATTTAATTAGTATTCAGCAATCTAGGAATAAGGATTTAGGGGCTTTTTGAAGTTTGAAATATTCAAAGAACCATTGTGTTTTACAGGGTAAGAGCTAACTGTTATTATCACATTCCTGCCTGTGTCTCTGGGGAAGCCACTTACTACAGTAATGACCTTTAATGTTTAAAGAACTCTACCCTGAGCAGGCAACTAGATTTCCTGACTGGAAAAGACAACAAGCCTGATGAGGAGAAGCTGAGGGAGCTGGGGTTGTTTAGCCTGGAGAAAAGGAGGCTCAGGAGACCTTGTGATGCCTACACTGCCTGAAAGGAGGTGATAGTCAGGTGGATGCCAGTCTTTTCTTTGAGGTGACAAGTGACAAAACAAGAGAAAATGGCCTCAGGTTGTGCTAGGGGGGGTTTAGACTGGGTATTAGGAAAACATTTCTTCACTGAAACACAACATGTTGTGCAGGGAAGGGGTAGAGTCACCACCCCTGGAACATTTAAAAGGCACACAGATGTGGCACTTGGGGACATGGTTTAGTGGTGGGCTTGGAAGTGCTGGGTTTGAGGTTGTAATTTATGATGTTAGGGGTCTTCTCCAACCTGAATGATTGCATGATTCTATAAAAATAAGTAAGGCTTAAGATTCTAAGATCCATTCATACCCCAGAAGATTACAGTCATTTTTTGACTCTGAAGTCAAAGACAAACCTCAGTTACATATCTAGTTGCAGTTCTAAGCACACACCTTAGATCAAAATTCACCATCAGGAGTTGGTTTTGAGGATTATGCTAAATTAAACCGAAAAATTCAATCCACCTGAACATTCAATTTTCTGTAGGTCTGATCTTCATGCTGGTCAAGAGATTTCAACTTCTCCATATATTTCTGAGAAATAAAGGCTTTTTCTGAACTTTCTAAGAATACAGAAGGCAAAAACCTACACAAAATCAGATTTTTTTTCTTTTACTGATAGCACCTCATCAAAAAATTCTGCTGGAATGTTTTAGTTTTCCCCTCCTTGCATGCTATTAGCTATGTCAGTTTTCAACATTGGACTTTTTATAACTCAATAATTTAATTCATGTGTGTCTAAAGCTCTCACAGGAGCTTCTCACCTGAAAGCATGTTTGTTTAGGATCAGGACAAGAAGAAAGGACAGAGCACAGTTTTCAAATAACTTGGATGTCTAGATCCCCCATAAGTATCTTTGGAGGTCTTGTCAGCACAGAACAATAAAACTCTTTATGGACTCCTCTGAATAGTAGGACCAAAATATCTGTACTTGTTCCTTCAGTTCTTTAGAACATGCAAGCTTTCCCAAAGTAACCAGCATATTTTTGTTAATGATTTAATTATAACCTCCTCCTCATCCCCCCTCTTATTAGAATATAAATTAAAGTACTATGAACCAGCAGGAAAATGCACTTTTATTTTTGCATTGTTCAATACCTTTTTAATGTGTTCATCATGTTCGTTTGCAGTTATCAAGTTCTTTACTAAACAATTGCGATGAAATATTGCAATTTGGGCTAATTATCTCTACAGATAGGGCTTTTTTTAGAAAGCTTCCAAGATGGTTGAAAGCTTGAAATGAAAATAAAAAGAGAAAAAATCTAAACAGAAGAGAAAGCAGTAGAGTTCTTTCTGTAATACTCTCAACATGAAATCTCATCCAAAATATTTCTGAAGTAGAGATTGGCACTGTACCGAGCTATACTGTTGGTATGTGTCATGTGCTCACCAACAAACCACATATTTCTAAATATGTTCTTAAATTGTCCCCAACAGATGAATTCTAGAATGCTTAAGAAAGACAGATTAGCAGAGATCCTAAAAAGTATGGAACTAGACTTTCCAGATCTAGAGATGCACTCTGCACTCTTAATGCTTTCTAAATCACAGAATCACAGAATATTCTGAGTTGAAAGGGAAACACAAGGATTGAGTTCACCTCTTAAGTGAAATTCTGTCCTGTACTTTTCTAACTTGTTTGTTTTCTCCTCTTTTTTTCCCCCTCATATCTATTCTCTCTTATAAGTTACTAGGCTCTTCCTCCTGAATCTCATAAAAATTCCAAGTCTTACTTGTAAGCTAATATTTTCTAGAGGAAAAACAGCATCTACTCCCGTAAAAGCTTACCAAACAAGTGACTAGCAGAAGTGATTTCAAGTTGCCTTGTCACTGATATCTGCAAAGTTAAGACAAGTTATCTGCCTTTTGAAAGAGCAGCTGTAATAATGTATGTATTATCTGAAATCAGTGAGAAAATAAGTTTGGAAAGAAACAGGGTAAACATTAAATGCAAGACACTCATTTAATTGATATATTTATAATTGTTTGATATTGATTAACAATGCCAAAAGTGTCAACCTTAGGAAAATTCATGTATTCAAAATTAGTAGCTTAATATTCATTATTACTGCCTTATACTCACAACTAATTTGCAATACTCTGCCACAGTTTGAGTGTAATACAATGTCATAGAAATGTATGTCTAAAAGTGACTTCAAGAGTAATTAGTCCATGTTCCTGCACCAAGAAGAGGTTTGCTATACCTATGCAATTTGCAAAAAAGATTTTTCTAGCTCTCCCTGGAAGATTTTTTAGAAATGAGGAACTTGTCACCACTTCTAGCAGTCTATTCTAGCAATTCATTATGCTTGCAATAAGGTGATTTTTTCAACCATAAGACTTGAACCTTATACACTTTAAAATAGATTTAGTATATTCTGGGTGTAGGAAATAGACTATTTCCTTCCTGCATGCAGAAATCTTTATTGTATTTGAAGATTTATGCCTGTCCTCTCTCTTCTTCTTCAGCCTCAGTCATCAACAATAGATCCTTTTTTCCTGAAGTGTAATGCCTGAGCACAGTACTCCACTAGAGGCTTCATCTCATCAAGGCTGATAGAAACATGAAATTTCACATCCCTGTGCCTTTCAGGACAACCACTTATTTGAACACTTACATACTTACCTCTTTCTTAACAGCATGATTTCACTTACTCATGTTTGACATATGACAGCTCCTAAATCACATTTTGGATAACTGTTTCAAATCAGTTCTTTCCTATCTGAAGTTTTCGTTATTCCTGTGTAAGAATAACACATGCTCCAGCCATCCAGGTTAACTATGTGCTACACTGGATGGAGAGTCTGGACACGCCATGGATTCTCTGTGCCTCGTGTAGACAAATGCAAAATAAAGAATGACTGTGAGCTGAAAGTCTCCCTGTTTCCTTGAATTGCATTTTAGATCTGGCTTTAGCTATGGGTTAACTTCTGGAAGGAACCTGCAGCCAAAATATCAGTAAAGCAAGAATAGAATCGTAAAACACAGTTTGATTCCCAGCTGCAATACATATGTCAGTATTTCAAGTCATTCAATTCTCAAATATCTTAAATAAAGCTGTAATTTTAACAATGCAGAAAACTGTCTTCCTAATAATAAATAATGATTTTCATGTATTTGGGCACTGACTTTTAACACTGATTCTAAACTAGAACAGTGATGAACACATCTGTCAAGATTCAGTGTTTTGGCTTTTGAATCAGTATAATCATCTTTAAACTCCTGTAATGTTAAAAAAAAAAAGTATAAAAGGCGATGGTAGAAAAATCTGAAGGATGGCATATGGTAAAGCTAAACACATAGCTCACCTCTGCCACTGAACACACTGAACAGTACTTTGTCAGTGCTGTTTTAACCAACAAGCAATAACTGATACTATTAACCGTGATAGTTGCTTTGGGGTTTTTGGTTTTTTTTAACAGAAACTGAGTTAACAACTGAGGAATCTTCTCAGTAATACAGATGGATTTTGAACAAGAGTTTAAGATATGATGCAAGTGTACCACTGCAATATCAATACATGTACTAGGTGTACTAAAGACACCTTTGTTTAAGAAGAGGGTAACAGGGATAGCTATCTATATTGCCCCTTACTTTTATACTGTTTCATCCTGTTAACCCTCTCACTAAATAAAGATCTTCTCAACAAGTTTTTATAAGGCCAAATTACGTGCATGCATTATCATTAGGAAGGCTATAATGCACATCAGACTTCAGCTAGTCAAATACTTGAAGTCAACTCACTATCTTTTGACTCTGAATCATTGTTGTATTTAATTAAGTTGTCTTAATCCATGGCTACCACATGTATCAGGCAACAGAACAACAGTCATTTTCTATTGCACAGATGTACTCTATTAACACTCAAGATAATCATCCATCTTCACAGATGACAACTTTTGGAAAAATAATAAAGCAGAAAATAGAGGTGCATATTAATGCAAGTGCTTGTTGGCTCTAAAGGGAGAGCTCCAGCACCTTTTGCTTTGTTCCATTAGCAACACAAACAGCAACATGCAACAGGCACAGGTAAAACTACACTGATTACTTTGCTAAATATGTCAAACATTAATCATCTCTGAGAATTTCTTCTTTGCAGCTTGTCTGCATCTCTTTTCTGTTGCAAGCCTTTTGAAAAATAAATAAACAAACAAATACAGTATCAGTAGCCAAGGTGAACATTTAAATAAAAACCTGCATCTTTGACTGGGCATATCACATTACAGTAATTTCACGACCATAAGGCGCATTGGACTATAAGGTGCACCCCCAAGAGTCGCAACTTTGTAGCTCAGATAAGGTACACCTGACTATAAGGCGCACTATTTTTTTGTAGCGAGGAGCCGCACAGCGCGCAACAAAGTAGAGAATTACTGGCAGGTTCTCAATTTGCAAAGTTTTTCGCTGCTTTTTCACGGCAATTTTTCGCCGCTTTTTGCCGCTATTTTTCGCCGCTTTTTCACCGCTTTTTCGCGGTGATTTTTCGCCGTTTTTCGGCGGCTTTTCGCGGCGATTTTTCGCCATTTTTCAGAGGCCTTTCGCCGCGATTTTTGGCCCTTTTTTTACGGCAATTTTTTTGCTGTTTTTTGACGCTTTTTCACGGCGATTTTTCAACGTTTTTTGGCCACTTTTCGTGGCGATTTTTCTCCCTGCCCGGCAGCTGCGCCGGTTCCCGGTTTCTCCCGCCCGGCAGCCACGGCTCCCGCGGTTCCCAACTCCCCCCACACAGCTGCAGCTCCCGCGGGTCCTGGCTCAGTTTGCAGACCGCACTTCTGGGTTTGCAATTTTCCGAACTTTGTAGATCAGATAAGGCGCACTGGACTATAAGGTGCACTTCCAGGTTTGAGGGAAAATTTTAGTCAAAAGGGTGCGCCTTATAGTCGTGAAATTACTGTAACTTGTTTATTTGTGAATCTTCTTCCTTTCTAATTCTCTCCATCCCTCAACTAACATGGATTTTGTTTGTTTGAGGCTTTTTTTAAAATACATAGTACAAGCCCATTCATATAGACACAAAACCCATGACAGGATGAACTACTGCACTTCTCCAAGGCAAATAAAGAAATTTAGATATAGTTCTGTGGCTAAATTAGAATATATCCGCCTTTAAGGATACACATATTTAACTCATCAAGAATCAATTTAAGACAGTAAGTCTGAGGAGCCCAGATTTATGCCCTGAAAGCTAAGTTTGATCCTCTTTAGGATCAAACCCCCCTGGTCACACCACAAACCAGATCATTGCTCTGTTCAGGTTTTCAGGGAATTCCATTCACATTTTAGCCAAACACATTCCTGCCAATCCAGAACCATGTAAGGCTCATCCCTAGAAATATGTGGACACTATTCATATATCATGCACTTAACAGCATGATCCTTGAAGTTTCTGACAAATAAATTAGCTGTAAGATGACAGCTATTGTTTGAAAAAGCTCCTGATTAGGACTGTAAAACCCAAAGGCAAATAGTTTCTGAAGAACCTGGAAAATAAATATTTTACTGGTGACAGTAAATCCAGGCAGTAATTTGTGCTTGGTATTTCACCTGTACTTCTGCTGTCAACATTTAAGACTGCATGCATGAGGAAGAATGGCGCAAACTTGAAAACTGATACTCATTGACTGTGTTTTACCTGGCAATAAGCTGGAAAGTCAGCAAATTTACAATGCAGAATTTTCATTCAGAACTGTGTTAGAAAGGCTGCTTTTGTCCTAAGTCAGTCAAGTCACTAAGGAAGTACTCATCACCTCAAAAATGCATAAATTCAAACCCTCTTACAGTCTATGCCTGACCAAATGTGATAAATGCTTTACTCCACCTAGCAGCTTAAAACTGTTATTCAAGCATGTCACCAAATTTATGTTTATAAATTGTGGAGGGAATCCTCCACTAGTAAAGGCAAGACCACATAAACTACATACAGACCTCAGAACGGATGTCTTGAATCCATATCTCCCACAGACAAGGCTGGTTCAGAGCTTCCTGGTGCTCCAGAAGGAAGAAAAAAAGGCAGCAGTAGGTCACTGCTGCCATGCACTTCTCCTTTCTTAGGCAGCTTTGTGCAGGGATCAGCAGGAATTTACTGTGAATTGTAAGGGATTTTATCAGGAGCAATGACACTCAGAAGTACAATACAGTGAGTCCTGACCCTGAGACATGGAAAGCTTTGCCATGGATTTGAAAGCAGTACCAGGATTTTAGTCCAAAGGCATTAACAACTTTACAAGGCTTCTGCATGAACTAAGCATGTGCCATTCATTTAGTTTAGACCTGGTTTTTTCTGGGTGTAACCTGATATAACCATTTTTCTGGGTTTTTAATTACCTAGATAAAGATATATACTTTCAAGAAAAATCAGTGTATGCACAGAGAGAATAAACGTCCTACCCCATCTAATGGAACAGTAAATCTCTATATTCTGCTATAATTTTCTTACAGCCATCATTATTATATTTTATCAAATTATTTTTGTTATTTTTATTTTAAAGACTTAAATATTTGTGTCTGTTTCCAAAAATTTGCCTGTTTAATTAATACCTTACAAAAAAAAACCCCATTCCTCACACATGCAGTGATCTCTCTCCTTAGCAATCTGCCAAAATTGCCATATAGCAAATCCAAGCTCTTGGAAACCAGCAAAGCTTATAGCCCACCTTCTAATGGTCTGCATCTGGGCAAACCCAGGTGCCAGGAGCACAGGGAAATGGCAGGGACACAGCCAGGAGAATCCCTTTCTGGATCAGGATAGTGAAGAAGAGAGTCATCCCAGGGTAGCCATTACATCTGCACCTGGAGCTGGACACACCTGGGCTGCACCAGCCCCTTCACTCCGAGTGGAATTTAATCAATATCTCCCTGCTGCACAAAGCTGCAGGGTGAAAATGAAGGAGGAGAGAATTTGGCTGCCCTCATACCAGCTAAGTGTTCTAGCCAGCAGGCAGTAAAGCCAACTACATAATATGATAGAGCACTTCTTTATTTGAATTTATGTTACAAGGGGATTAAATCCTTCCAAAAACCTAATTTTCCAAGTTCATAGATATTTATAGCAATGAATTAACACCAAAATTTTGAAAATTACCAAAAAAGTGTGTAAAAAAGTAAAGTCATAAATATTCTGTTTTATCATAAAGACATACCATGACAGCTGGTGAGCA
>PYHW01007958.1:0-23150 GCA_013186435.1 Turdus rufiventris | reverse complement strand
TTTTTTTTTTGTATGTGTCAGGCTGTTAATGAGCAGAGCTGTGGCACTGGGAGGTGTCACTGAAGATGATGGGCAGGATTGATTCCATCTGTAGCTGTGCTAGTGGAAAGGTGGGTTCTTGCAAACTTAAGGCTTCCTTACCAACTTTTATGCCATGCTTTGGTCTGCCCTTCCTGTTTTGGAGCTGCTGGTTCCAGCGCTCTGCAGCACAGTCTGTGAGGTGTCACTGCCTTAAGCATGCCCTGAGCCAAGGCAAGGCCGACAAAGGGTGAGATATCAGCTCTGCAAGGGTGAGAACCTGAGGTACAAATGGGTTTTGAGGGAATGCTTGAAGAGCAGAGTGGAGGAATGGACATCATGTGCTGCTTTAATCAAGGTAAGGGAGGGGGAGCACTGGGCAGCACCAGCTGTGGGATGCAGAGTGTGCTAGTGTTGGGATTTTCAGGAGCTAATGTCCCAAACTCTGAGTCCTTGGCATTTTTACAAGGTCAGGTGGCAGCAGTAACCAGCCCAAGCATCAGTCACACCTGTTTCTTTTTGTAAACCAAGCCCTGTGCATGACAACACAAGGTCACCTCCTCTTTTTGGGTTATCTGGGGTGTGCAGAAGCTCCTGCAGCTCTGCTTGCAGGGGGTTGACAATCCAGCAGATGCATTTTTGACCTCCTGAGTCAGAACTGGGCAATCCAGCAGCTGGGCAGAAACTCCAGGGAGCTGAAAGGGAGAACAGCATTTTAAATGGAGCATAAAACCCAGCGTCAGGGAATAGACAGACAGACATGATGCTGTGTTTTATTTTCTCAAAGTGGGGATTTCACTGAACTTGGTGCATAGTCAAAAGGCATCCTAAGAGGCTGGGAATTCTGTAGGAGAAACTCTTCTTCCCTTGCAGTCACAAGGCATTTCACAGTGTTTTCCTTCTGCTGTCATCAAAGTGGTTGCTATCAAAAGAGGATCTTAACTCAGTTCAGCTTTTCTCTTGAAGCCACAATTAAAAGGAGATTTAAAGTGTCTATAATGAAAGGTAGTTCAGGGTCATGTTCTCCATGTTTCTGAGATGTCTCATGTTTTTCTGCTGACTCTGCCATGTAAACAGCAGCGGAAAATAATAAAACTGTATGTAATTGGCACAAGCACATTGGAAGGGAGCTAGATGTTCTGGGGAAGATTTAGCTATTTTTGCTTCTGCTGGGCAGAAAATGTCTTCAGGCTGTGTCCCTGAAAAACCTTATGCAAAGTCAATATTTTCTTTTTCTTTTTCTTTTTTTTTTTTTTAGCCTCCATAAACTTTTTTCAGTGGAAATCCCCTTCCAGTTTTTTGGTGTCCAGCAAAAGCAAAAGGGAACTTGGACTGAAAAAGGAAAACTTTTTAGGTTCTGGATTTTCAGATAGCTGAGGATTGTTTTTATTTACTTTATATACATGTTTCAGAACATTATCCAAAAATTATTTAACATCACCATTTCAGTGGAAACATTTACCAGAAGATTTATTTTGCTCTTTTTTTAATGGAAAACCAGGCTGCTGAGCCATGGCTCCATGTGCCTGCCAGCTTTCTCCAGACCAGGAGTATTGCAGGAGTTAGGATGGATGATACCTGCTCTGTTTTGAGAAGAGAAGGAAGATTTATCCATGTGCAGCATGCCAGCTGCTTTAGAGATAGAAAATAGGTCCTAGGTTAAAAGTATCCTAAATTTACCTTAAATCAAAATACAGAAATCCATGCTCAGAAGGATCAGCAAGGAGAAAAGGGAGATTTGTAGGCATCCCACTGGAAAAGAAGAAGTTGAGGGAGATCTGGTCCATCTGCTCACAGCTCCCCTTGACAGGACCAGAGAGAGAAATTTCCAGCAGGTTTTTCTCTTTCTCCTGTCCTGAGCCTGGTGTTTTTGCCAGGGCTCAGAGGAGCAGCACATCTTGACGTGGGGACGTCATCCCAGGGCTGGGCTCGCCGTGGCTGCAGCTGTGAGCAGTGGCAGCTGCCAGCAAACCCTCCCCAGCTCTGGCTGTGCAGGGGCTTCTCTTCCCTGCGTGATGCTGCTCGGGAGTGGGTGAAGTTTTGGGAAGAGCCAGGGAAGATGAAGCCAGGGAATGCTTCAGGGGGGTGGAGGGAAGCCAAGCCTGGCACAGGGGAGCTGGATGTACGTGCAGCACCACGAGCTCTGCACATACTGCATGAAAGACACTAGTTAAATAAAAATATCAGAAGGGAACATGAAAGGCCCCAGTGGGTGCCAGCAGTGACTGAGTCTCCGTGCTGTCCCAGTCCTCTGTCCTCAGGACATGCTGTGCTCTCATCTCAAATGATGGCTTTACATTTGTGTGCAGCGTGGAGCAGGAATCCCTCCCCAGAGCACCTTGCTGCAGAGGGTAACCGAGGTCAGACACTCAACCAGTGCAGACTCTGAGTTCAGGAATCCCAGACAGAGCTGCTGAGATCTGACCAGCACTCTGCCTGTACAGGAGTGCCTCACAGCCTGCCCCATCCCCACTGGAGCTGGAATCCCACAGACCCCAGGACGGTCCCTTGGGGGTCTCCCTTCCCTGTCTGGAGAGGACTTTTCTGTTTCTTCCTCTGCCTTGGGGTGGATTAATCAGCATTATCCAGTATATCCAACGTGCCTTGTGTTTTCCCCACTATTAATGAAGCCTGCCATGAAGTACCACTGTTGCTCTCTGACCCCTATTTTCCATTCCTCCTCTCCTCCAGCAGCCTGGGCATTGCCTGAGGTTTTGGTAACGGAGCAGGATAGAGCTGGAGTGGGGAATCAACCCTGAGCTCCAGAGCTCTGCTCCCAGCACCTCCCCATGTTTCTCCCAGGTGGAAGAGCATGGGTGGATGCAAAGCAGCAGCAACCAGTGCTCCTGGAGGTGTGAAGCTGCAGAAATTACTTTGGGAGCACTTGTACCCAAACAGCCTGGCTGAAAAGGGATCTGCTTCACTCCAGCAGTTTCCAAGCATGCAAAAGCATAATCACTTTAATTTCCTTACCTGCTGGGAAATAGCTGGTGTCTTATCCCCTTTTAAAGTTTCTGGCAGGAAATATGATTCTGTAAGGTCAGCACAGCTGATCTGTGGCTGAGAGTAGTTGTTACAGGCAAAGGCTTAATGCGAGATCATGCAAAGTCTTCGTGATAAATCTGGTTTAACTCCCTGGGTTCAGAGTCAAACAGGGCATGCAGAGCTCTTTGTAAAATCACAGTCAAAGGGTTTCTGGATAATAAGTGGGTTATTGGAGCAAGAGATCCCAGTAGTGCATGAGCATACCCACACTTCATTGCAGCAGTAACAGGAGGGCTCAGCAGAGCTCAGATACAGCAGTTACACCTCACCGAATCCTCCAGCAGCTTTTTGGGGCAAGAGCCACCCAAATGTCCTTGTGCTGCATTCCAGATTGGCATCTGCTGAGCAAACGAGGGGCTGCTGATGCAGTGATTTATTCAGGGTGCCCGAACTGCTCAATAGTTAAAAGTTTATTTATTTATCTTCAAAGAGAGGATGCTGTACTTCCCAACTGGTTTTGTTTTAGGGCTGGTGGAAAGCCAGTTCGTTATGAGTGCTGCAGCACTTGAGATTCTCTCCTCTTGATCTTGGCATTACTTCAGTTGGAGTTTTTTCACTGTGTTCTTATCCTGCAGGAAATCTGTAAAGGAGAAAATAGGAAGAAGAAAAAAAAAAAGTAACTCAAAGCCATATGACTTTTATTTTTACAATCTAAGCAAGGAGTCAGAAGGAAGATGCAGCATGGGACAGACAAATCTGTGTGTTTGGTGCAAATCCAGCAAAAAGGCCTGACTTAATGATCCTTAATGCTGTGTGACACTGTTAACATTCACAGCTCCTGATGTGTATCTGCTTAAGTGAAAGGTGGGAAGTTGGGTTTGTAGTGTTGATCATGCAGATGGATTTATTCCAAAGATCCATCTGGCACAGAAACTGCGGTGCAGAATAGCAGCAGAAGAAGCAGAAATGTTGATAGATCAGTGTTGGCTTTCCATGATGGGGTAGGGCCCCTCCCAGTGCCTTTCTCCTGTGCTTAGCCCTGGGCATGTTGTTAGCAAATGCTACTAATGAGCCCAAGAACTGGGGGAGAGTGCCACAAAATGGGTAGAAAATGTGAGGAAACACATCTCCATGTGCTTTCTCTCTTCTCAAGGATGTGTGCCTTTCAGAAGTCTGCATGAAAACAAGTTGTTGTGCTGTGTGAAAGCCCACGTTGCACGATGCCAACCAGCTGAAGCTCCAGCACAGATCCACACGGATTTCTGTCAGCAATTCCTTGCCATGGAGTGATGACAGCACAGGCATGGAGGGGAGGGACTGCAGGGAGACAAGCACAGCCAGGACTGGGCAGCTGGGCCAAGCAAGGGCAGCAATCCTCAAAGCTGGAAGAGTGGATTTGGGGAATAAACAGGAAGAGGGAACTTCTTCATAAAAGTGTGGAGTTCTTTCCCAGGTGTAAAATGGAAATCACCTTCTGCTGAATGAGCCCTGTGAGGGAGCCAGTGGAAGCTTGGCTGTCGGTGCATAGCATGCACAGGATGGAGGCTCTGGGGTTGCAGACAGGAGAGACGATTCCCTTGGACAAAAATGGGACAAACCAATCCCATAGGTCATTCCTGCCCTGGGGTGTTTGGATTTGAGGGATGATTTTTCTTCCCCTTTCATGTAGGAAAAGGAGGGGAGAAGAGGGTGTTTGAGTGCAAGTCCTTTTCCATATAACAAGTGTTTCAGTGATGTTGCACTGAGCCCAGCCAGGCTGTTTCCCAGGTGCCTGGACAAGGCAGTGACCTGCTCCAGGGAGGGAATGCCCAGAGGTCAAAGGGGAGATGGGTTTGTGGTTTGTGGTTTGCTTTGAGATTGATTGTATCACAACAGAACTCCCAGAGCTCTTTCCTTTCTGGCATGGCACCTAGCCACAGTGACAGCTCTTAGCATCCAGGGTGTGTTGAAGGTCAAATCTGCGTTGTGTGGTCCCACAGTAACAAACTCTCCCAGCTGTTAAGCTTTGGAGGATGCCCATAAACAGCATCACCCCTCTAGCTCCATGAGTTCAAACCCAGAGCATCTCCAGGAGCTCTGTGAGCAGTGGAGCAGCGTTTCTGGAAGGATTTGGGTGGGTAGGTTCCCTCCTTGACCTGCCTGTCCCTGTTGCAGGCTCTCTGCACACTGGCAGGAGCTCTCCACCGCCGGGCAGCGTTCCTGAGGAGCAGCAGCAGATCGCCCGCCAGGGATCCTACACCAGCATCAACAGCGAGGGAGAGTTCATCCCTGAGACCATGGACCAGAATGTGAGTGGGGCTGGGGCAGCCTGGGCTGTGAGAGCTGTTCCCACTGTTCAATTCCAGCAGTGCCTGTACTTGGGACCAGCTTTTTCCAGGAATGGGTGCCCCTGGGCTTGGCATGCATGGGAAAATGTGATTTCCAGGAACCCTGAGAGCCAGCTGCTGTGGGCATGGCAAATGTGCCTGGGCACTTCAGGTAGCTCTGGAGCAGCACAGATCTGGGGCACACACGTGCACCAGCTGCCAGGCCCTCGTGGCCACAGCATTCCCAAATCCCAGGACCATGAGGGAATGTGCCAAGCAACCGATTGCCTGCGATTGCAACAGCCTGGGGATATCAGCAGCTCTGGCTGCTTCCCATGTGGTGTTTCTGCCTGAGCTCCAGTTACAGTTCTTGGCTCAGTTCTGCCCACAGCCTCTGTGGTTTTGTGTCTCTGTCCCTCCCCCATTTATATTTTTTTAAAGTCTCTTAATAAGGAGATGGTATATTCCAGTCCCTCAGTAATGGAAGAGCAGCAGGTTCCTCAGTGCTGAGCAGTACCTCCTCCTCAGTCAGTTTGGTACCCACGATGAGGGAAACTGCAAGGGACCACAGTGGGAGCAGCTTATACCTCCCTCTCTGTTTGCATTTCTGCTCAACCTATAGCTCTGAAGAGCTTAGTGTAGATCCTGTGAAGTCAGCTGGGCTGTCTGGGCACATGTCATTCTTACAAAGCTCTTGGAAACACAGGACCAAGGTCCAGAGTTTGCAGGAGGGACATCTGGAAGGCACTGAACTCAGTCCATCAGGCTGCTCTGCTGGACCCCAAGGATGTCCCTGGGGGGATGTGTATTTCCTACACTCAGAAGCACCCACTAGCTCCACATTTGCATGCAGGCTGTGCCAGTGTTTCCATGGCAAAGCTGTGTTTTCAACAGTTTATTATACAGCCATTAATAAAATGAGAAGTCACTCCGGGTGAGTCTTGGCAGCGTCAGAGTGCAGATGTATTTTGTGCTCCTTGCAGCCAAAAGTTGGCTCTCTATTGTTTTCACATGCCTCCAAAACATGTTGGGGAGGACTAAGACAAAGTGTGTGTGTGCAAGGGGAGGGTCCCAGTGACCCCCTTGGGTGTAAATCAGCCCAGCTCCACCAGCTGTTCTTGGAGCTCCATTAATTCAGAGCCCTGAGCCTGCTCCAGATGAAGGTTCCCAGATGCTCTCCTTGCTTTTCCCCAACATCACACTGTGGGTGGCCTGCAGCCCTTTGCTGGTGAATTAAAAGCAGGGGAAAGGGGTTTGGGGAATGGTTTGGGATTTTTTTGTCTCCCCTCATTGAGCAGCCATGCTTTTCCTATATGGGCTTTGCCTTCAGAATGTCCTTGTAGTGCTGCTTCCATGGAAAAGCACTCAGAAGCTGGAGCTTGCTGCCTTTTGGGGAATGTCCCTGTGCAAGCCTGTGATGTAACTGGGGTCTTGAGACCAGCCTGGCAGATGAACAGAGGCTGAGTATGGAGCATGCCCCAAATTCCCAATTTTATGCTTTTGAGAAATGAGTCTGCTTTCAGCTCTAACTGCTGAAAGAGACCTGGCAGATGTGGGGAGTGGTTTCTATCAGAGTGCTTGCTCCTCTTTGGCCTAGTGCATTTTAAAGGAGATTTTGGGGTGAAAACTAGGAAGCAGAGAAAAATTGCACTTTGCAGTTGGGACTGCCTGGCCAAAACAGCACGAGCTGTTATGACAACCAGCTGAGGAGGGAGAGGGAACAGCCTGTGGAAAGGGAGGCTGCTGGGGAAGGAGGAGCGATGTGGGAAGCAGCAAAGTGTGGCTCCACATGGTGTTTAACCCTCGTTGCTCAGCTTTCCCAGCAGTGAGCTGTGGAGCAGGGATGTCCACAGCCAGGAAGGGATCATGGCACTGCTGTGGCACTGCTGTGGCTCCATGGATCTGCTCTGTGTGGAAGTGCACACAGCTCCAGAGTTTACCACTCCATACAAACCCTCTATTGTTACTAGCCAGCTATAAATAACCCTGGCCAGTACAATGTCTCATGCAGGAAGCGACACAAATGCAGCTTTTGACTCACTGAGCTGGTGAGAGCCAAGGCAGTTCTTCCAGCCAAAAAACCCTGATGATGCTGCTCTTATCAGAGGAGAGGAAGGCTGGGCTCGTGTGCCAGGGCAGCTCGGGAAGTCAGGAGTCCAGGGCTGTAGTCCTGGCCCTGGTGCACAATATCCACTTGGCCTTGGGCACATCATTTGTGTCCTGATGCATATTTTCCTTTGGCAGTAATATTATTTCTCACAAATACTTTGAGCACTTTGAATCTCATTGACTTCTCTGCACGCTTTGAACATCAGGGTGCTTATTGTCTTTGCTTCAGTTTTCCTACCAGCAGATAGCAGTTGGAAAGAATAATAATGCAGAGAAGGCATCATAAATGGATGGCCCTGCAGAGGTTACTAGTTCTGGAGCTTGGAGTGCTACAGTGCAGGGTTTTACTGTTTCCCCTTTTCTTCCTCTGTCAGATGCTTGAAGCATTCATCAGCCCTGATGACTCGCTGTCTGGGAGCTGCCAGTCTCTGGACAGGTCTGTGGACAGGTGAGTTGTGTGTCACCATGTTCACAAGCTGAACTGCAGCCTCTGCTCCACAGCAGGAGAGCAGCAGGATCAGTGGCAACCCCTGAGGTTTCTGTTGGGGTGAGGATGCACCTAAGCAACACAAATTTATCACTGAAAACCAGATCCTAGCATGGATGTCTGTGCAATTTGAATGTATGATTTAAATTGCAGTAATCTGAGCTGGATAAAGATAGCCTAGCTCTGTGTGACCAGGTTTTCTTTTTTGTCTTTTGAGATGAGAATTCTCACAGAATCACACAATGGTTTGGGTTGGAAGGGACCTTAGAGATCATCCAGTTCCAACTCCCTGCTATGAGCAGTGACACCTTCTGCTAGACCAGGTTGCTCAGTGCTCCATTTAGCCTGGCCTTGAACTCTTCCAGGCAAGGGCATCCACAATTTCTCTGGGCATCCTGTTCCAGTGCTTCACCACCCTCACAGCACCTCCTTCCCCTCTGGCTCTCTGCAGTCACCAGGTCCATGTTCCATCAGCCTCTCCGTGCCTCCTCCTCCCCGGGCACGCTGTCTGCTCTCCACTGACCACTGGCAATCTCAGCAGCCCCTGTGCAGTGCCAGCAGCCACAGACGTGTCACTCAAGGTGCTGAGGACACCAGATGAGCAGTAACTAAGTTTAGCTTCTCAGCAGGAAGCAACTGGGACACGTTGTACTAACCCAGGCTGCGATTCAGTGCCTGGTGCCATTGAGCTGGGTCCTGGCTCACACGTGCACAGAATCTCTATGTTTGCTGCTGTGCAGGGTGAGCTGTGGATAAGACACAGTGTCCTTTTGGGAAGCAGTCTATTTTTTTTTCCGTCTGCATCAAAGATTTTCTATTTTTTTCCACTGTTGCTGTTGCCATACAGCACCAAGGCTGTGTTCCAGCAGGCCTGGGTTGTGTTGATTGTGTAGCGTGCTTCGGGTTTGCAGCTCCGTGTGCTTTGGATCTGTCTCAGCATCAAGGTCCATTTCCTTTTTGTGCCTTTTAATAATTTCCTGTGATGTATTTGCTCATTGTTACGGCCCTATCGAAGCTGGATTCCTTGTGTTCCCAACCTCTCTGCCCCGGCTTTGCTTTTGCATGGATTTTGCCAAGAAGAACAGCAGAAGGAGCATGGACTGTTTGTAACAGTGCTGTGAACTGAGAGAAGAGCTTTAGGCTGTTAGCTCTCTGTGAGGGAGTGGCATGGCCTGATTTCATGTGCAGAGCAGGCAGATGAGTTCAGTCACGGGTCTAGGAGCTAGAAAAAGTACAAGGAGGGCTGTATTATTCCAAGGAAGAGGGGTCAGTGGGAGTCCTCCTGCAGAGAGGTGGCAGAGGCCTTGCAGCCGGTTTGGGATGGCATCACCCCAAGAGGACAGAGCAAGTCACCAGGCTCAGTGACCAGGCTGAGAGTTAGGAACATCACCACAAACTCCTCTGCCACAGCAGCCTTCAGCTTTGACATGAGTAGGTTTCAGAGCACTTCACAAAGCTGATTTCTACTCTGTGCCCATATTGGTAAAAGAGAGAGTGGAAAACCCACAGGTCACTCTTTAAGAGGCTGAGGTGAAATTTGCATTGCTGAAATCCCCTTGTGGTGCTTTTTGCATCTTTTCCCCATGGTTTAAAGACCTTGAGGCAGCAATGCCACACTCTCCTGGTCTCGTGGGAGGCTGCATGTTCCCGGTGGTGCTGCAGAGTCTCTGTGTGAGGAATGTTGGACAGAAGGGAAACCTGAATGAGCTGAGAGTGACTGAGGGACTCTGCTGTGTGCACCTGCAGCAGCTGGGCAGTGTTCATGGAAAGCAGAGGTGTGTGGTTGAACACTTGATGCTGATGCTGAGAACCCTGTGGTTCTCCTTCTGTGCTACCTCATGCACAGGGGTGATGATTTTTGGTCACTTCAGCCTGGTGATGTTTTGCAGAATCCCTTTTGTTTGCCACAGGAACAAGCTGTGATCCAGCCAAAAAAACAATCTTCATTCTTATGCAGTGTGAGAGCTCAGTTATCAGTGCAGCTTGTGGTTTATCCTGTCCCTTTCCCAGTTTATTAATTCCATAGCCTTTCTGATATAATAATTGAATATTTTTTTTCATTCTTTTGCAGCCCTCCCTTTCCCCAAACCCCTGTTCCTGGAAGGAAGAGCCATCCCAAGGATGGTCTTGATTGCATGGGTAAGCACTCTTGGTGGTTTCTATTTGCTGAAAAGTATAAAAAGCATGTAGTAAAGAGGCTGGATGAACACTATTAGAGAGATAGCACTGCATGAAAAGTAATTAAAAGCAATCAAGAAAACCAGCTCCATGGCTCAGGTAACCCTTCCAAATTGATCCTGCAATGATCAAATGTGAATGTTGTCTAAAATCAAAAGGCCCTGAGCATCAACCACAGGCAGGGCTGCTCTTGTCTTCATTAACCCTTCTTGAGTCTGCAGCAATACCTTTGGGACTGGTTTGGGAATTAATTGACAGCAGCAATAGTCCAAACTGGGCAGCTGGGGCCCTGGGGTGGATGGATGCAAGCAGAGAAAGCTGTTGAGAGATCTGTTGGAAGATGTTGCTGAGGGGGCCGTGCTCTTGTGTTTGCAGACAACTGCAAGGTGCTGACAAGCTGGGAGCAGCCTTGTAGGATCAGCTTGTCTGTTTTTTGTCATCTGGGAGTTGCCCCTTCAGAATCTCGACTTCCTACATAGCAAACCCCAGCTCTCTAGGGAGTTATACCTCTTCCACTTGCATGAATAGTAATCTGCAGTAGTGCAAATGCTGTGAGAGAAACTGTATTGGTGCTTGCACAGATCATAGGTTACTGCTTAATCACTTATAAACATCCAGCTGGTTAAATAATGGAAACTCTGTAATATTGTAATGACTTGCACTATTAAAAATGAGCAAATGGCAGGCAGCCTGTGGCAGGATAAGTCATTGCTGGCCTGAGGCAGGATTTCTAGATTGAGCTGCAGAGATGAAGCTGCAGTCAGCCCTTGTTGCTGAAGGTTTTAATGCTTCCCCCGTGGCATTTTACTTTGAGACACCTCTGGGCACACGTGGCTCACCAAGAACCTCTTGCCCTGTCCTTGTTGCTCCTCTTGCTGACCATATTTCAGCCATTATGTGCTCTTTTTGGCAATCACACCGAAGTACAGCAGAGGCCAGGAATGGCCTCTGAGGAGCGGCTTCTGGCCCCAGGCTAAGACAAACAAACAATCAGAAGGGGCTGTGTCATTAGAATTGGATGGAGGAAAAACAGCAGGTGAAAGAAGGGGGTGGAATGACAGATATTTTAATCTCAAGTTATTTGGTGCTACCAGCAATGGCTTCCTGTGCTGTGTTTTTTATTAAAAAAATATGTCCTTATCTTGCATGTCCATCCATCTCTCTCATCATCCAATGTCTAAACTCTGATAGGCTTTAATTCCTTCTGGATATTATATCATTCTAGCATTTAATCAAATAAATATAAAAGCTTGGAGCTCTGGAGGTTTAAATTGGCTTTCAGAGGGGAGGAGTCACATCTGAGAAGAAAGAGGGGAGATAGTATCTGGTGTTAGTCAAGTGCTGGATTTTTTGCATTTCCCTGGAAATAGCTGATATCAGAGAAAAGGTTTTGGAGTGGATGTGTCTAGGCCTGACCCTGCCTGAATTTTTTTTTTTTTCATTTTCCAAGTGCAAATAAGATGCTCTAGTGCTCTACCTTGGGAACCAAGCATGGTCTGTGTTAATCCCCTGCCTTGCACTTAAACAACATAGGCCAGGGTGCATAAATTCAGCAGTTAAACCTCTGCTTTAGGGGCACTAAGGGCAGTGTGTCTAACCCTGATTTTCCACTGAAAAGCTTGTGACTGTGAGCAGATTTCACAGGGAGCCTGGGGTATGCAGGGTTGTGTAAACGAACACCTTGTCACCTCCTTCTTGCCTCTTAACTCAGTGTTTCTCATAAGAAACACTCTGGACATTTGATGCTGAGCTGATCTCAGAAATATCTGTGTCTTCTTCCCTCCTGCCAGATTTTGACATCCCATTCTGTGAGAGGTTTGGGAAAGGTGGGACCTTCCCGAGGCAGTATCACCTCTCCCAAAGTCGCAAGGACTACAGTGACGGTAAGGAAGTGATGGGGAGGGAGGTGATCGCACCTTGGTGGCTTCAGACAGTGCCTGGCACTGGAAAGGCTTGGGATGGAGAATTTTAATACAGGGAGAGCCACCAAGTGCTTTGGCATTCAGTTGTGTGTTCATTCAGAAGGGTGTTCTCTGTGAGACCTTGCAGCTCTGCTCTTGGGAAGGGCTGAGCATCTGCAGCCTGTCCTCTGCTTACACCTCCTGGTTTAAATTAACCATGGGGATGATTGGCATTGCTCATCCCTGGCGCTATCAACCTTTCTATTCCCCTGAATTGCTTGCTTTTGAGGATGCTTTTTGTGACCTTTACAGCAGGTTTCTCACTGAGCTGTAGGAAATCCCCGAGCAATTTCAGGGTAGCAGTGTCTGTTTGCTTCTCTGTTTTAAGCTGGTGAGCTCTGAGCCTTTGGGGCCCACTCCATCACCTTTTTCCTGCTCATTGTTTCACTGTATGAGTCTGCAAGTAGTGGGAGGCAAAAATTCCCTTGGGAAAAATGTACTGAGGGCGTGCAAAGAGCATATTGAGCTTTCCAGAATGAACTTCATCTCTCCCTGACTTCATCTCACCCCTGTGGAAGCAGGTCTGGCCCTGCTGTGTGGTCATTTGCACGTGGACTTAGAGGATGGCAGGGGTAATTTTCAATGTAAATCTCTGCCTGTTCTGTGTTTAATTGTGATTAACAACCCTGATGTAATTAAACTGTTGCAAACCCTTCTGGAAACATCAGCATTAGATGTAATGCCTGCTGTTACCAACTCTTAAATTGAATTTAAAATCTTCACAGGGCTTTGCTTCAGTTTCATTACACTTGTTTTGTTTAATTTGAAGGGGTGAGGGTCTGGCAGTGACGTGGGAAGGTGGTGACAGGTGGATCCAAGCTGGTGTGTGTGTTCTGGCTGTAACTTTGCCTCTTTTCCCCTGCAGGCCGGAGGACATTCCCCAGGAGTTACTTCCCACAGGAGAACCTGTTTCAGCTCGTCCCTTCCAGCAGAACCAAGAGCTTTACTGGGGACAGCAAGCTCAGCACCCTGCAGTATGATGAGTACAGGCCCAAGTGTTGGAACAATTGTGAAAAGGGGCTGCAGGCCTTCAGCACCTCCCCTACAAAAGCCAGGAACTGTGAGTGAACCAAAGCCCTGAGGTCTCAGCTCAACTGGGATTGTGGATGATTGCTTGTGTGCTGGACCGTCACTATAGTCACACAGCAGAAGCTTCCCGGAAGACTTGGGATATGGGAGCAAATCTATCCAGAGTTTCTATTCCTTGGCTTACTCTGCCATCACCCCAGCACCCAAAGATGGTCTTGCAGCTTCCTCTGCTATTGCAAGACTTCCCATGATATAGAAGCATTTTCTTTTTATCCCAGAAATGACCAGTGAGATAAAACTCCTTACTGGTCTGTGCCTGGGTTGCTGCTCAGCCATCCTGTGTTCTGCTAAACACTCCCACAGCAGAAGGAAAATTCCAATGTTAGCTAAGAAAACAGTTTTTAAAGGAAAGATTCTTAATGAAATAGGACTTTTCTGGGATTTGTCTCTGCATTATGCTAATATGTTTCTGCTTTATGCAGACTGGGGGACATTCCCCCACACCAATAGCACCAGTGTAGTTACAATTGTTTTGTCCTGGTGCCCCTGGGAGAGAGTGGCTCACTGACTGCCCTGTACTCTGTAGGGTCAGATGGACCCTGATGCTGAAGTCTCCCTTCTCTCAACCCTCTCCTCTCTCCTGTAGCCCTGCAGGCACCTGTGAACTGGAGGCTGGGAAAGCTGCTGGGAAGAGGAGCTTTTGGAGAAGTTTATCTGTGCTACGATGCTGACACTGGGCGGGAGCTGTCAGTGAAACAGGTGCCTTTTGACCCTGACAGCCAGGAGACAAGTAAAGTGAGTACAAGGGGCATTGTGGGCTGAGGGCAGAGGTGTCCATGGCCCTGGAAGGGAGGGTGTGCAGACAGGGTGTTGTTTTCCCTCTCTGGAGTAGTTCTGGATGGCTCATGGCACCAGTCAGTGCTCTGGTGACTTCTCTGCCTCCCAGTTCCTTGGCTACCTTGGCCTGCTCTGTGTCAGGTATCACCTCTTGCAGACCTGTCTTATCTTCCCTAGTTTTGTCCTTCTTGCTCTCTTTACCTTCTCTCAATTCTGCTCAGTAGCTTTGTTGAAATCTTTCCAGAAAAACTCCTTAAACACAAGTAATGATAATGATAAGTAGACCTGTCTCAAAGCTGAGCCCAGTCTTTCTCCTTGCCTTTCCCTTAGGACAGTGGTCCTTATTTCTGAGCCTCATGTGGACAATGTCTTCATGGGCACCTTCACATCTGCTGCAAAAACTGTGCTCAGCATGGAGCAGTGTTTATATCATATTCCTTTGATCAGGAGCCTGTCTGGTTTGTTACAGGAGGTGAATGCTTTAGAATGTGAGATTCAGCTGTTGAAGACTCTCCGTCACGAAAGGATCGTGCAGTACTACGGATGCCTGAGGGATCCTGAGGAAAAGAAACTGTCCATCTTCGTGGAATACATGCCAGGGGTGAGTGTGGTTCCTGCTACAGATTGTCCTGACTGGCAGAAAACACACTTAGAGTTTCCTGGACTTTGGTGAAATTTGTATCTGTCCAACAGAGCTGCTTTATAGCTGAATAACCAAACCACAGCAGTGGATGCATCCCTAAGGCTTGGGAGAGCTTAGGATGTGAGTCAGATGTCATGGTGAAGCCCCTCAACAAGCACTGGGTGAAATGAAAAGCCTTGCAAGCAGGTTTTAGGTTTGAATCCTGAAGCAGGGTGTGTTCACAGTCTGGAATCTGAGCTTGGTGAATGTGGGACATGATCCAGATCTTGCTCCAAACACTGTGGCCTGAGCCCATCCTTAAGTATTTACTGCAAATCCCTGCAGGACAAGCTAATAGTACAACTGTCCACCCACAGCTGTCACCAATTATTTGTGGCTTTCAGCACGTGTCTGTTAAAAACAGTGGTATTCAGTTAGAGTTTTCTGTTCAGGACAGAGCTTTTTGTGGGCAGCATTATCCTCTTGTGCAGGAGTGGCTTCAGTTTGTGGCTTTACTGATACAGGATGAAATAGTCATGGGGAAAAAGATCAGAATGCCTTGAGGGAATTTAAGCAGGGGCTGGAGAATGTACATGGGTGAGTTGAGCATCTCTTTGTGTTTGGGAGCTTGTGAATTACATCAGCCATTACCCTGATGGTGTAAAACAGCATAATGCTATTTACATTGCTGGAGGATGTGGTCTCCTTAAGTCCCTTCTTTCCAGCTGGAGTTGTTCCCCAGAGTGTGGGAGAATAAACCCTTGTTTATACAGAGATTTGTAAGGTCAGAAGGGACAATTAAGTCATTTGGTTGCAAATGATTTTGGTTGTTATGTGCTAGAGGGTCTCTGAATGCATGTGAGTGATCAGGTGGACTTCCATGCCTCTGAGTCCCTTCCAAGCCCTGTCCTCTCTCTGTCCCTGTGGGCATCTTGCCTTCAGCCCTACCACAGGGCGTGGACCCAGAGGAGTAAATCCCAGGAATTCCAGCAGTCCCCTAGCTGCTTATTCCACAACGTGCTGCTGTTTGTTAGCAGCCAGGAAACCAGCATTTGATGCTGGGGCAGAGTCCAGCAGGGCTGGAAATTCAGTGTTTGTTTTTTTAAATGATAAAGCCGAGCTCTGACCAAATACAGATTGACTTTGCTGCTGCAACAACAGCTCATTTGACAAAAGCAGCTCAGGGCTCTGGTTTCCAAGGCCAGTGGAAGTGAGGGAGTTCCCAAACCTTGCAGGACAGCAGCTCTGCAAAGCTGGGTCTGGCCAAGCTTCCAGTTTAAGACAGACAGCTCAGCAGAATCTTCACAGGGCCAGGTTTGGGTGCACCCTTAGGCTGCAATTCTTACGACATCCCTCAGTTAATAGCTGACTCTGTAGTTTCTGTCCTGCCTATAAATGTTTTCTAAATTATGCTTGGAAAACAGAACAGTCCATTTGACCACAGGCCTCAAAGAACCAGTTTCTCCTTCTTGTTTGTTATCTCGTCAGCATGAGGGAGGGCAGGATAAGAAATCTATTCTGATTGTGGTGAGGAAACATATCCTGCATACAGGTTGTATTGAGGGGGTCATTTAGAGCATCTCAGGCTGCTTCAGCAGTGCTGGGAAAGGAAAAGGAGAGGCCCATCCACGGGATCACCACCAGCCTCAAAAGAAGCCAAAACAGTAGCTGGGCAGAGCAGCAGCAGGGATGGGTGGATGTGGAAAAGCTAATAGAGTTTGATGGACTGGCTTGGAGCAGAGCAGCCTCAGAACAGGACTGGCAATCTTGGATCAACCCCAGAGCTGCAGGACAGGATGGGTTTTCCTTCCCACTTCCCAGCTCACCTGAATGCTGGAGGCAGAGCTGAGTGTGAACCCAAAATCTGCCTCTCGTTCATCCCTGCCAAAACCCTAAATCCAAGGGGATCAAACGATAAATGTCTGCACCCCTGCTTCCTTTCATCTTTGATCAATACCATCAAACCAGTTTGAGCCTGCATGCCTGGATCAGAAATTCAAGGACTTGCAAATGATCTGCCCTGGGTGGTCTGGTGGAGCAGTCCCTTGTGGGGCTGGGTGTCCCTCATGGCTGCAGATGTTCCTTGCTGTGCAGAGTTTTGGGAGGAGGCTTTCAAAGACTGACTCATTATCTTGACCCTAAAGAGCTGGCTCTCTACAGCTCCCTGAAAGATTATAGAGAGGTGGGAGTTAATTTTTTTCTCACGGGTAACAAGTGATAGGAAAAGAGGACACGGCCTCAAGTTGCACCAGCAGAGATTTAGATTGGGTATTAGGAACAGTTTATTCACTGAAAGGGTTGTGAAGCATCAAACTAAACTGCCCAGGGAAGTGGTGGAATCACCATCGTTGGAAATGCTCAAAAAAACACATGGCTTAGTGGTGGACCTGGCAGTGCTGGGTTAAGGATTGAAATGGTCTCAGAGGTTTTTACCAACCTTAAAGATTCTGTGGATCTAATTAACCGAGTTGATTAATTAGAGTTGGAATTAATGGAGTTGGATTTCCTCGTCAGTTTGGTCCTTCTCAATGAGCTATTGGTGACACCCCTCCAGCCACTAGAGGGGGAAAAAGGTCTGTGGTGTTGGCAGGAGGAAGCTCTGACAGGCACCAAACCTGTGCCTGCACCTCCCCAGGGATCTGGGACACCAGGACAAGCCTTTGCTCTGTTCAGCACTCAGTGGATTTCTGCTGTTTCTGCAAGGTTTGGGGTTTTTTTGAGCTGGGAGATAGAGTTGTCAGGAAGGTTTAAGAAGCTGCTGTGAGATGATGGTTTCTCTGGTCCTTATGGTTGTTTCTTTGCAACAGGGCTCAATAAAGGACCAGCTAAAAGCTTACGGTGCTCTGACCGAGAATGTCACACGGAAGTACACCAGGCAGATCCTGCAAGGAGTCTTCTACTTACACAGCAATATGATTGTCCACAGGGATATTAAAGGTGAGTGGATAATTGAGAGGCTTCTTGCTTGCTTGGGTTTGTTCAGCCCAGCCTCCCCCTGCCCCAGTACAAATCCTTGTGCACAGCATAATGCTGGGATCTGCTGTTTGAAATTCTTTTGCCCCTGCCCTTCACCAGATGGAACCATGAAAATCTTGAGCAAGCAGCTGAAACCAAAATTTTGTGCTGTTTTCTTTGTCAAGGGATTATTGTTAACTGCCCTTACACATCTGAAAATCTGGTGTGACCTAGGCAAGAACTGAGAGGTTTTGGCATTTGGAGAGGTCTGAGGCTCCTTTCTGCTGTCTGTGGGTGAATCTGTTGGCCCCCATGCACTGCTCACTTTTGGGAAACCTGCTGAATGAGGGGGTGCTGGTGGCAATCAACCCTCTTGGACAGCAGGATTTGAAATAATGCTGAGTCCAGCCCCACCACAGCCCTTTGGGCTCCTCCTGCCTGGCTCTTTGCTGTGCCCTTCCTGCTCTCACAGTAGCCACTTGAGGTTGCTGTTTCATTTCTTGTGGGTTTTGTCTTTGCTCTCATCCCAGGTGCCAATATTCTGAGAGATTCTGCTGGAAATGTGAAACTTGGAGATTTTGGGGCCAGCAAACGCATCCAGACCATCTGCATGTCTGGGACTGGGATTAAATCTGTCACAGGAACACCATACTGGATGAGCCCGGAGGTTATCAGTGGAGAGGGCTATGGAAGGAAAGCTGATGTGTGGTAAGAACACATTAAAAACCTCACCGCTGCTACTTAAACAATCCTTTTGGAAAGCTGTAATAGGAGCAATAGTTATAGCTAGTAGTTGGAAGCAGTGCAAAGGATGGAAAACAGGAGATAGATGTTAGGATCAACTGTGCAGATATCCAGAGAATGTTGTAGCTAAGTTCCCAAAACAGGAGCACTCAGAATCACAGCTTGCTTTTGGGAGCTCTTGTCTTGTGTGAATCTCATGTCCACCTCATCCTCGTAACTGCTTTTTAATTCTGGAAAGCAGGTTGATAACAAAGCTCACTAAAGGATCTGTTGGGTTTTGGTGGCCCTGATTTTGAGTTCACTAAATCCAGCTCAGGGGATCTTCAGTGACCTTCCCAAATCCGCTGCTGGACGTTTCCATGTGGCTCAGGCACGAAGACAACCAAAATCATTGGCTGCTTGTGAACGTTTTGATCTGTGGAGGAACCTGGAGGAGCTGGGATGATGCTACTAATCTTCCCAGTGTATGAGGAGGAAACAAGGTCTTCCCAGTGTGTTTTCTGTTGGGTGCCAAAGCAAAGAGGGTCAACAAAAGTAATCCTTCCAAGAGAACCCTAATTGGGTGGGAAAACCTAGAAAGTCCTTAGCAGGTGTCCTTTCACCCTGTGCCACCTGCACTGGCTGATGGGAGACAAATGTTTAATTTTTAAAATCAATAGGATAGGTTTAGGATAGGTTTAATTTTTTAGGATTGTTTTGAATAGAGGTGGTGGAGTATCTCTGTTGAGACCAGGATTCTTGAGCAAGCAGAGGGAAACCTCTCAGGCTCTTTGCAGCTCCTCCCAGGTGTTCCTTCTCAGGTGCACCTCAGGGATGAAGTTGGATGTAGGCAAACATTTCATCCAGGCTCAGCTTCTCTGGGAACTCCCTGCTATTGCTGAAGCTGGGCTTGGGTTCCCTTCAGGGGATGCTCCAGTGAGCTGCTATGAGACTTAGTATCTGCCAGTCAACTTAGTATCTCCCTGAGCTTTTGTGAAACTTAATACCTACATGCCATTTCAAGTGAGCAGAAAAGCCACCAGCTTTAGGGCCAGGCTCCTGCATTCATTGCTGCTATGGAGAAATGCCAAGGACCTGTGTGACCAGGGGAGCAGAATTCCAGGGATATGTGCCCATCTTCTGCAGGTTTGCTCCCTGCACAGTCCCTTCAGGCAGGTGCAATCCCAGAGCTGGTTAGACTCAAACTGCAGGCCCACGGCGTCGTTCCCTCACGCTGTGCTTGCTGTTGTTGCAGGAGCGTGGCCTGCACCGTGGTGGAGATGTTAACGGAGAAACCGCCCTGGGCAGAGTTCGAGGCCATGGCGGCGATTTTTAAAATCGCCACGCAGCCGACCAACCCCCAGCTCCCTGACGGCGTCTCCAGCTGCTGCCGCAACTTCCTCAAGCAGATCTTCGTGGAGGAGAAGCGGAGGCCGACAGCCGAGGAGCTGCTGCGCCACCCTTTTGTCAACTGCGGGCTCTGAGGCCTGGCAGCGGGGATGGGAAGCGCCGGCGGGAGGCTCGGACCTGGCCCGGGGCTGGCCTGACAGTCCTGTCTCACCTGGGACCTGGCCCGGGGCTGGCCTGACAGTCCTGTCTCACCTGGGACCTGGCCCGGGGCTGGCCTGACAGTCCTGTCTCACCTTGGACCTCGCCCGGGGCTGACCTGACAGTCCCATCTCACTCGCGGCTGCCTCGGCCCCGCCGCCTTGGCGCGTTTTCAAGCGAGGGATTTCCCGGCCTGTGCGGGTGCTGGACCACGGAACCTCCCTGCTGCCGGCGGTACTGGGGTCGTTCCCCCTCGCCAAGGAACTGCTCTCTTAGGGGAAGCGTGGCAAGCTGGAAATGTCCCCTCAGCACGGCGGCGGTGCTGGCAGCATCCCCGGGACCGCTGGGGGAATCGGATGCTCGGTGGCCATCACCGCCCTTTGCAGAGGAACGGACAGGGCCTTCAGCCAAGCCGGAGGAGATGATCCTCAGACCACAGAGTCGGGGGGACCTGGCGTCCCCGTTCACAAGGGGACCAAGCCCGCTGGAGCAGGGGCGCTCCGGTGGGGCGGCGTTCCACACTGTCCTGTGCCTTACGCGGTTGCAATCAAGGAGTGATGCTCGGCTCGGATCTGGTGTGAGGATGCAGCAGCCGTGTTGACTTTGCCTTGGCGCGTGTGTGTGTGCGTGTGTGAGTCTGGGAACAAGGGGGTCTTCTCGGGGTGCAGGAGGTCTCTGCTGGGTGCACCCGCGGACGGATGCCCAGGACCCCTGCCACGGGCTGAGGGATGGGTCAGTGATGATGGTGGTGATGTTTAAATGATGGCGGTGGTGGGCAGGGCTCAGCGTCAGGAGGAGCTGTCAGAATTCAGGTGGGAGCTGAAGAGAATCTCAGCAAGTACAGCTCTGTTCATAGCTACTGTTCTGCTGAGCCAGGGCTGGAGGGATGCCATCGTGTTCTGGAAGTGGAGCTGCAGGGAGAGCCCAGTGGATCTGTGTAAAACCCAAGAGCGTGCCTAAAATTAGGCAGAGAGGATTGGTGCCTGTGAATCTGGGTGCGTCCTCCTCTGGGCACGTCCTCCTCTGTGCCTTGTGAACCATCCCTGGTACAGGGAATGGGAGCATCACTTCCATGGTGGTGCCCAAGGGAGCAGCTGCAGGACAGTGGAGCCTCAGACTGGGAAAGTGGAGCTGCAGCAGTCGAGGGCAGCTGGAAGCAGATTCCTTCCTGCAGTAGGTTTGAAGTTGTATGGGAAAATGGGCCAGTCAAAAGCAGAACTGGGCTACAGCCTCTGACCAGCACTACCCTGCTGGAAAACCTGGGCAGGAAGCACACATGGAGTGCCTGGAAGCTCATTAATTAATGAATCAGATCCTGGGGTGTTTGGGATAAATTAATTTCACCATCCCACCTTCCCCTTCTCTGCTGCATTAGCTGTTTCCACCAACTTAGCAAAGGGTTCAAGAAGCAGTTTCCAGGAGGTTCCATCCTCAGGCCAATGTGTCAGACATGGATTTATTTTAATGCTGGCTTTCAGCAAAAATGACAACTGTTGCTTAGACTTAAGAGCAAAGTGACAAATTGGTTGTTTGTGTGAACACATCCTCGAATTCCTCCATGTGGAAGAGATTGAGAATTTGCAGTGCTGGTTGTGGTGGGGGGAACACGTCCATGTCCTCAGCTCTGAACAGAGAAACAAGATTTAGGAGGTTGCCCAGTGTTGATGTGGGTGTCACATTTCTGGAAACGTTCAGGGTTGGATATAGCTCGGAGCAACCTGGTCTAGTAAAAAATTGTCCCTGCCCCATGGCGAGGGGTTGGAATGAGATGAGGTCTAAAGTCCCTTCCAACCCAAACCATTCAAAGATTTTATGATTTTAAGAATTATTTCAGTTCTTAAAAAATAAACACTGAGAGTATTAGGGCAAATTAAAAGAAATGCCTTAAAAGAATTCCCTATAAATTTGTCTGAAAGCTTCAAGGTCATTTATTGCCAGGCCAGGGAAAGCTGGGGGCCAGTGCTGGAGGAACACTGGGGTTGTGTCAGTCAGCCATGCTGGTGATGGGCAGCTCCTCAAGGGGAGAGGGAAATGTCTCCTTTTGCTGAGGGGAGTGAAGAATTTTATTCTGTGAATAGGACCAAATCCATCAGTCTGGGCAGTAATATGGGATGGATGGAAACAAACACAAGGGGGAAAAAAACAATCATCGTTGTCTGGGAATGGGTTTGGCAGAAGAGGGTAACAAAGTGTGTGTTCACCAAAGCTAAAAAAAAAAAAAAAAAAAGTCAAAACCATTTTCAAGCTGTTCTCTCTTCTTTCATTAAATCTGTTTGGGTTTTCTCAGCCCTTCAGTGGTGGGTGGGTGCTTTCCTTCTTTCCAAAGATTTGAGAACCAGAGGGGGATTCTGGCTGCCCCAAAATGCTCCCAGGGCCCTCAAACCACCTAAATCCTCCCGTGGATGGATGTGGCTGGTGTGAGTGAGTGTGAATGCATGCGTGTGAGTGTGAGACACTCCTCAGGTGCCTTTGCCTTTCTGGTTTGTAAAACCCTTGCAGTGTTCTGATGTACAAAGTGGAACTGGGAAAAGGAAATTGAATTATTCTGCCATGTAAAGTCTTTTTCTGTTTCTTTGGTTTGTTTTTATTTTATTTTGCCTGTAGCAGGCCCTGCGGCTTTCCCTGTGCGCTGCTGTGTGTCCGAGGAGAAATTAATTCCATTTGGGGGTGGGCTGGAGCAGGACATTGGAACAGGCTGGTCAGGAGAGTGGTGGAATCACCATCCCTGGGAATGTTCAAAAGGCCTGTGGATGTGGCATTTGGGGAAGAACATGGTGGGATTTGATCATCTTGGAGCTCTTTTCTAACCTTAATGATTCCATGAGCCCACATTTCTCTTGCCTGTGCCCTGCTCACCAGTACAGCCCCTTCCCAACAGGGCAGGTCGCAGCATGGGTGGGGGCACAGGGGACACTTAGGGTGACCATTCCAGGGGTAGCAGGGGTGGGGGTGACAGAGATTTGTTGGTTCCTGGGATTTTCTGGAACAGATGGATCCATCCTGCGCTCTGAGCCGATGGTTCTGCGTGTCCCTTTGTCATGACATTCCACCTTGGACTCTGAAGGCACGGGCCTTGTGCTTCTCAGATTACTGTCATTTATTTTATTTCTTTTTATTTAAAATTTTTGAATATTTTTCTTTATTTCTATTTCATCTTCATTTTCCCACTCTTCCCCTCTTTTCCCCTTCTTTCCCCCTTTTCCCTTTCTTTTTTTCCTTCTTCCCCCCCTTTTGTTTTTTTTTCGGTCCATTTTTTCCTTTTGATCAATTTTTTGGTCCATTTTTTTCCTTTTGATCATTTTTTGGACCATTTTTTCGTATTTTTTTTTGTCGGTACTTTTTTTTTGATCCTTATTTTTTTGTCCTTATTTTTGGTACTTTTGGGGCGGTTT
>PYHW01007930.1:0-38448 GCA_013186435.1 Turdus rufiventris | reverse complement strand
TTACATTTTCTAATACATGAATCCCAAAGGTGAGACATTTTCTGTACCTATTTGATGGCATTTCTTAAAGACTTAATGGCTGTAACATTTCCTGTTGGCAATGCCATTCAAATAAGCAGAGCCACTTCACCAGAAAACTGAATAGGATGCTTTCAGAACATACTTTTTTTCTGTACCCACTTTTATTTTCAACTAGTTTTCTTATTAGAGTTTTCTTTAAGGAAGGGCTGTAAAGGCCTCTTATCATTTTCCATTTTTTTTGTTGGCAGTGTAGGTTTTTTATCCCAAATGTAACCATAGACTGATACCACAACAATTATTGTTTAATTGGACCTTATTATTTTTTTCCATTCCATATATTAAACACAACTATAAACCAGTTCTTTTTTCTTGAGAATTTTCTATTAAATTGTCCAATACAACCTTTGAAAGAACACCTATAACAGAAAGATGTTAAATATTTGTATTTCAGATAAGATTTTTGCCTGGGATTTTTGAATGACTAGATACAAAATAGTATTCATTCTTCCATGGTCTTTAATTCCAGATAGCAAAAATATTTAAGCACAAATAGTCTTAGAGTCAAAACCAGGTATCTTTTTTCAGGGTTCTTCTTCCTCAGGAGGCAGTCATCAAGGAAAGCCAGTAAGAATATTCTTCTTTCAGTATTCTGCAACCAAATTAGAAATGGGAATATTGGGGTTTAAGATAGGTAACAATAACAAGGGTGAAATTTAAAATTACGTTACAATGGTAAATGTATGAGAAGAATTACCAATAAAAATTGGAATATTTTGTTCAAACTTGAACCTTAGAATGAGGCAGTATTTATTCCTCCCAGAGCAAAGTTTTGATATACTCTGTTACTCATAGGAACATGCTTGGGTCATTCTAATAAGAATGATGTATTTAAATATTAGGGTAATCGTTTCAGTTTCCAACCCTGTAGTTCAGACAAGACACATTGCTTTGACCCATTTCTCTGAAATTCTTCATGCAATAAAAAGGACATAGGTGTTCTTTTATGAGTCCATTCAATTAAAATAGGGGGAAAAGTGCAGTGAAAATGATAAAATCAAAATCACTATCACACCTGCTAATATCCAGCTAATATTTTCAAGATTATTGTGTGCTCTTTGGATGATGTTCACTGCAGCCTTGTATGACAAAATTAAAGGGTTCCATAATTATTTCACAGGGTGGCTCTGGCTCAGGAAGCACCTACTCTGGGAAACCGGTAAGAATCCTTTCATCACAGCACTTCAGTCTTCTTCTCTGGGTCCTGGGTAGAGAAATTTTGGGATGATTTGGTCTGAAGAGAACATTCTGTATTAATATTAGCTCAACCTTCCTCTTGAACATGCTGTGGTTTAAGCTATTAAAATCTTGTTGACCGCAGGAAAAAACTGTGTTTAAAACCTTTGGCTGGGAACACCTCTATAAATTAATTTGTTTGTTTGTTTTCAGCAATCGCCTTATTCAGGCGGCAGTCAAGTGGTAAGAACTTTTCCTCTTTGTAGTTTCTACTGGTTTCTTCCTATGAATGTTACAGAAAACTGAAATCTGTCACATTTCCTACATCTGAATAAATGTTTAAGAACACATGTGCAACATAATAAATGAGATATAAATGAGATAGTCTTAACAAAAATGGAGAGAAGTGGGATCACGTAGGTGCTTTACACTTTTGACCCTGACTATCACTGAAAAACATGTGTTGATATAAATGTGGCACATGATCTTTTGACATCAGAAGTGTCAACATAATAGATGAGCTAATAGAAAAAGATTTCTCTGAAAATTTCTATGCTTTTAAAATAGCAATAAAGAGAACTATTTAGGAATGGGTTCATTAAATTTCTCTCTCTTTTTTTTTTTTTTTTTAATAGAGCTCTGCTGGGAAACAATCCATGCCCCAACTCCTGATGTTATTCAGTGTTTTGAGTGCCTTTGCTCTCTCTGCTGCTGTATCAAAATGGTCTATATGAACTTCTGAAATGTTACTTGACATCCTAAGAATGGATTATAATCTGTATTATTAGATTATGTAATGTAAGAAAAAAATACCATTAAGTCAAATTGGCAGATGCTACTTGGCTGTTATGTTGCATGTCTAGCTGATATGTCATGCCCCTCATTAGTTTACCTCTGGTTTTAGTCATTAGTAGATATCATTAGTTGTATCAGTGTTTTAGGCATCATTTTAAGAGAGCATATTGTACCCTACCTATATGATTTATTTTCATTTCCAATAGGGAACACAGTGAACACCTACCTGAAATGACTGGTGTGACAAATTAATACTTAGGAAATATTTGGTTATTAACCAAAGTGGACAAGGTGAAATAAATTGTTCTATATGCAAACTGAACACTGTGCATGGTAATCATCACATAAGATAAGGCGAATATAAACTTCTGATAAACAGTTCTCCATGGGACAGAAGAAAAAATGCTGAAGTCGTATTAGAGTATTGGTTTTAGTCTTTTGAAATCAAATGCAAATTCAATAAGGAGATTGCAAAACAAAAAGCTCCCCAAAACTCCACAGGACTTAAATTTTTTTGTGTTAATTCAAGTTTATTCATTAGAAAAATTAAACAGCTCAGAGCAAAGACGTTATGATCTCCATTCAATCTAACTACACATGCCTACAGTTCTGTAGAGAACATACAAGTCAAATGTACCCCAGATCAGGCTGATAAACTGAAATCTGCTGACAAAGAAAGTATTTTTCCTTGGAAGGAATAGAAAATTAATTAAATTCATAAAACCAATACCATCTTGGCTTCTCTCTTCAAATATTTATTCTAACCTGTGATACCTCGTATATCTGAAAAGTTAATTTCATGAGTGATGTGTACATCAGTATGCCCACTGAGATAGCACGGCCCATTTTTGAGTTCAGGAGCAGTTCTGCACCTTGCAGCAAACTCTTCTGGAGCTCTCAGAGCCACTTTCTGTTTGCTGACAACAAAGCACATTCACCTAAGAGCACATTTCTAATGAATGTGTTATTGAAGATGTGCCTACTATTACAATTACCATTATTGGTAGCGTGCTTTTCTATCACGGTTTACAATTGTAATTGGTGGGAGAGGTTTCCATTCGAGTCCTCCTACCAACTTCCGCGGGGCCAGGATTTCACCCTGTTTGGATGTGCAGCACTATCCTTTGCCAACACTGGTAAATCAACCTGCAACTGAAGCACAAAGTTACGCCTATATATGATCTTCAAATTTTGGTGGACAGTTTGTTTCTTCGAACAACACAGTAATGTTCTGTTTGAGAGGTCCGCGCCTTAATTCGAACCCTGCCATTCTCTAATAAATTTGTGATGGGTTTCATACAAAACTCGCGCCAGCGGCTGCCCAAGCTCCCCGTTCTCGGTTTGGCGGAACACGGCCCGTGCCGCAGGGACCGCAGGCTCCGGGAGCCGCCCGTGCCCCGCTCCGCCGCCCCCGCCAGGCCCTGCCCGGGCCCCGGCCCCGAGCCCGCCCGGCCGCGCCGGCTCTCGCTGCACCCGCGGCCCTGGGAACGGAGCGGGCGGGGCTCGGCTGCAGCCGGAGCCTTTGCGGGACGGGACCGCGGCTCCCGGAAGCACCGGGAGCCGGAGCGAGCCGAGCTGGGCCGGCGGTGAGCGGCGAGCGGGGCCGCCGGGCGGGCGCGCAGGTGGGAGCAGAGCCCGGCCGGGCCGGCCCGCGGGCAGCGGTGCGGGGCTGGGCGTGAGGGGGACCCGAGGGAGGCCTGGGCGGGGAGGCGTGAGGGGTTAGTGGATGGGGCGGGAAGCTGGGCTGTGGGAGCAGGCTGGGACTGAGGAGACACCGAGAGAATTGTCTGGAAATGGAGAGGTTTGGGCAAGAGGGAGGAGAGGGTGAAGTTGAAGTTGCTGTGGGGAAGCGGCCGTGTGTGAAGTTGGGAAGGGGCACGGATCTGGCCTGAGCCGTGTCAGTGCTGCTGAGGTTGAGAATCCTTGCTGGTGCTCTGGTGAGAAGATGCTATGCGTCATGTGGTGCCCCATGTAAAGTTCACCGAAATGCACATTTTGCAAGTATTTGCATGGTTATCATAATTTTTTACCAGTTTTTTGAAATGAGGAACACTCCAGCAGTACAGCACTTAGGAATTAAGCAGAAACTCAGAGGATAGAGAAATAACAAATGTAATAATGCATATTATGGAATAAACTGAAAGGTAAAAGATAAATATCAGAAGGTACCCAAATTGTTTCATTTTGTTAAGTCCTATAAACTGTGTTTTAAACCAGAGGAAGGAAGATTTGGACTCCAGATAAAATATTTTAAAGTAATGGTTGGGTGGAGCAAACTGACACAGCTTTGAGCAAGAGGGATGTGTTATTTGAGACGTAAACAATGTATGCAACAAACCTTTCTAAAACCGAGTGAGCACCACAGTGAGATGTTTTATTTTTCATGGTCTCTACACAAGAGGATTGGGATCTAAGACAACCTTTGCTTTTCAAAGACCGTAAGTGCAGAATGACAAAGTGGATTTTAGGATTAACATTAGGTGGTGGACTGCTTATCTTGAAATCTGTGGGGTTGGCTCTCTCCATAGGTACTGCACTTGACTTACCAGTGTGCTCACTGAGTTGAGATACAGGCTACAGAGTGAATTTGAGGGAGGTGACAGTTGTGGAGAAAGTGATTTGCAATAATCTCTCCCTTTGGAAATCGTAGTTCATGATTCCCTTGTACATTGTTAGCCATTGTGAGAAGAACTTGTGATTAAAAATCACAGTTCTGGGAGATAAGGATGCATTGGTTTGGGATGCATGATGTTTTGGTTGGTAGAATAGTATGTGTAGCAAAGGTACTGGTTTGGGGAAAGATTGGTTCTAGTAAGTATAAATTTGTTTTCTTTAGAGCAATGTACTGTTAGGAGTAACGCTGCCTCCAGCAATCCTACAGGCTGCCTATACGGCCTAATTCCTTATTCTGGTGATGCTACTGTCTGCAACAAGAAAAAGGTGGGGATCATCTGAGCCAAGTACCTGTGGAATTCAAGTCACATGTCCTCTTAAAACAGTTCCGGATTTGGCAGTGTTAAGGAAGCACAACACATCTTTGGACAGGCTTGCTAGACACAGTTATTCCTCCCGTATTGTTCTTGAATTGTTTGCTGCCTGTGCTGATTCTTCACCAGTTACTTCGCTTCCTACCATGTTCAAGCTGCTTGTGCAGGCTGTGTGCCTTTGCTGGAATTCAGGAGAATGCACAGCTGGATCTCATCAGTGGAGGATGTCTCTAGAGGGGAGAAGAGATTTTGACATTGATATTTCTCAGGATCTGGCGTGATAATGTCAGATGGTTAGGAGCTCAGGATTTTGCCACTGGATTTCTGAGCCTTGTCCTACATTTATACCCCTTCAGTGCTGCTGGACTGTCTCGTTTTATTTGTAATTACTGCATGCTGCAGTGCCTACAGATTGATTTTCCCTGTAGGATCTAGTTTGTGTTACTCTTCTCCAAGTAGGTCACCTTGACTGAGGTGTTTGACACACTGTGTTGCCTCCAGCACTCAGACTTGACTCGCAATTCATAAATGGCATGAGTGTAAGCTGCAGCTGAACCCCAGCTGGATTCAATGTTCAGTCTTTCAACACCTTAAATCAAGCTCCTTCATTGGCTTGATCCATCTGCAGGAACTGCATTCCATCAGTCCTTTGGTTCATGGCATTGCACTCCTGTGTGCTGGAGGAAGGGTGGGCATTTGAACTGAAACTGAGAACTGAATGGCTCCTTGCTCCCAGAGTCTGAATGTGGCTGCTGGGATCTATCTGTACTGTGATCTATACAATGAGCACAGTGTATGTACTGTGTGAAAACAAGATGCAGTTCAGGCAGCTTGTATCAAATTTCTGTGCTGGCAGGCAGAGTTTGGCTTAATGACTGTTATGTCAATATAGAACTGTTGCACTTCTGGGCAGTATTGAAGTCTTCATCTTACAAGACATGCTGGTGTTAACATTTCGCTCAGTGAGGGCCTGAATTTCCAGAATGCTGAATATTTATTCTCAATATGTGATTTGTATAATATTCATTGAACCAAATTTTAGTCAGTCAAAAAAATATGGTCTCTGGATTCTTAGGTTTGGTATAAAGGATAAAGGTGGTGGTCTTCAAGAGCACTTAGCAACAGATCCCGAATTTTAAGATTCACAATTTACTCTTCCTGCCTGATATGTAGCTTAGAATGCTATTTTTTTCCCCCACAAAAGAAAGAAACAAACAGAAAATCTTTGGAAACTCATAAAACAACTCACCCGGGTTCCCTTTCTGCTCAGTTTCCTGACAGCATATAAGAAAACCTTGTGTGGCTCCCAAGCAATTTATAGCATTTTCTGAAATGTGCCTTTAGTTAATAATTAATATGTAATTGCATTCCCTTTAACTTGGCAGTGATGGAATTTCCTGGTTGAGTGATATATATGGCCAGTGACCCACTGATACAGCCTCCACTATCTTTGGCAGAAGTCAAGGTTTCAGAGCAAAGTTGAGAAGAAATCGTTGGTTGATTTTTAACAGTTACCATTTAATATGTAACTGCTCTTTACCTGGGTGCACTTGCCGGTTTTGAAAACCATCTGCATGGTTTTAAAATGACCAAGAGTTGGGGTTTAACCCCAGCCGGCAACTAAGCACCACACAGACACTTGCTCATTCCTGGTGGGATGGGGCAGACAATCGGAAGGGCAAAAGTGAGAAAGCCTGTGGGTTGAGACAGACAGTGTAGTAGGTAAAGCAAAAGCTGCACATGCAAGCAAAGCAAAGCAAAGAATTCTTTTACCACATTCCATGGGCAGGCAGGTGCTCAGCCAAATCCAGGAAAGCAGGGTTCCATCATGTGGAACAGTGACATGAGAAGACAAACACCATCACTCTGAATGTCCCCTCCTTCCTTCTTCTTCTTCTTCCAGCTTTATGTACTGAGCATGGCTCCATATGGGCTGGGATATATCCCTGTGGTCTCTTGAGGTCAGCTCTCCTGGCTGTGTTCCTCCCAAGTTCTTGTGCATTCCCAGCCTCCTTACTGGTGGGTTGGGAGGCAGAAAAGTAAAATCCCTGCTCAACAACAGTGAAAGCATCCCTATGTAATCAACATTTTTCAGCACAAATCCCAAATACATGTCCTTGGCAGCTACTGTGAAGAAAATGAATTCTACCCCAGCAAAAACCAGCACATGAGATATAGTTGTGCCTATGGAGGAAGATGACGTTGCAGGAGCAAGGAGCAAGGTCCACCAGTGATCTACTGTGTTCTACTTGATAACCTTGTCTTTAAAGTATCATTTGAATGCAGTTATGTTTTTCATTATTTTCACCAGTTAAGTTTTTTTTTTTTAATATAAATAGAGAAATTGGAAATACTGCCTGAAGGAAACCTTCATGTGAAAAAAATCTTTTTTCTTCAGTTTCTGCTCAAAGAATAAGGAAAAACCAGGTTTGCTTTTAACCACACTTCTGAAGAAGTGTACAGGCTCCAAGAGAAGCACAGTTTTGGTTTTTGTCTTAGTGTACTTAGTGTACTTTATAATGTCTTCAGGAAGAAAAAGGAGTAACAAAATGGAAAACAAAAGAAAGAGCAAGGTAAGTTTTAAAATGATTAAGTGATTTGCAGTGATTTAGTTGCAAAGTGCCAGGTATTTGGGGAGGAACAGCTGACAATTATAGTTTATGGGAGGGAACAAATAAGAAACCTGTTCACAGTATGAGGAAAATGGAGAACATAGTGACATTTTAAAGGGAGAAATACAAGGTTTCAGATTATTAGAAATATTTAGGACGTGCATTACTACAATTACAGTGACATGACAGATTTCATCTTGTGGTGGTGAGGGGAGAAAAATGTATTTTCAAGTTATAGCAGTCCAAATACAGCAGTTAAATTATTTGTATGTATGTAAAATCTATTTCAGAATACAGTTCAGCCACACTTAACTTGGTTTGGAGAGGTCTGTGCACCCCCTGTACCATGTGGGATATTTGTCATAAAATTGTAGAATGTTTTGGGTTGGAATGGACCTTAAAGATCTGTTTCCAACTCACTTCCTTCCATTTATTTCTATACTTAAAGTATTTGTTTTATTATATACTACTTCCGATAAATACGAAGCTATATTCACTTAAAAAAAAAAATTATGGAATAGAACTTTCCTCTGAGGACTGTACTTGTGTTGCAGAAAATAACATATTACTTGTGTATTATCCAGCACAGGGAAGAGGGCAATGCATGTAGAAAGTAAAAAAAGCATAGAAAGAAGTCTTATGAAAATAGGTTCTTCAGGTTCTGTGAGTTAGCTCTTACTCCACCTTCCAATTGTCCTTTGTTGACAGTTTATTGTATTTGTATAGGTGTAGCCTCAGCCCTGGGTTTGTATTTCGTTGGAGAAATAGGAGGACACCATCCTGTTTCTTTAATCTGTTATCCTGATTTCAAAGCAAATGCCCAGGAAGTGTGTCCGCACATGGGATGACACACAGGCAGACTCAATCAGTGTTTTATTTTCCAGCAGGTCCCATATGGAGAATTTGGTGTAGTAGCACAGAAAATTTAAACTTTGCCTTTGGCAGTTTTGAGAGGCTATGTTGGGCTTTTCATTTGAACTAATACACAAATGCCTTTTATTTGGCTGAACAGTGTTGAACTGATTAGTCATAAAATGGAATAAGACCCAAGAAAAATAACTCCTATAATTTGGCTTTTTTACTCTAAAAGACTGTCAGCAGTGAAAACATTTCACAGCTAGTCTGGAAGGAATTTAATTCATGTAATGACATCATTGTGAAGATTTGGAGCATGATACTAGTTAGTTTATTTTTCTTTTTTTAAATCAAACTTTACTTGTGACAGAGTCTGGAGAAGTAAAGAAATAGTTGCCAGTAGAGGTTTATTTTTGTCAACTCTTTTTACTGTCAATTTTTTTTGTCTGTCACCTATTTCTTCAGATAATGTTGAGTGCTTGGATTTTTTCGAATAAGTTTCTCTGATACTCCCTGTAATTCTCATTTTGAATCCTTCTACAAAATTAAGAATAGAATCAGTTAATAAGCTAATCCTTAATTTTACTCAGAATTTTGCAACAATAGATACTTAGCATCTTAAAACCTCAGAAGTTTATACTATCAGATCTTTAAAAGACAAAATCTTAATGTTAAGAAAAGTCCCAAAATCTTATTGCTCTGTAGTAAATTGTGATTAATATCAAGGAGTTTTGGTGTGCTGTTCATTAAGTCAAATTGATTATGGCCTAATTTCATCTGCAAATATTAGAATTTACCAGTATTTTAGGAAAGTGTAGGGATTAAATAAAAATAAAATGAAAAATATTAAATTTTAGCCTGGGTTGGAGGTATTACAAAGGGAGATGAAAATCTGCAAGTCAGAAATATATTCATTTTTTACTTAATACTATGAGCTGGAAATATGTGATTTTCCACTTCAAAAAATCTGCTTCCTTTGAAGAGTTATTCTTCAGACTTTGCACAATATGGTACTTTGAGCTGAAAGTATTATTTCCTGTATAGATTGCTTTGCTTTGGTTTGTGTTCTGAAAACCTTTCCAGGGTCCTTCTCCTTTTTACTTTCAGGGAGAACAGCTCTTCACATAGAATCCATCTGTATTTTATCCACCTGTGTGTACTGAATCCAAATGTTCCGTGCCTGTAAATCCCACCTTGGCTTCCTGTGTAGGGCTGCCTTCATGTGGCTGCAGGGTGTGCCCATGGCACACTGAAAAAATGAAGGGGCTGTTTCGGTTTTTTTTAACATAGACTAATAGAAGAGAAGAGTAATGAGCCCAGTCCCTGAGGTGAGTTATTTAGTATTATAGCCAGGGAGCTGCAGGTCCTTACCCTGCTGTAAGATGCAGTCCAAAGGACAGAGCTCATGTCACCACTCAGTTTTCAGGCTTTGAATTAGCAAACCTAAATCTGGCTTTTCAAGCAGATGTATCCTGCAGACTACCAAGCAGTGCATCCAAAGCCCAGTAAGAAACCTAAGTTGTAATACTGTACAGGAAATCTGGTGGGAATTTCAGTATCGTTGTGATTTATGACAATCCAGGTGTGGGTTGTTACTGAAGATAATAGTTCATTTGTTCTGTGACTGCACAGGTTGTTGCTGTGAGAGCAGCATGAGCTCATGGCTACAAGTGAGCACTTACACCTCTGATAGTCACCTGTAAGTCTAAAGCTACTGTGAGACTGCAATTGAAAACAGCACAAGTTTTAAAGTTCAATATTAAACTTCAATATTTTACTTCTTTTGTGGATTGTTCCCAGTTTGCACAAAGGTCCATGAGCTGCCAAGCAGGTCTTTTGAAAAAGAAGGGACCAAGAAAGCTGATAAGGTGCCCTTTGTGCTTAGGAGTGCTTGTGTTATTGGCCTTTATATCTTTCAGAACTCTAGTTCCTTCTCTGTGAACCGGTTTGTAAGTACAGCATGAAACTTCACACACTTGCTGTCTACGGGCCTGTCATGTTGCTCACTGACAGGACAACTTTTAACAAATACCTTATTTCAGCTATCATGCTGGACACTTAGGTTCCATTCTGTGTGAACTTTTGAAACTTTGAAATGCATTAGTGACTTAACAGTAAGGAAATATTTGCTGCTACCGGTGCCTTTTTGAGATACATTGTCTGGGGAAAGTTCCCTTTTTTATCATGACTACTGAGGAAGACAAGACAGAAGTTAAAGATAATGATGTGGTAAGCATTCTTTATGGCTTTGCTGATGGGCTTATCGCTGTTATGCTTGTTGGTTTATTTTTGTGCTGATTGCTTGGGTACTTGCTCATTAACAGCATACTAGTGATTTACTTTAAAACTTACATTTGAAGCTGCTTCATAAATAGATGGTTGTATTTTAGCAAAAAAAAAATTAATGTGAACATTATTTTTAATGTCGTGACTTGTTTGGAAAGTTACAGAATTGATATCTGATGATATTGAACATTTGTAAAACCCTTTGTCATTTCACAGGCTGACAAAATGCAGAAATTTGTTTCTGCAGAAGGGATATGTGTGTTCCCATTATCTGTATTTTGTTCAGAAGCACTTCGAAAACTAATAACAAAAAGAAATACAAAAAAACCCTTAAAATTTAAAACTTTAAGTTTTAAAGACTTAAAAATTTTATTAAAACACCTATTTGTCTGTAGGTGTGTTTTCATGAAATTCAGTGGTTTTTGCCTGAACAATATATTGCTCTTTGTGACCAGTTTTTCAAGTCTGAATACTAAAAATGAGGTAGATGGAAACAATGAAAGAAATTGTTTGTTCAAGTTGGTTCCCATAAGTCAGTTTTCTCTAGTATCATAGGCAAGCCCTTTAGTGAAATTCAGTTCTGTATCTTCTCTGAGTAGGGATTTTTTTTCCCCTTTACCTTTTTCTCCCTCTGTCTTCTTTGTGTTGCTGATACTTCTCCAGAAAGCACGGTCTCTGAACATGAATGTCCCTTCTTTGTCCCTTTGCGGGAGCTGGTTTTTTTCTCCTCCTTGATCTCAGCTGCAGCAAATTTATTCTTCAAAGTTGTTGTACTTCAAGTAACAGTTCATCTTAGTTTTGTTGTTTAGGATGTATAATTCTACAGTTTACATCCTTGTGTAATGGATTATTCCACCAGAATCAGTGGAAAACAGCAAATCTTGAGTATTGTCTGCAGCTTTCTTCCCCTTCATAGTTTATATTTCTGTCTGATTCATATTGCTCCATGCAGTTGTACCTTTAGTATTTGTTTCTTCAGAAGTTAAGTGAGATTAAAGTTCATACAAAAGTATCTCCTATTAAAATTCCTTAATGGAACCTTGAGTGTTTCTTCCTCAGTTTCTTCTTCCTGGCATCTTTTCCTTCCTTATTTGCCAGTATGCTTTTACAAATATTTTTACAACGGCATGATTTTTGAGATAAATAATTTTATTGTGTAGGATACAAGTGTGTGCTTCATATCTTACGTGACTGTTGATAATTTGCTCCTGCTTGCAATGTCTTTTAAGTGTCATTGTCTTGTAGATAATAAATTGACTTTGAATACCTGAGTGGAGAAAATCTGTAAATGCTTAGAGACAAGATAAGGGCAAGTCAGAATAGTGTAGCTCTCCAAATGTCTACAAAATCAGCAATGAAATGCATCTTGAGCTAGAGAAATGCAGTCAGCAAGAAACTGCTTCAATTCTAGCCACAGGTATTTAGAGGTACCAGCACATCCTTGAGCAGTGGGGCCAAAGCTGCACAGTTAATGGGTCAGGAGTTGTGTGCCTGCAGGTGTAAAACACAGGGACAGCTCTGCCGTGTGCACCCAGTAAGTGTGCTGTGTCTAGTTCTGAAATTGAGAGCATGCATTGTCTTGGCTTGTAACTCTTCTTTTGCTTGTAAACATACTTGTAAACTTCCAGTTATTGATTTGATTTAACTTTGGCTGTATAAAAAATGGCTCTGTTTTTGAATAAGTGGGCAATGAAGGCAGTAGAAGTTAATCTTTTATAAAAAGCATTAGCTTCTGTGTATGGAAGTTCTTTATTTAAAATTTCCTTGTCATATATTGTGCTTGCAAAAATGAAAATTACTGTCTCTATTTGTCTTCTTCAATAAATTAATCCTTTAAATGATGACAAATTGCTAAGAAAACTGTGTCAGCTTGGTGGAAGTTCCTGGTAGAGATGAGGATGGTACAGCTTTATTAACATGAAGTTTGTGGTAGTCTGTGCAGCCTGAAAAAGCAGTTGCAGTCACCTAGTCATCTATATTCAATGATTTTTTTTTTCTGAACAGGATAATCAGAAGGACAGGTTTGGTGCTGCCTACCCTAAACCTTCTCCATCCCATGTCTTCCTCTCCAGCTCTGCTTTCCCTCAACTCTCCTTTCCCTTAATTGCCAGGAATACGTCTCATTCTCATGTAAAGCAGCCCAACCCTCACCCTTCTTCTGTTGACACAGTGCCTCCTGTCAAGGCAGAGACTGCAACGTGACACACTTAAGAGAGGTGGAAGAGTGGGAAGATCTTTGCAGTCTGGGACAGCTCATTGCAGCAGGAGTGCTGGGCATTCTGCTGTACCGCTGCAGAAAACACCTTCACCTTGAAAATACCTTCCGAGCCTTCACCTACATAAAGAAATCTGTGATTCCCAATATCTGCAATATTACCTTTGGGTTTGTTTCTTTTTTTTTATTTCAGAAAGGAGCACGTGAAGAAATGTCTGCCAATTTAAAGTACCTTTCCTTGGGCATCCTGGTTTTTCAGACCACAAGTTTAGTGTTGACCATGCGCTATTCTCGGACACTGAAAGAAGAAGGACCTCGTTACTTATCCTCTACTGCAGTAGTTATTGCTGAACTTCTGAAGATTTTGGCCTGTGTTCTGTTAGTCTACAAAGACAGCAGTATGTGTCAAATTTTGCACCAAGTAATTTTCCTAATCAATATGCTGTATTGTAGTGGCAACTGCAAAGCAGCCATGTGAGTAAAGGCATACACCAAAGCATTTCCCTTCTCCTTGTGTAATAGTCTTGGAAAGACAATGATCATATTGTATATTTGCTTAAGAGAATGTGGATACTGAGGAGTGCAGGAATGAATTTTATGCTAACATCTCAAAGTTTGTGTTTGCTCAGGTATTTTAAGAAATCTGTATGTAGTAGAAGTAGGAAAAAATGAAAAGCTTTAAGTGTACCCAAAGCATGAATGATAATTTAGAAACCTGTGATAAACCGCAGATGCAGAAGGGAAGAAGCAATTTCATTGTTACAGGAAGAATCATAGTTTTAAATTACAAAAAAGAAAACTATTCACATTTACTCCAATTCTTATTTTGTGTATTTAAAATGGAATTTATCTGGTTTCTGTGTGATTTTCAATAGCTTAAAAATGTTGTTGTCTATGCATAAATATTGATGACTGTAGAATTTTAAATATGTGCTTTTTAGGTGGTACTCTTTGATATATTGTCTTAAATTATTGATACAGTTTCAATAAGTTTAACTCAAAGTATTTTGAATAATTGTTTTCATGCTGATATTCCAGGCTGCAGGAAGACACTTGCAGCTGTATTTCCTTAATATACAAGGCCTGTGGAAGTCAAAGAAACATAGATGGTATTTTCAGGTCTTGGTGTAGTGATAGCTGTAAAAAGAGGCAGCAGTTTAAGAACAGAACATTGCCGTTTCTCTTTTTTCCACTCTCTTCCTTTTAGTGAATGTGTCTTTCTTTTACTGTTTCTTTGGGTAGAATGCAATTTACGGACTCTGAACAGAGTGCTACATGATGAAATCCTTAACAAACCCATGGAAACTCTTAAACTTGCTATTCCTTCAGGAATTTACACTCTTCAGAACAACTTGCTATATGTAGCATTGTCAAACCTAGATGCAGCCACATACCAGGTATTGCACATTTGAAATTCTCTGTAAGTTTCAAAAACAAAACCCCATGAATTGTGGCATAGTGGCAGTAACTGTTCCTGGTTCTTCTAGGTTACATATCAACTGAAAATTCTCACCACAGCTTTGTTTTCTGTGTCCATGTTGAGCAAGAAACTGGGTGTATACCAGTGGCTGTCACTAGTAATATTGATGACAGGAGTGGCATTTGTGCAGGTAAATATGAGCAGGTGGTTTGTGGGGTTTTAATGTGTTTATTCAAGAAACATGGGTTGCTGTACTGATTATTCAGCTTTCTGATTCTACCAGCTGCACACGAGCACCAGAGTATAGTCAGGAGCTACGAATCACAGCTGGCCAGGTCTGGAGGACACCAGTAATGGTTCAAAGGCAGAAGATAACACCTCTTTTGCAACCCAGTGCTCTACTGTAGAATGTGACAGGGCCTCTGGAGCAATCTGCAAGTAATAATGATAGCAATTTTTATTAGCACCTTTCTTCAGACGTTAGAAATTCACTCATCTTCTCTGCCAGTACAGGCTGTGTTCACTTTGTCATATGGATTCAGCATGGTAAATTTACTTTGGACTATTTCAAAAAGCAAAATCGGCCTCAGTTCTACATAGTGCAGGTACCAGAGTTCATAGTTTTCAGAGGGCAGGATCATGGGATAAGAGAATATTCAAAGAACTTCTAGCAGATTTTTAGTATATCCTAGAAATTTTTATTTTAAAACTCAATGATTTGGAAAAAGATATGGTGATTGAATTCAATAATGAAAAATGAGAACAAAACACTCTGGCAGTATTTAACAGACTCCTCAGAAAGTTTTTGTCCATGGCATTACATTTCATTCAGTTAGCCTTAGACACGTTGCAAGATTTAACTGGTCTGCACAATCACCAAAGAGGGGCACATGAAAAAGTAAATTCATCCCACCTTAAAGACAGCTGCTGTAAGTAGTTTTTCATCTGTGCTTATACCTGTAAGGTAACCAACTGTTGGTTGGTACAAGTTGGTGGCAGAGAAAGACCATGATAAGTCACACTGGGATTCAAAAACAGTTCTTGCTTATAAAACATAAATCCTGCAGCTGTTTAAATTGATGAGCATTCTCCCAGTTCAGGCACAATTTTGCTCCTTACAAATATGTAGAAAAAAAATTTGTAGCTTTGCAGTCCTTTAAAAGTATTTATGGTGCAAAATACAAAACTTTACAAATATACGATTGTCTGTATTAGTAACTGTTACTGTAGGTGGAAAACAAATTTGCATTTTGTAGATGCTCGTTACTTGATTTCCTCAGTGAATTTTGTGTAACTGTTTTTACATCCAGTGGCCTTCAGACTCCCAAGCAGCACCTGCTAAGGAGCACTCGGCAGGATCGCAGTTTGTAGGCCTGATTGCAGTTCTCATAGCGTGTTTTTCTAGTGGATTCGCTGGAGTTTATTTTGAGAAAATTTTAAAGGAAACTAAGCAGTCTGTGTGGATCAGGAACATTCAGCTTGGTGAGTTTAACTTTAATTCTCTATTAGAGATATTGCATTCAGAAGCATTAAGATAATTTTGCAAAATAAATGTATAAGTAAAAAATGCCACCAACATACTTGTATGCTGCATATATGTTATTTTAAAACCAAAAGTCAAACTCTGCTAGATGGAATTATAATAGTTACTTTCTGATTTCAGTCTAGTTTGTGATTTACTTTGTTAATAGAGTATCTGTACATTTGTGCAGAAACTGTCAATTGATTTTTTTCTACTATTTTTTAGAGAATATAGGAATATTAAAATCTGTTTCCAAGTCAGTGTTTTGAGATGTTTTAAAATTAACACCTTTTTTTTCTCTTGTGCCTGGGTAGGCAGCTTTTTACATTAAAAGTGCAAGCTATAAAATGTGCTTTGTTTGTGAATAAAGTGGAGGTAATTAATTACTGTTATTTCAGTATAAAAGGTCAGTTTCTTTTAATTTTGTGCGTAATCACTGGGAGAGGCACATGCAAAAGACCAGTTCATCTTAACTATTTAAATTACTTACTGTGCACCTGTCAGTGAGAAACTACCTTCTATTCCCAAAGCAGTCTTGGATCTTCCAGACCCCAGATATTAAAGGCAACAGTTGATCTGTGTTGCTGAGTGAATTTTCCTTCCCTTCAAAGCAATCTTGTCCAGTTTAGAGGGTTGGAAACATGATGTCAGTACTATCTTTTTGTTCCTGTAACAGGGATAAGACTTACTGCTGCCTTGGTTTCTCCAATGGAATCCCTCTAGTCTTCACCTGTAGGCAGTAACTATTTATGGCATATTTGAATTAAAACATTGAGCAGAATTTGACCTTTCCACCACCTTACTATGGGACTAGGGATCAAATCCACAGTGTAAAGTTAAGTCATGAGATAATTTAGTGGCTCAGAACTGTATACTGAGTCGAGTAGAATATAGTACAGTACTGTAAGGATAGGAGATGTTGTGACTTCTTTTATAATTAGCTAGTTAGTCAATAAGCCATCTTTTTTTTCCTTTAATTTCCTACTACTGTGTTTTAATTATAAGTGGTTTCTGTTAAAAAGGCAGAAGTTAATTTTGAATATATTATAACATTTTTTACATGACTATGATGTTTTGATAATGTTTTGAGTATAGTGGAAGGAATCAAAATCTCTCCTTACTATCTGCTTGTATTTATGGAAACTGTGTATTCAAACTAAGTTTCCTGAACAGTGTAGAGAATACGTCAGGAAACATTATGTTAGAGAATTTTGTGGTGAGAGAAGAGTTGCTAGCTGGGGGTTGGTCCAGGATTTAAGGTGTTTTGTGTGGAGCTGCAATGTAAAATCCATTGCCAGGGAAAGCTGCTGCTGCTGCTGCTGCTGCTGCTGCTGCTGCTGCTGCTGCTGCTGCTTATTATTATTATTATTATTATTATTATTATTATTATTATTATTACTACTCCCAGTTTCCATGCTAAAAGTATTTTCATGGGCAACAGGTATTTGAAACAATTGCCATTTAGAATCCATAATTGTCGAAAAATCAATAATCTATTTTAAAACATTGTTCAGATTTTTCTATAACACACAGAAGTATGTACACTTAGTTTGATAGTTGGCCTGGTCATATATTGAATGTTTCAGTAATTGCTTTGTGAAGCAAGGAGATCAGAACAGATTGTGTCTAAATGCTGACTTTTCAAGGTTATGAATGACTAGGACAGTGATATATGAAGACATTAATGTCTGATTATAGTGAGAATCTGATCACCTGAGTTTTGTATTTAGTTTTGTAGTGAACTTAATCTGCCTCAATAGGTAGTTCAGTAAAATGTGTTTATTATTGAGGTTGTTCTCAGTTCAAAAATAATGTTGTCCTATTTCATAAAGTTTTTAGAAACTAAATGCATAAATACAGTTAAACAGTACATATGAAATACATACAAAAATAACTACAGCTTTTACAATACAGCTTTCCCAAAATACATCAAATATGAAATCACATTTTCAAAAATACGTTGGTATCTTCTTTCTTGAAGTGCAAGGTAGTTAGCCACTTCAGACATTGTATTATTCAGGAGCAAGGCATTCATAAGCAAGAGCTCTGAAATAGAGCTTTTCTTAAAACACAGACAAAAATCCCAGATGTCCAACCAGGTTTTTATACCCATATCCATAGAGAATTATTAAAATTATAGAAAATAAAATAAATTAGAACTCATTTTTTTTAAAATCAGTTTTTAATACACACCAATGTCATAATAAGGATGTACGAATAAGTGATTTTATTTATCTGTTTTAGCAGATTGGTTGGAAGATACAAGTAAATGGTTTAATCTGAATGAAACTTAGCTTTTTAATTCTGCCTACAAAAAGAATTATTTCTTGTCAAACAGAAAGTGTTATTTTGTTCAAAACAATTCTGCCTTTTTCAGGCAGAGAAATGTGATTAAAATCACATTTTCCCAGAGAAGGAATAAAAAAATTGTTGCCCCTTTCCTGCCCAGAACTAGAGCAGACATCAGTCACAGAGTAGCTGCTTACATGACATCATGCTTGAGGGATTATGAGAAGTTTCCCATTTGATAGAAGAACACTGCACTCACCAAATTAAAAACTCCACAGTCTCACCTCATATTCAGCTTTTGACATTGTCTCTACTACTAAACATTAATTGTGTTTGAGACTGGCTCAGGAGAATCCCATTTCAAAGATCCTTGTCTGAATTGGCAAACTGCTAAATTGCTGCTCCTGCTGTGCCAGAGACCTCCTGGACATCCTGGAGAATGTTTTCCCTGTTTTTCTCTCCAGGTTTTAGGGTGACTTCTGCCTTCAGTCATGACTAGTTTCAGGAAAACTGAAATTACATTTAAGTGAATTTCGCTATATGCCATAAACAAAAATCACTCCATTCCAGTAGAAAGCAATTGAAGATAAGTATATAAGGATATCTTAATGGAAAAAATCAAAACATGTTCCAAGTGTGGAGAGTAGCTTTTAAAAGAGAACAGCAAACTGATTGCATTTGGATGTGATGGTATTGCAAGTGACAGTCCAATTTTAAAATAAGAAATACAAAGCAGCCTTTAAGGATGCAATTTGCATGTTTTTCACCTGAAACTTTTAAACCAATCTTGCACTTTCAGGCTTTTTTGGTAGCATATTTGGACTGATGGGTGTTTACATTTATGATGGAGAACAACTGTCAAAGAATGGATTTTTTCAAGGATACAATAAACTTACTTGGGTGGTGGTGATTCTACAGGTGAGACTTTATGTTGCATGTTTCTGTGAAGGCACTCGGAGATTTACTCTTCTGTAAATAACTGGGGAAACTAATGGGTGTCATTGAAGCTACTGAGAATTCTATTGTCAAAAGTCTGATCCATCATTATTAGCATAAACCTCTAAATGAAAGTCTGGAAAATACATAGCAAGTATGTGATTAAGTATTGTGCAAATTAAAAGTGTGTAAGCATTATTTATTTTGTGATTTTAAAAATTATTTCTCTATATAAAATGTACAAGCATTTCCACTCATTTAATGGTAGTAATGTGATCAGCAATTTCTTTAATGGGGAAAGAGCTACTCCTCCAATATTTATTTTCAACAGTACATATCTCTTATATAAAATAAATGTATTGCTCCTTGACATAGGCAAAAGCTTTAGCCAAAGTATGTGCATGGTGTTAAAATAGTTGCTTTCAGTCAAATTATCAGTTTGTGAATCCAAACCTTGCTATTTTTCCAGGCACTTGGAGGGCTGGTGATTGCAGCTGTTATAAAATATGCTGACAACATTTTAAAGGGATTTGCAACTTCTCTCTCTATTATACTGTCAACATTGATCTCCTATTTCTGGCTGCAAGATTTTGTCCCTACAAGGTAAGAATTACTTTCCATGTATACTTTAACAAATAGTTGAAAACTTACTGCTTGCCAGATATAACTGCGAAAATCAATAAAAAACCAAATCCCATCCAAGCCGCAGTGTCAGAATATTTAGGTCCAGCCTGCACATCAAAGTTTAGCCACATCCCGTAGCTGACAGGGAGTTTTTCAGGCGGGTGCGGAGCCGCTGGCTCGGGGTCCCGCGGCGGCTTCGCGCCCCCTGCGGCCCCGCGCGGGAACTGCACCCCGGACACGGGGCTGAGCTGCTCCGTGTCCCGCACTGCGGGATGGCTCAGGGACATCGCCGCTGCGCTGCCTTTCATCCCCTGCACCGCAGGCTCTAGCACAGGTCACTGCAGTCACGCACCCATGGAAGCGAAGCTGCAGCACTGAGTTGCCCAAGGGTATTCAGAATCCCAAAGGCAGAGCTGTTGCTGAAGGCAGTGCCACATTTAGTAGTGAGAACAGCCAAAAAAGAGAGAGAAGTGCTTGCTCCGTTCTTCTAAGCCCCGTAAGTGTCCTGATGCTTTGGGGATCAGACTGCTGCCTCTGTGTGCCACAGGTTTTGTACATGGGTAGGTTGAGAACACTGTGTCTTGGCAGTGCATATTTCTGTGTGGAGTGTAGAATTAATAATCCCACTTCCAGATATAGGAATAGGATTTTGCTTATGACTGACCAGCACTCCTCGCACATGTTGCATGTACTCATAACATTAAATATTTTGAATAATATTTACAACTTTTGTGTGTGGTACAAAGTAACATCTTTTTATCTAAAAACATGTATTTGCAATACTGCGGTCCCTTCTCTCCCTACCAATTCTGTGATTCTGTATTATCAGGGCTTTACTTAAACATTCAAAAAAGGAAATGGAATAGTTGTTTAGTCTTAAGAAGTGAAAGACATTGAACTTAAATTACTAGTAGATTATATTTGTCCCATTAAAACAAATGTAGAAAGTGTTTTAAAAATTTCTGTGGAAATGGAAAATTAATAAGTAACTTAACAGCTTCTGCAAACACGTTGAAATTTAAATAGAGCCAAGTAGCAGTATGTAGAACTCGAAGCCATCCCCTTTAATAATACTTGATTAATTTGAGTTAATCAAACTTAATCTTTAGTACTCGCTTACACTAACAATGCATTTAAACTGCAACTGTGTAATTGTTTCTGTCACATCAACAAACAGTTTTGATTGTGGTAATAGATTTAAAGTACTTAAATGCCTGAATGTGTTGCAAGGGGCCATGTCCCAAAATAGGCTAAATGTATTCTCTGAAGGATTATTGTGTCATATGCCACAGATTTTTTTAGCATTTGGTTCAGAAGATGCAATTGTTGACATCATGTCTGTGAGATGATTCTTTTCTAAAAGGTGTACAGATTGTCTGCTGGCTTTGGGTATTTTTTATCAGACCTTAATGATCAAAACAACTTGAAAGTTCAAAATGTCACAATAGAAAAAAATGCCTTTATCATGTTTTCATGAGACAAATCTTTCTGTATCTGCCAGAAATTAGATTATACTGACTTGCAAGGTGTTTTGACATAAGCTTTGGACTTCAAAGCAAACACAGCTCCAACAACATGTATGTAGTATGTTAAGAATGGGTGGGTAACCACAGTAGCTGCTTTTCTTCTGCTCCTACTTCCATTTTGCACACATCTTTAGGTAAAAGTTGAAGAAAAAAAAGGATTGATGTGATTGCTTTTGGCAATTGTTACGTGGAAGTGTAATTTTAATTTTCAGAATATGTTAATGTAATGATACATTAATTTGTAGTTACAAGTTTCTGCATCCCTCTAAAATAAATACCTACAAATTATTTTAATCTTTATAAATTGGACACATATAATTTATCTTCCTGTTTTCTTCACAGAAAAATGTCCTTTTTTTTTTGTTTGTATTGCATAAATAAATTTGCATCAATTTGATAAATTTTTTTTCATCTCTATTCTATCCAGTGTGTTTTTCCTCGGAGCCATCCTTGTAATAGCAGCTACTTTTCTATACGGTTATGATCCCAAACCTGCAGGAAATCCCATTAAGGCATAGCAGACTTCCTCATCAACCTGCTCCTCGAGATCATGCACTGGGGCCTTGCTGGCACTGGCTGTGGGAAGTGTCACTGTGCACTGCAAGGGAAGGATGGCTGTCCTGAATATATTGAAGAAATGCTGATGAGTAGTTCTGAACAGCCAGAGGGGTTACAGGTGGAGGGTGATGCTGTCTGTAACTGAGGGGGGGAAATGTCAGGGGAATGCCCAGTGCAACTTGCTAATAAAAACTTGAAAGGAACCAAAAGTTTCCAAGAAACTACAATTAGGAATGTTTACAGCTTTGACTGAGATTGCATCAAAAGGATTACTCTATTGACTGCTGCAGAAATATGTCCTATGCACTCTTTGAAAGAGCACACGACAACATTGTCAGATTGTTATGTTTTTGCGATTCAATTCTATTTAATCTTAGTAAATACGTTTTTACCTGTTTGTCTATTTACGTGAAATGAGCTGAACGTCATAGTTCTAAAGTGATGGTTCTAATTAGGTTCTCCTTATTAAAACTGTGAAAATTGAAGTATGATTGAAAGATACTTTCACAATATCAAAAGCTTTTATTTTTTTAGAAGGCTGATTTAAGAACAGAAATCTGTTATTAAATGATAATATTATAATTCTGTCGCTTCTATAAAACATTGTAAGAATGTTAACACTCTCACCGAAGTACAAAGGGAGGAATACTCCAGCTTTCATCAGCCTGTGGTGTTGGAGCAGATGGAATAACTCTGGGAACACCAGTTGGAGGTTACCATGCTCACCTGGGAGCAGGAGTAAGGTTATGATGGGTGCTTGCTCAGATGTAATGTTTATTCTTGTTATTTTACTGATTATAAATCAACATTTTGGTAGAACCTTAAAATTAGTTTTTGTGCTTTAAATAGCCTCTGAAGTGTTTTTTTAGACCACGATTTAAAAAAACAAAGAGCCCATAAATAAGCATTTTAAAGGCATTGTCATTGTCTGTAACAGCTCCACCTGGAGGTATTATGGTATGGCATCTGTATACTGTACTGTACTTTATTACAGAGGTGTTTTTTTAAACAAATGTTGTTTACTCATGAACTCTTCCAGGCTTTTTCTGTATATTTCTATGTAATGGTTTAATTAGAGTTTTGGTGGGTTTTTTAAAAATTATTATTATTTTGTTCTGGGAGTCCTTGAGCCAACAGACCAAAATGAGTTCTCTGGATCTATTTGTTCTAGTAGTGGAATTACTTTAATAGGAAATACAATTAAAAAGCAATTAATTGTGCAATAGGTAGATATAAAAGCATGCTGTTATTCTGTTTCAAACAACAAGAACAACAAACTTCGCAAAAGAAGCCTTGCTGCAATTAGATCAGTTAGACTGTTATGAAGAATTCACTTGAAGTATTTGCATATAGTCAGAAGGACTAAAAAAATCTGGAACTAATAAATAAAAAAGCTGTCTAAAAATCATTGGTTTTCAGGAGACTATTCACAGTGGATGTTGATTGCCAGGTGGCTTGTGTGACACCTCTGATGGTGCATTTATATAAAAACATGTCAGGAGTCCCTTACCAGTAGCATGGCAAGTAGTAAAAATGTCTTTATTTCCTTGTTTCCCTCCACCATCCCCTTCATGCTCTTTCTCACATCTGTCTTGTACTAAAGAAAATGTGTAAGAGAGAGGTGTTTTAAAATGTTTACCAAAGTACCTCATCTGATTGACGAGATTCTGTAGTTCTCTAAAATTTCTTAGTGAATTGTTGTAAATGAAAAAGGAAGGATTCCACTTACGTCAGTCAACTAAAAATAATATTTATCTTCTCTTGGCAATTACATGTTTTATCAATGTTTTGTTTGTTTGTCTTATCAGAGCAAGACATTAAAGAAATGTTAGAGCTCTGCCTATGGCTTGCTAAGCTTTGTGAAATTTGTTACCTGTCCCAGCATGTTGTAATTGCAGGAGCTTTGCTACTTGGTGGTCAAAACTATCTAAATGGGCATTCTATGTTATTATTGAATCTTTTATGTGTGATATTCAAAGTGGCACAATATTTGAAAAGTCATATTTAGCCATTTCCCCCTGCAGTGCAGCCTGAGGTAAGAGTGTGTGTAGAGCAGTGCTGGGTGCAGAATGGGAACCTCACAGCTCTGAAATGAGGTGGAAAGTGTTGGTAGTAATCTCTCAACTGGAGTTTGGCCCTACACAGTAATGCTTTTGATTTCATGAATCACAGTTGGGGGAGTGTTCAAGTGATATAATTGGTTACTTTTCTAAGAAAAGTCTCCAAAAAATGTAAGAAGCAGGTTGAGAACACTTTGAAGCTAGTTGTACAGGAAGGGACCAAAAAAGCCAGATAATTACCACATGGCTGGAGCTCTGTGACATGTACCCTGGTTTTAATATTTCAGGTGCACCTGTCAATATTTGCCAATAAGGGTGTTTAAAGGAAAGACCAGGAATATGTACTCGTTGCTTTGGAATAGGATGCCATGCACCTTTGGAAAACTGCCTGCTGTAATAAGGAACAATAACTCCTATCTGTAAATCAATGACTTCCATGCTTTCACTTGACAGTCCAGGTCTGTTTTCCAGTGGAAAGACTGATCTCATCACACACTTGTTGCTGAAAAGGAAAAATGAATTTGCATTTTTAGCTGTGTTTCCTCAGCCTTTTGCAGGCTAAGGAAAGACTCTTCTTTGAGGTGTGACTCTGGACAAGGGGACATAGCATGTGTTTTGTGAGAATAGAAAAGATTTGGGGAGGGCTTACTGATTTCTGTAACCTTTGCATTGGAGAGCATATGCACATTTTCTCACTGAGATATTTTTGTATTTGGATTTTAATTTTTTTTTAAGTAGCTTTAAGTCTATAACTCATTAACTAACCAAAGAGGAATAGCTAGCACAGAGCTTTGGGAAGTATTGGATAATATGCTTTCAGTTTGCCCTGAAAGCAAATGCTGTAGGAGTCTAACTTCCCAAAAAAACCCTTTGTCTTTCTGAGCTACTTTTCTGGCTTTTAGACAACGGTTTTGTTAGTTTAGTTGTATATTTAGGAGGCTAACCTATACATAGCAGAATTTTGTTTAAATATTTATGAAGTTATAGAAGTTATAGCTAGATATTTATTTGCAATTTTCTTTCTCAACATATATTGGGTATAGTGGTATTTATTGAATACTTGGATATTTGGTAGTTTTATTTGAGAATCTCTGGGATACATGATGGTCAAATAGCAATGAACTTAGGACTACCTTCAAAGCAAAAGAGATCAGTGGTGAAAAACATTGAGTGTAATAAAGTAAGAGAAACTTTTATTTCAACATTGTATTTTTAAGCAATCCACAAGTGCCCAAAAATGTATTTCCTCAAAGGATTCAGATAATTGTATAGTTTTATTCAACTTCATTGTTTTAGACAAACTTTAAGAAAACCTCCCTTTCTATTTGTTTCAGTCAAGGATAGATTAATGTTCCAGATTCAGCTTCTACAGGGTAACACCTTTGGTTTTTTACTACAATGTTTTAGTAACTATTGTTTTATTTTTCCTCAAAAAGACAAAACAATCTCATTTTGCTTGTGTTTCATGTGCATACAGGCCTCTCACAGACTCTTAATAGTACATAATTCTCTTGTGTTTCTAACTTATCTTTATGACTGTAATTCAAAATAATGTAATAGATTTTGTTAAATTTTTTTCATTGATAAATGAAACATTGCATTTCTTCTGGTTTTGTTCTCAGTCTTTCATAGTTGAATTTATTTCCTGATCAGCCGTGCATGTTCTGTTGTGTTCAAGTGATTGTCATTTTCTGAATTTGAATTGTTGCTCCTTTTCCTTCTGGTGACAATGTTTCTTGCTGGATATTGTGTTGAGGAGGATTATTCATTCCTTTCATATCTTTCATCTTTCAAATCTATGTTTTGTGAGAATGAGTAAGGGGGTTTTTGTGTATTAGAAAGGTAACATTTATCTGTAACATGATATTATACCATATATATATATGTAATGTGTCATTACCTAAGGTGGTGCATTACTGTGACAAAGTCCAAGTAGTTTGCTTGCCTTTGTTTTAATTGTTCATTTTTAATGGTGATTATTTTCCAGAGGAAGAGAGTCCAGCTCTTTCCAGGTAAGATCATTGTATATTTTTAGATACCTAGAATTAAGAAATTTTACTAAAGAAAAATATGTGGCAAAATGCAACAAAATACATGAAATGGATTAGATTATATCTTCTGCTTCAGTTACTGTCCAAAGTTCTGTTCAGTTGAATTCTTAACTTTTTCTGAGTATTTCTTAGCTGAACTTATAACTCTTTCTAGAAAGAAGAAAAAAAGAACCTGTCCTGACTTGCCATTTAGTTCTTGTTCTTGAATGTCTGCTGCACATTTGCATCCAAGAGTAGACATGGCACATTAACTCATGTTCAATCTCCCATCATCATTCTGACTGTAATTAGCCATATTAATTTCATTAGTGAATTATAGCTCAGTAAGAATTGCTTAAAAGTTAAGCATATCTTTGTATTTGCTGCCATGAGTATATTTTTTTACATTTCTTTAAGCTTTGTCCTTATTGTCAATATATGAACCCAGATATAAATAATTTATTCAAACGTTGTAGCAAAATTTTAAAGGTAGTCTTAGCTTTTTATATGTTGATGTTGAGGTTTGTGTGTGATTACACTGAATACATTTCTAATATATAATGTTTCCGGGTCTTTTGGAAAAGGTTATTTTTTGGTAAAACACTTCTGAGCAATGGAATGCATCTTGCATGACCTAACACCATCATTTTTTAAATCCATATTGAGGTTAAATTCTCTATGTTTTTTTCTTCTTTATGTGCAGCTAATGCTGCTGTAATAATAAACTGGTTGAAATTAAGCACTGTCTTTTATTTAATCATATTCACAACATTATTAAAAACTCTTTAAGAGCTTTGTTAAAAGGAGAGGCTTGCCTTATGCATATTTTTGCAGAAATAACATTTATTTCACAATACAATTTTAGTATAATTTTCTATAAATTCTAGAAAGCTATCGTAAGATGTTTGTTAATGGTATCTTTTAACATGCATCTTACTGAATGTTGCCAGCAATTTAATTTTGACTGAGACATACTTCTTTTCGACCACTGTGTCATGACTTCTTGTGAATCACATTCAAGAGCAGTGTTCTTGTGACAATCTGTGCTCTTCTGGTCTGAAACCCCAGATGTGCCCTGAACCAGGGGGGTGGTAGGGAGCAGCTGGGTACAAATACCAAGTTATAGTGTGGGGTGTGATTGTAAAACACTGTAACACTGTAAGGAGCTATGAGTAGCTATAATTTACAATATGTCAAAGACCTGAACAGAGTTCACAAGCAAGTGCTATAGATGATGGATAACGTGCTTCTCTGCCCTTTCTGCAGATTCATTTAATAAAACTGGGTCATTTCACCAGCAGTTTTCAGGACATTGCGTCCGTTTCTTTTGTCAGTTTTGCCCTGCTCTTAACGTTAACATGCATTATTTAAACTGAAAATTTTATGCCATTAGGTAACAAATTAATTATTCATCATCTAGGGACAGTGTTCTTCAAGATTAAAAGCACTCCCTGAGGAATGTTATCTGAAACTAGTGAAACCATCGTCTGCCTGTGCCTTGGAATCCCCCTAAGGAGATAAGTACTCTGTGTTTTTTCATCTGTCTTCCAAAATGATGGTAATATCTTCTACAGCTAGCAAGTAGTAGTATACATTTACTTAGTATAGAAGGTTGAACACTGTGGGTGTTTAGATGTAATAGACAATTCTTGTTTCTCTTCCTCAGGAGTTTGTGTTCAATAATGTTAGAGCAGATTATGTCGGTAAGTAAGTTTGTGTAGGTGTACATTTGAAAACATGTAGTTGGCTGAAATTCATGACAGCAACAAGTTTATTCTATGTTCTCATTATTTGAGTTTATTTTACGTTCTCATTTGAATCATCTGCTCTGTCTACATGAGCAAACTTGATACTTAAATGCATTTATTTGGAGATGGTGACACCGATAACAGGTGTTGGTCCAATATGAATGTGTGGATAGAAAATCATGGTCAGTTATCAAATGACTTTGCTGACATTGTAGCTGTGTTCACATTTTGTGACATGTCCCTTACATGTCACATACATGTCTGTGTGTGACTTTCCCACCAAAATCTAACAGCACTCTGAGGAACAGACTTGAAACTATGCCAACGTTTTAGGACTTCTCTCCTTTTCAAGTAGAAGTGGGACAGAATTGTCAAATACTTCATGTGGCACCCTAATACTGGTAACAAATGCATAATAATAGCAAACATCTCAGACCCGCTAGACGCACTCTTTGTTTCATGAGCTGGAGTCTGCTTGTCTTGTCTAGGTCCATTGGTCGGAGTAGGCCTGTGGCTCGGCAACTTCTAAATTCCTTAAAAGGTGCATTGTGATAAGAGGTGCTTGATCTTAAGGCTAAGGGTTTAACTTAAGCCCATACGATCTTAAGTGGTAGTGATTGACACCCGTTTGGTAACAGGTGGGAGCTGCATGCCAGTCAGTACCTCCGGGATAAGTCCCACTGGTGGTGGGGACAAAAAGCTGTTCACGTATAGCTGAGGGTTTGGGGGAGACGGGGATGTTTCCACCACAGGAGCTGGGGAGATGGAGATAAGCAGCAAGAGGGCTGAAAGATGGAGGACTGAGGACATAGAGAATAGACTGATAGGATACATGGATACACCCATGGAAACTTGGGTCTGTATCGTGAATGTAATGGTGCAGCATGGAGAGTTGTTGCTCCTTAGTGATGCCAGACATCAACAGCAGATGAATTTATAAGCCACAGAAACCTAATAATGCCAGCAACATGTTTCTAAAAGACTTTCTCCGCTCATTGGCATGCTGCCATGGGGAAGCTGACCCCATTATCTTGTTACTTGCAGATGCTGCGGTAAATCAGAACCTGGGATGACCTGCCCGTTTGAAGGTGATGGAGCTTTCATAAACTAATTTTAAAACTTGATAGTAGGAAAGAAGAGTATTTGTCTCCAAGCTGGATCTTTAGGATGGATTTTATCTGTGTTTGTGTGCTCTGGCTCTGGAAATGTCAGGTATATCCCGTACGAACTGGTTTCCTTTGCTCCTTTTTCCCGGGCGCCTCAGCAGCTCCGGGGAGGAGGAAGCGGGGCCGGGTGTTTCGATTCGGGTGGGAAGGACGGGGGGTGCTGGGTGAGAACCTGCGGGTCCCGCGGGGCCGCGCTCGCTGCTTTAGCCCGTGGCGGTGTCAGGCTGTGGGGGCCGGCAGCGGCGCCTCCCGGCCGCGTTCCCAAGGCACTTCCCACAGCACTTCCCGGCCGCGTTCCCAAGGCACTTCCCACAGCACTTCCCGGCCGCGTTCCCAAGGCACTTCCCACGGCACTTCCCACAGCACTTCCCGGCCGCTCCCGAAGGCGCGGGCAGGCCGGGGCGGCGCTCGCCCACGTGAGCGGCGCGCGGCCAATGGCGCGATCGCGTGATGCGCAGCGCCGGCTGCGCGCGCGCTGGGGCTGCCCAAGATGGCGGCGGGCGCGTGAGGGGTGGCGGTGGCCGCGCCGGAGGGACGGAGGGAGCCGAGGCCCGAAGGGAGCCGGGAGGGGCCGCTGGTGCCGCCCCCGGGGTGCGATGGTAAAATGACCCAGGCGGGGAAGAAGAAAAAGCGCGCCGTGAACCGCAGCATCATGCTGGCCAAGAAGATCATCATTAAGGACGGCGGGACGGTGAGGCCGGGGGCGCGGGGCGGCCTGGGGGTCGGCTGGCAGCGGCGGGAGGTCCTGGGCTCTGTGGCGGTGCGGGAGTCAGCCCCGGGCGAGTAGGACCCGGTCCGGCGGGGATCGGTGGCCCGCGGGCCTCGGGTGGCCGCGCCTGTGTCGGTCGCGGAGCCCTCACGGCCGCCGCAGTCCCGATGGCCGCGCTCGGCAGCGCGGGCCGGTGTCCGCAGGGCCCGAGGAACACCTGTGAGCTGTGAAGCTGTTTGCTCCGCCCGTAAACGCAGTTCGTTCCTCGTGTGGGCCGGGTTTTGGGTCCAGGGAGTGAGTGCGGCCTCAGGCGCTGGGCCTGGGGCACGGCGGGTCGTTAGGGCCGCCCGAGGTGAGCGCGGCGTGTCCGAGACTGCCCTCGCCCAGCGCGGCTCCCGTGCGGACAGGGCTGCGGGGGCAGCGCGGGGCCGGGGCCGTGCGGACAGGGCTGCGGGGCTGCCGCGGGGCCGGGGCCGTGCGGGCAGGGCTGCGGGGCTGCCGCGGGGCCGGGGCCGTGCGGGCAGGGCTGCGGGGCTGCCGCGGGGCCGGCGCCCCTTCCCCGCCGTGCCCGTGCTCCGACAGATCGGGCCCACGAGGGGGACAGGCGCCAGCGCCCGAGCAGTTCCGCAAACTGTGCCTGGAAGAAAGGTTTTGCAGTTCTGCTCACTGTTTTGCTTCCTCGTAAATACATACATTTGGGAGAAAAAAAAAAGGAAGTTGGGAGTGTTTTGGTTGCTGGAGAGCTTGGAGTTAGTTTTATTTGGGTGGGGTTTTTATTTGTTTTTTGTTTTTTTGGTTTTTTTATATTGATGAGTGCCATTACTTCCAACGTATCATTGCCTCTGGATTTTTTTCACTGTGTAACGCTGTAGCTTCGGTGTGCCCTGTTCTAAATACAGTGCCATTATTTCAAATAAAGAGACATCTTGACAGACTAAATTTCTGATGACCCCTCAGTTTATCTTTTTGGAACAATAATGGAGAATATTGGAGACCAATAAAAGAGTCAGAATCACTATACTTGTTCATCGAAGTGGCCAACTGGCTGGGTTACTGAAGTGTTAGGAAGCAAAACGAGTTGTGGTAATGGTCGTTGGTGTTTACCAGGATGTGTTCCTGCTGTTTGTAAAGATAGAAATGTATGAGATTACCGTGTACAAATGTTAAATGCAAGTATTTTAGATTGAGCAGTACAAGCAGAATAAATGTTGTTACTCTGGGGACATTCTGCTTCATAATTTCTCTCTGGAGTATCATTGATTAAGATACAGTGTGTTTCCAAGCATCCCATACCTCTCAACTTCAACTTCCTTCTGCCAAGAGAGGAGAAAGTATGTTTCAGTAAACTGCATTCAGAGATTTATGTACTTGTAGTACATAATACAGTGCCTCACACCAGCTTCAAAAGCTGAGTGCAAACACCCCGTGAGTTCTGTATTAATTTAATTTTTGGAAAACGTGGATAGATGAGCCATAAACAGTAGATGAAGGTATGTAGACTGTTGTGAGGCAACAGTGCTTGTGATACTTCTGCCTTCAAATAAATGTTTGGGAATTTATTTGTTTTAAATACATATTTTTAAGTTAGGAAGTCTGATATAAGAGTGTTCTTTATACCAACAGCAGAAACCTAATGCATGGATGTTTCTAATACTTGCTCTAGTGTTAAGTAGGCCTTCAGTGCTTACTGTCCCCGCTGCTTCACTTGTCACCCAGCGTGGTGCGTGACTTGTGGGAAACAGGTACCTGAAAATGGCCCCCGTGTCTTCAGTGTCTCCCACTGGCAAACCAGTAATTAATCAAGCATCTTTGTGCACACTTTCCAGCACTTTCCAGCCCGGTTGGTTTATTTTGGAACTGTATGACATCAAAGGAAATCGTGTGAGTGAGAAAGAATGTACAGATGGTTAATAGAGCAGTGGCACAGGCAGAAAGAGTTTCTGATTGGAAACAAAAAAAAGAAAAAAAAACCTCAAACAAGCGAAAAGGAAAACTCGCCCATTGTTTCTGCAAAGCCTCTCCTCCCACTGCAGTTTCTGCTGGATCTCCTTGCCAGGGCAGTGGGTGGTGCAGGAGTTTGGGTTGGTGCATGGTGGTATTTTTGTGTTTTTCTATTTGCAGCTTTAGTGGCTGTATCACAGAAGAAATGTGTAATGGTATGTTGTACTGAAGTGTGTGTTGTCAGATTTCACTAGAGGAGAGGTTGCTGGGAACATCTCACTTCCAGCTTGTCCACACAAGGGCTCTGTATCCTGTCTCTCCTGGTCTAGGGCCTTCTGATTCGGTTGCACTTAGGCCATTGAATTGCACCGTGTTACCCCATTAAGAAAGCACAGGGGGCAGGTTTGTAGGGTGCATCCGGGCTGGACACCCAGCACCTGCTCTGCACCTGTGGGCTCAGAGAGTGCGTCAGGCTGCTACTGAAACCTCATGGCCTGAATGCTTGTAATGCATCTTAGTACACTGCTGTGTGACTGCTTATCCTTCCCTTGCTCTTTCTACTCAGAAGCATCCTTGCTACTTGATAGTTGCCACCACCTTTAAAAATGGCTGTGGAGGTGATGATCTAAATGTGACCGCGTTACTTCTTTTTTTTATAGATAAGAACAAATAATGGTACCTGTGAGAAGTGAGCACTAGCAACAAGAAAGCAGGGAGGTTGCACTGTAATGACCTAAATGTCACTTCTGTTTGTGTTTGTCAGTGTGTTGGGCAGCTCTGTTGGTGTTGCTTACAGCTGGGTGACATGGCAGAGGGCAGCAGTGACCCACCTGAGGCCTCAAAGTCAACAGCAGTTCCCAGTTCCCAACAGCCACTGCTTTTGTTCTGCTGTTTCACTTTCTGTGGATGGTCTGAGAGCTGCCCAGAGCTGGACGAGCACAGAGAGCCTTTGAGCTCACTCGTATTGGCTGTGAATGGAGGTGCTCTTGACCCCGTGCTGGGAGGAGTGGGATGGTTTGTGACACCTCCCTCACTGTCTGTCAGGCCTCGGGGGTCACGAGCCAGCAACGTGACAGGAATCTGGGGGCTAGCAGAATGAACCTGATTTTAGGAGACCGAGTCAAACAGCTAACGTTGATACTTGCAGTTTGTACAGAGCTGGATAATTTTTTTAACCCAAAGCTAAAATAAGGACTGTGGGTGGAAAGGGAGAGGAATTGTGGGAAGAGAGGATAATTATAGCCACTCTCTGTACCTACAAAGAGTGTTAATTTACATCCTTGGGAGAGTAGGCTGAAAAAATAGAAACATCAGTATGGTATGTTTGTATTACTGAAGTGGGCTTGGGAAAGAAAAATAGCACAGTGCTGAGGTAGTTTTGTAATTTATCTTTTACAGACTGGTATAGTTACTTTTGAAAATTATCTTTTCTAGCAATAGGAGTAAGTAGGCAGTGAGGTTTTCTGTATTTATTTCCTACATTTGTTCAGTAAACTTTTTTTTCCCTATGTTGGAAATACTGGAATCTGGAAAGAAAAGCTAGGTATTGTTTGCATAAACCTCCTGATAAAAGAAAGATTCCAGTATTACCTAACTGCAAATTAAAATCGTGTACTATTTGAGGCTGGAAGGCCCCTTCAGCATCACTAATCCAGCTACCCCAGTCTCTTCCCCCAGACAGGGTCAACTGGAGCAGTTTGCTCAGGGCTGTATCTAATGGGGTTTGGAGGATGTCAACTCCACGCTTCACTGAGTAGAACCCTTTTTCAGGAAGGGCTGCTTTTTTGAGGTTCAGGTATAATTTCTTGTATTTCAGTACGTGTCTCGAGTCCTGTCACTGACACCTCTGAGAAGAGTCTGACTCTTGTATTTGCTCTTCCATCAGCTACTTACACACACTGATAAAATGGAAGCGAGCCTTCTTGGGAAGCAGCTGAGGTCCTTAGCCTGTGTGTGTGCTCAGTGTAAATGCCAGGTCTGATCACATCAGGGCCACTCTGTAAGTAACTCACCTTTGCACAAAACTGGCAAAGTAGATGTTAAGCCAGCACTTTCTAAGTTGAAAGAATGCAGTGAGATTTCTGATGAGTTATTCATACTGCTTTCATATGAGAATGATTAGTGAACCCTATCCTTAATTTGCAAATGTTGAGCTGTGGCATGTTGTTTGACAGCATTTACAGAGTCTACGAGATGAGCGGGTTTCCCCACCCATGCTCTTTTTGTTCTCTTCAAAAGCTACTTGTGATTCTACCAAATTACTGAAGAATTTCAAGTTCCTTTTGTCAAATCTTTTATCTGCATCTCTTCCTGCATTAGAAGCACACTGTAACTGATAGACCTGCACTCCGTATTTGGGAAGTGATCAGTGCTGTTCCTGAGATTTGTTTCTGGTGTTCATTTTTTAGTTTTAGATCTATGTTTTGTATGGAGCAGTGGTGCCTACTAGTAACAGAAGAGCTGTTGGATAGACTGGGTAATGAGACTTGGGGAGAGCTGAGTGTGAGCACTGCTGTGTTTTGAAACCATGGAAACATGGTTCCACGTGGCTTTGTGTAGACTTAAGCACTTTTCTCAAGGAAAACAAACTAGTTGTCTGAAGAAGATTCATCCTTGTGCCCCAGATTGGCAGTGTAAGTGGTTTATTTTTTGAGACGGCCGCGAAGGATTCTGTAGAGTAAGAGTAGGACACATCAAAGGGTTAAAAAAAGAAGTTTCATTCTATACCAGTTGGATAACAATTCCCAAGTTTTGAATCACTTTTCATTATTAATCATTACGTTTATAGTGTTCAGGTACACTTCTCATGACTCTGATGATCAGATGTTTTAATCACCTGTCTTTTCTCCTGTTTCAGCCTCAAGGAATAGGTTCACCCAGTGTCTACCACGCTGTTATTGTGATCTTCTTGGAGTTTTTTGCTTGGGGACTCCTGACAGCTCCCACACTAGTGGTAGGTGATCCTCTGGAGCTTTTTCTTGCTGTATGGGAGGTGGGACAATGGCTGCGAAGTCACTGAGCGTCTTCTGAATTACATGAAATGAAAATTGTATATCACTGAACTGCTCTGTTGTGCAAGTGAGCAGTTCTGTATTTTTGGATGGTATCAGAAATTTCACTATAGCAGTGTAATGGTATAGCACAGCTGTTTACATGCAAGTCTGCTCACACTCAAGCATACATGTAAATAGTTTAATTGAAACCAGTAAAGTGGTAAGGAAATTCTTTCCTTTCAAGATGCCATAAAACATTGGCATATTACAAATGTAAGGACAAAAATACACTTGAAATGTGGTAACATTATGCAAACGTGTTTGGGTAGGGATGTCTTTGCTGACCTGGCTGTGTTTTAAGCGGAAGCTTCAGAGCACAGACCCCGTTACACCAGTCAAAGCATCCCTGTGCTGAGTGAAACAGTCATACCAATGTGTTTGTACTAAGGTACTTTCTCATAGAGTGGGTTGCTTTTAATTTGGATTTAATTTGTGAGTGATATATGATGACAAATTAAAAGGAGTGAAGCTTAAAAATCTCCGAAGCCAACTCCACTTTAAAAGCAGTGTTGGTGCTGCTCTGAAAGCTGATGTTACCCATCAGCAGTCTCTTGGGTATGACCTGCACACGTCACTGAATGGAATCCCTCTCATCTAAACACAAATCACACTGAGACACTGCACCTCTGCATTCTGCTCAGCAAGCTGAGAGACACTTCAGCATGGTGATGTCTCTCCTCCCTCTCTCCCCAGTCCCCAACAGATGACACAGTAGCATTTGGATAATCTGGTCAGAGAATTTTTTAGGTTCTCTGTGGTTTATTTATATTTCAGGTACTGAAATCTCAAAATACCTTCCATACAAATTAAAGATTAGTCACATTATTTCTGGTTTGCCCTTTATTCTTCTCTTTTTTCCTCTGTATTCTATGAAAATAAATTTAAAAAAAACCCTGTGCATCCTTAAACTGAATGTATCATGAGCATTGTAGTTCCTGTTGTGTAAATGTTTTTATATTTCCTCTCCAGGTTTTGCATGAAACCTTCCCAAAACATACATTTTTAATGAATGGTCTAATTCAAGGAGTAAAGGTAAGTTGACAGAAGTTAATCACAAATACAATTTAAAGTGAGTGGTGGGAGGAGTAGAGAAATAATTCCAGCTGAAAGAAACAGTAAAGAGGTTTTTCAATATGGCTTTCATAGTATGAATAAAATGGGAATAAATGCTGAAAGTGCAAATGTGCATCTTTTTGCTTTTAGTAAGGTATTTCTTGGTCTGTATCTACTGTTTGGGTTCAGCAAATAAAATGGTAGTTGCTTAATCCCAAATGATGCCTATAGGGCTAAAAGTGGGTAATTTTTCACTTGGAGTTTGTTGCTCCAGGAGACTATAAAACACACTTCATAAAACTGCTTGTATGAGTGGATCATCTGCATTTTGAATTTTGTAGCTCTGAGATAACAGATCTCAGGTTTTATGTAGCCAGACATGGGATAGAAGGTCAGTAATGCTTGGCCACACTGCCTTTGGTGCACTGCACTGTAGCTTGAATGGAACCAGAGCCTGGGCTACTCTCAGACTGTGTTGTGGCCAGCTATTGTGAGTCTGACCTCTTAGTTCTGACTTCACATGTTTTGTTTCACTTAGGGCTTATTGTCATTCCTCAGTGCCCCACTCATAGGTGCCCTGTCTGATGTGTGGGGACGAAAGTCCTTCTTGCTGCTAACAGTATTTTTCACCTGTGCACCAATACCACTAATGAAGATCAGCCCATGGTTAGTAAATTGTTTCATGCTAGATTGGCTGTTGTTTTTCAAGGTTGCTATTTAATGCTTATGTGTGTAGTATTGTTGAGAAAATGTTGTTTGTGCTTCATGGAAGGTTGAGGCTTTTGTATTACAGTCAACCTGAAGCAGCTGCCATGAAGCCAAAGGCCTTGGTCAGAATTTCAGTAGCTGCTGGTTTTGATCTGTGTGCTGTAAGCCCTGTGTCCAGCACATCTGCCTGAGCTGGAGAACACTGTCCAGTGAAATGTACTGGTCTGGATTGTGGCCACAGTTCTCACTCAGATACCAGCCAGCAACACTGAAATCAAAACCTTACCTAATATGGGTGCATGAGGTAACCACTTGTAAACTGCAGTGTTGCAACACTTTTACACTTCTGTTTCTCAAATTCTAAAATTGAACAGCTTTCATGCTGTGTGCCCCTTACTGATCTGTTAACTGGCTGGAACATTGCCCAGGAAGGGCAGGAGTCAGAGCCCTGGGCTTGCTCCCAACCCCTGCTGTTCCTGAGGGTGGAGCAGCAGTGGCACAGCCTGCGCTGACACAGGCCAGTGCCAGCTGCTCAGGCAGCTCTGCCAGCTTTTCCTCTCTGGGCACACAGGCTGCTCATCCCTCTGCAGAAGGAGTTTGTTTTCTAAGTGTACATTAAGGTTTCAAATGCCAAGTGCTAATGTCTGTAGTATAAAGGTATGGCTAATGGGAAGGCCTTTCAATGACTAGGTTCTCAAAATACTGAGGTTCCGAATTCGCTTTGGGGTATAGACCAGTTAAATTGTATTAGCTGAGCACCTCGTTAGATGTAACAAAACCATGCTGCTTGCACTTGGTGCACATAGGAGTTACATGGCTCTATCAACACACAGTCACATTGGCTTTATCCAAGATTATCTCAATAAATTGTCAGAATAAGCTGATCAGGGTGGTTAACTGTTTACCTGCGCTTGGATTAAAGCGACTTTTTGTTTCTACTTGGCTGTTCTAATATTTTTTATCATGTTCTTAGGTGGTACTTTGCTGTAATCTCCGTGTCTGGAGTTTTTGCAGTGACATTTTCCGTAGTTTTTGCATATGTAGCAGACATAACCCAAGAACATGAAAGGAGCATGGCCTATGGTTTGGTATGTATTGTTTGGGCTCTTTTCTTGTGGTATTCAGTACTAAGCCCTTCAGTTTTTAATGCTTTTCAAAGCTGTATTTTCGTTCCTTCTGTGGCAAGTTGATTTTAATTTGGAGTCAGGGTTTTCTGTTTAATTGTTCTTGTCATCCTGTCTTGTATCTCTTGAATATTCTGCTTCTAAATGAAACAAAACATGACCATGATAAAAGCTGTCATGTCCATCTATCTTAACAGCTACTTTCAGTCTTAATGATGTAATTTGAGGAGTTTTAGTTATTCCTGCATTGTTGCCTACACTGGTACTACTCTATCATCTTTTCAGAAATCTCACCTTTTGTTCTGGAACTGCCATTGTGTGTGATACTTGACTGCCCCTGCCTGTGTCTTCAGTAACTCTCTGAGCTACAGTTCAGAACAAATGTAGCTGTTACTCATCTGTTTGAAGTTCTTACAACTCAGCTCTGTTTCTCCGTTATCTCCTGATAACATGCCAGGTCCCAGGAGCCTTGGCAGCCTCAAGTTATGGATTAGCAGAATGATTTGTTGTGTTTAAGTTGCAGAATCAATTACCATTCAGCATGAAGAGCTGAAAGCAGTGGATATAGAATTAAATAGTTTCTTTGTGCCTGTACACACCAGGGATTGAGCTATGTTGGGAAAGTTCTTTCAGTTTTTAAGTTAATATCTTTCACAAGGCCAGCTGATTAACTGACAACTACTGTTGGATTAACCAGCATATTGCATTTAATATACCCTTTATACATATGCTTTTTTTTCTAACAGATAGGGCCAGTTTCACTAATATGAAGATTAAATACAGCTCATTGCTTCCCAGAGGTATCAGCAGAATCTACAGTTAATTAAACCTAACTGTGTCAGTACATGCAAGAGTGCTGTGAGCCTCTTTGACTCTTTGCTATGAGCCTGGACATTGCTGTCCAGTTAACAGAAAAGACAATTTTTCTTGAAAAACTGTGAATGTGTAAAATACACAGCTGCTACCATATAGGCATA
>PYHW01007910.1:32928-54850 GCA_013186435.1 Turdus rufiventris | reverse complement strand
AGAGGAGAGCACAGTTTAGCTCTCAACATCATACAAATTATATACCCATCAGAAGGTCAGCAAAGAATGAAGAAACAAAACATTTGTGCGACATATGTGGAAACCGCTGGGGAAAATACTGTGTTGGTATATATTGTACTGCATCCAATCTGCTGGTGACATTTCCTCCCCATATTTCATTTACCTTGACATAGATGTTGCTGTGTGTTGGCAATCACTGACAGCCTGGCAGATGTTACAGGGACCTTGTTGCCTGTGGATTAATACACTTGTGAGGTGGAAGGTTATTTCAAGAAAGGGGCAAAGAGAGTAAATGCCCTGGGCTTCAGAAGGAGAGAGCATCTGAGTTCATTACTAAAGTTCACCAGTTAGTGGCACTCATGAATTTTCAGGTGGCAAAAGCAGCCAAGTGTGTCATTCCCTGCTCTAATCAAGGTGATTTGCAACTGTTCTCTCTCGTGTCTCTCAGCTGATAGCAACCTATTCTTGCACATTTTGTATGTCGTTGGTTTCACACTTTACTTTTGAAAATGTATTAAATGCTGAATTTATGTGCATGATCTTCATCCAAGTTATCTTAAATACTATTTCTCCCCCAGCATCTTTACCATCGGTATGTGTTTTTCTGCTCTTTTTTCCTGTTATGTATATAGAGATAAGCTCTCTCTCCTGTTGGAGAGAAATGCTTCTCATGTACCCTTCTAGCAGATCTAAAGCCTGAAAGGATCCTCATTCCTAAGTTTTCATTTTACAGTAGTTTTTGTAAGAGAAAAGCAATTTAGAAATGTCACATATTTGGCTGTAGAACAAACTCCCTAGCATTTTACATGAAAAGGTATAGACATTAATGTACAAAATTCTCTGTTATATCAGTCCTATCTGCAGATGAGTTCTTTGATACTCTGTAGTTTGGTTTGATATTCAGGTTACATTACATACCAGGCTCGTCTCTGTTCTGTCAGTTATTCAAAAAATGCCTTTGCTATTCACAGAGTAAGCTTCCCACTGCACCCTCTGTCCTCTGTCCTTACACCCTGGGATCAAAACTAATATGCATCTCAGAGAAAAGAGCCTTTCAGTTACTGCAGCACCAAGCTTAAAATGTAAGAGAAATCCTCTTGGAGAAAGAGGAATAAAAGTGTGAATATGTAGAATAACTTGATGAACTCTGTTCCTCCAAAGATGGTTCTGAATATACATTTCAGTATTTCCACCATGAATATTGTTCAAGTTATTACAGTATTTTTCTCTGATCATTTTTCAGCCTTAGCTGATTTTTGACAGCTTTAGATCATGTAAGAATTATTTCTGATATTAGAATGGACACTTTTTTAATCTGTGAAAGCCTGAGTAGTGTTTGAAAAAGCACCTGTCTCTGTGTAAATGCATGGATCTGAGAGGTACTGGAACACAGATAGAAATCAAAAGGAAGATCTTCACTAACAGTGGTTTTCATAAGTAGAGTATCATTTACTGTAAAAATTAACTTTAATTTTTTTTCTCACTCCAATGACATTCAGCGGGAACAAGAGCCAGAAATCTAAGTAGTAAGTTTGAAACTCCTCGAGTTTGCACAGCAACTCTAATGCCTGTGCAGCTGAGTATCAGGGCTGTGCCTTTGTGCTCACCAACCTACTGCCACTAGGGGCTGCAGCAACTCTCAATCCAGACAACTGCAGAGACAAAATACTGAACAATTTAAATAATAAGCTAACATGAAATAAAGTGGTTGCATGTATTCTTAGCCAGCTTCACAGTTTTTGACTAAATAGTACAGGAGCTATCTTGGTGGGAATTTTGGACTGTCCCAAAGGTTTCCCCAGGCAGCTCCTGCCATTCCAGAACAGTTTATGTGTTTCAATGTGTTGATTACCAGCTGGGCAGGAAGTCTGGACCTTCCAGGAATTCTTCAGCTGGTTCACCTTAGGAAATTCATCGAAGTGTATACGAATACTCTTTATGCAACATACTATAAGCTCTTCTGCATTATACTGATGCAGCACATTTACTTCCTGACAAATAGGTATTGATGATAAATAGATAGATATGATACAAAAAGGTAACTCAGAGGAAAGCATCAGCATTCTTCATTTTTTTCCTCTTAATTAAAATGTCATAATCTTTTCTATTCTACATTATCTCTATGAATTATCTCTCCATAGATTTGGCACATAAAATGGTTTCTTACCATGGATATTTTCTTCACATCACAGTGACCCTATTTCCTTTTTCCTTTACTTATTCAGTGTTCCCGAGACACATTCTCTGTTTAACTTCTCACAAGCCACTGCATTTTTACACACTGGGGGGCATAAGTGCTACTGATACTTCTAGTGAGCTTTATTTGAATTTTAGTAGATTTTTTTTTTAAGTTTAGAGCATATGTTACATCTCCTGATTTATTGGTAAACGTTTTTTCATTGGTATAGGTGAACTTCACCCATAAATGGAAAGAGATAAATGAAATAGAATATGCCATTTGTATTTCTAGATAAATCCTAAGTTACAGGGAAACCTGTGATGAAACAGAAAGCTTGTAATGATACTGTAGTGCCTTAGATCTGCTTATAGCTTGTGTAAGACACCAAAAATGCCAGAAGATAGACATACAAATAGCAACTGTGGATAATGGAAATAGCAAATTAGTGAGATTGGGGAGCTCCATTTCAGAATTAAGGATATTTGAGTTAATTTTTTTGGCTGTGAAATGCAGTATTAAATAAATCCCTTGAAGTCATATTCAAGCTATGAGCACAAATACTTCCTCTTCTGTTTCTGAGTAAATTGGAAGTGATTAAAATCTAGGCATCTTTTGTACTGAAAGTTTCAAAGTTTCCCAGGGCTTATTGCTGCTGTTGCATTCTAAGAGGATGTCTCCTTGTGCGTCTGAAGTACCTGAGTCAGTAGATATGCCTAGAAATTTCTAGACCTATGCAGAGCAGTGACTTCTTTTTTGTGAAAACATTCTGCTGTAGCCCTGGTCTTGCTGCCCAATCCCCACCCCCTTTACAGGAGCTAAGAGTTGGTGGTTTAGGGGTAACAGTCAAGGTACCAGGTTGATGGCTGGATTTGATCTCTTAAAGGTCTCTTCCAAACTTTATGATTCTGTGAAAACACTACCTTAGAAACACGAGTGCAATTCTCTCAAGTTGAGGATAGGTATAAATTGAGTGAGTTTTGATCCAAATGGGATCAGAAACACTGAGAGTGGGTTTGTATCAGCTGTGCTAAGTGAGGCTGTTCAGCTTCCAAGTGTGAAGTTCACCCTTGGCTCCCATGCTGCTGTCGTTCAGAGCTGCTGCTGCTCAGCCAAATGCTCTTGTCCAGAGCTCCTCCTGGAGGTGTGTTCTTGCTGTCTCTTCCCAAACCAGCACAGCTGTGAATATGACAATCTAGTCTGGCAGCGAGGCAGATTGGTGATGATATGTGGCAGGAGTAGGCTTGTCTGGAGAGGGATCCTGTAGGTTGTTGTTAGGCATGCCCCCAGAACAGCAGCTCGAGAGAGACAGGCTGCCTGATGCATACACTGGGGTACTGCCAGAGAAACTGCTTCATAGGCTGCCTAGTAACTACTTACATAAAAAGACTTCATATCACTAAAACAGAACTAGTTCCTTATCGAGAGATATTTATAGGGATGCTTGTAACATTTCAGCCGTGCTCTCACAGATGGCTTCTTGATGTCTCATTCAGGCTCACTCATCTTTTTCCAAACTCATAGCAGCAACCTCTGGAAAGGCGATTTCACATATTATGTGCACTTATCCTGTGTAAAGAGTGTTCCAGGCTCTGACCAGTGCCTTCCTCCATGCCGTGGAAAAAAAAATTTGGGATACATCTCAGGCTCTAGAGTTCCTCCCCGTTTGAGTGCACCAAGAGCTTTTGACACTGTCCAACACATCTGCAGTACTTACACAACATTCAGAAGAACATGTTGCTCCTTTGGTGCTATTCTGAAGAAGATGAATCTTAGTCCCTTTTTATTCTTGAGCTAATGGCTGAAGAGCAGACACATATTGGTCTTTAATTCTCAGAGCTTGTTCCCTTTCCTTCTATGCATTGTTAGCACTCAATAAATAATAAATAACTGCTATGTTGGTGTCTCTTTAATGAACTGAGCCTATAGTCCCAATGTGCAGTAGCTGTGCATGCACATCTCCATATGCAATATTAATGGTTATATTATGTAACTGTATAATGGAGTGTCAAGGAGTCTCTGGGACTCTTGCCTGAGAGAGGATTTGAAAGGAATATGAACAGCAGAGTATGGCCCTGGATTCATGAAAGTGAACTGATCAACAGTAGAGCACCATTTTCTATTTACTTGATAAATAAGTTCAGCCTCTAACAATCTGAGAGAAATTTCAAGAATGTACGGCGTATTTGCTTGCTTATGATGCACTATTTTTTTCATTGCTTTGAATAAATGCAAGCTGAGTGCAGATAATTGCTGCTGTGTTTTATAGCACCAAAGACAGGGCTAAAAATGCCCAGAGTGACAAGGTCACAGCTAAAATTCTCCCAGCTCCCAGTGAGACCTGTCTGGTGCATGACTAAATCTCACAGAACTGAGCAATTACTCTGCTTCACATTGCTACTGACTCCCTCATGAAGGGAGGGAGGGAGGCACAATGTCAGGCTGCAGCCACCTTCACCAGGGGAGCAGGGCATCAGAGATGGTCAGTGCATTGCTGGGAGCCAGGCTGTACACACAGAGCTCTTTGTTTTTTTGATATTGCTTGCAAGCATCTGCTTTCTCTTCTCTTTAGCCTGCTGACTCCTGGACTGCAGAGCCCCAAGCCCTGTCTGAAATATGCACATGTACAGGCAGGGCATGAGAGGGAGGAAGAGTCAGCTGCTGTTTACTAAAGCATCATAGGGAGAAAAGGAATCAAAGATGAGGTTGGGAGGCCATGGAAGAGAGAGAGAATGAGATGCAAGATGCTAGAAAATGTGCTACATGCAAGGAACAGAATGAGGGAAAGGGAGTATGTGGAAATACTAAAGAGAAACTGGAGGGAGAGCACCAGGACACCAGAAAGAGACAGCATAAAAAATGGGTGAATGGCGAGATGTAAATGAAGAACAGTGAGGGGACAGCTGGGAAAAACACCTAATGGATGATTTTAGTATCTTTTGGGAAGAGCCTAGAGGGAAGATTTTAAAGTACAATTTTAAAAATTAAATAATCAGAGAAATAGTAGTTATATACGGAAATAAGAGAGCAACCTAGAGGGACTACTCAGCACTTAGAAATTTTCTAATTCTTGAAGATTCTACCTTCTCTAGAGATTGTAGTCAATTTACTATATCAGTCATGGACTGTTTCCTACTATCCTTACATCCACAGTACTTTGTTTTCTGCTCGACTTTTTCCTTTCCTATAGCAGAGCTTAGTAGTGCAGGTTTTTCTTTCAGGCAGTTACTGGTTTTTTTTTATTTTAATTTTAACAACAGATCCTAATTTTCTTGCAAGGGAATAGGAAAATTTTTGTAGGTGCAGTGCTGAGGATAAGGATTCTGTGGATCCTTAAGAAACAAAGATCCACTGTACTGAGATTGCAAGACAACTTCACAGCTTGGTACTTCCTTTTAGTCCTCTGTTCCCATGCTTCTGTAGAAGCCTGATAGATTAAAATTTAAAATTTGAAAACATTTAAGCCTTCAATTAATGCTTTTTCAGCGAAGTCCTCTTGTTTATACTTTAAGAACATGCTTAAGTTTCTTTGAAGTCAATAGAATAGAAAAGCTCTGCCAAAATGAGATAAAGGATTTGTTTTGTTGACATATGCAGCATATAATTAGTACAATTTTAAGTACAAATCTTTGTATAGATACTATTATCTTGAACACAAATAGTTGTAATCCATGTAACAAAATAGTAAAATCTAAACTAACTTGAAGATCTTTCATACTGGAATAAAGAAGTGCACATGAACATTTCTCTTCCCTGATGTAATGCTCATCGCTCCTTATTTTAGTACAAACCTGTGTTTTAAGCAGGCCTGTTCTAGTTTACTGTCAGCACATTATTATAAACAAGGCCAGCTTCTGACAGATGGACACAATATCCTGTGCTTCCTTCACAGGTGAACATGATTTCGAGCAGCAGGCATCAGTCTCAGAGAAGCCACGTGATGTTGCCATGCTCAGTATTGGTTGAGGTAGGAAGATACAATAGATAAATTGCTACATTCTTGGGTGTATTTTTTAATGAAATACTACCAGCAACTATCAATATGTTTATGTTTATGGGCTGCTCTCTGCTAGCAATCACTTGTGACAACTGGAAAAATTCCTGTCTCTATAGTATTCTTTCATGAGAGGGAATGGAGTCCCTATGCCTGCAATTAAATTTGAAGTGACTGTGATGTTCCAAAGTGCCACGATACAGGGAAGTGGTGAAGTATCTCTGAGCTGGATCCATAGTTTTGGTGATTAAATCTTAGTAATACTCTGCAAGTTTACAATTCTTTTCATTCTTAAACCACTTTACATTAGAGAGTTGCGTATCTTATGGTGTCCAATAAAATATGGTTATGAAGGAGAACGTAACTCTCCATGGGCAGGTTTAACAGGGCAACTCAGTTTAGACTAGTTGTGCTTATTTATATTGGCAGAGATTTTGTTCCGCTTTTTTTAAAACCATTTCTACTTCCAAAACGTTTGGATCACACAAAAAATTCAAGCAACATTTTTCTTATCTTTTAGTGCATGCTCATTATAAAGAAAAATCCTGATGGTTCTTCTCAGTTTGCCAGCTGACTTGGTATGAGGGAGCCTGAGGGAAATTATTAAGCTGTATTTTCAGCACAGTCTTTCCTTGACTTGCATGTACACACTGGTATCATTGGATTGTGTGGGCTGCAGATCAAAGTGGAACCTCTTCGGATAAACATTTCTTAGGCTGAGTGAAAGTGAGGCATTTGCATTTAATTTTCTGCTCAGCTGTGACTCATGCATTGTACTGGACATGTGCTTGGGCCTTGCTGCAGAGGCAATTAGGTATTGTTTTCCCTGGATTTCAGGCAGTCAGTTGTTCTAGGGATTTCAGTGGTGTTCAGTATTAGACTTCAGAAGTAAAACTTGACAAGTTTTATGATTTCCCCATGAATCTAATTCCTAGACTCTGCATCTTGGTACCTATCTCCTTACCTCATACTGGTACTGAAAAAGCAATGCTTTGGTTCCTGTGGGATGCATAGATCCTTCTGTGATGCCTTTAGAGTTATCTGATAAATGGAGAGTGAGGGATGTCATAAATTGAGGGAGAATATAGCAGCATGTCAAGTAGAATTTTTTTATGGCATAAACATTATGACTTAAATGACTTTTCCTAAAGAAATTCTCATCCTGAATGTAGTCATGGAGCCTTCTTTGCCTTTTGAATTAAGGGGCTTAAGGTTTTTTTATCAGCACATACTGGAAGTTATTTCTGTGTGGATAGAATATTGCTTCATTGTCTGTCATTATTTCTGTCACATAATTTCAACAAGTTTTGTAACTCAGCAATTTATGTTCACTGTTTTCAAGTGATGTTTGTGATCCATTGTGACACAAATCACTGCAGATCCACTGCCTTTTCTTGCTTGGGCTATGTCACACTGAGACAGCAGCAAGACTTGTGGCCTCTATGTCATCACATGTAATGGCATTAGGGGATCCAAAACTCTGATGATATCATGATGCCATTATATATGTTTGTCATGAAATTTATTAGGGAGATCATACAGAGCAACTAGATCTATAGATGGAGATAAGGAAAAGTGATTTCTCTTCCTGAATGTTAGGGGGTATTAGTTACCCTTGTTCCAAATCTGGCATAATTTGAAAAATCTGAATGAGAATTTTGTACCCACATTTGATAAGATACCCAGGCAGAAAACAACAAATATGTTGTAGCAGATTGTATTCTACAATCAGTTGTTATTATCATTGTTCTCTAGGATCAAAAGGCGATCTAAATGTTGTATCAGCTGTAGTTCTTTTTTTTAAAGCAAGTGGATAGGACAAGTATGCAGAATTTATACATCTGGGTTTCGTATTTGGGTGATTAAATGTCTGTGAGCTTTCTTAAGCTTCCTTTAAAAGCCTAATTGTGTGTTCCCCCTATCATTAAAATTGAATAGCAGCTATGAGGTGCCAGTAGCAGCAGTGGTAACTAATTTGGTTATGATTGCTTGGAGTGACCTGATGTGTCTGCAGTTTATAGGACTGGCTATCTGTCAGAGAAACTGTTTATTTGCAGAGGCACAGTAGTAACTAAGTGGCTACTGAGTGTTTGGCTTTGCCAGTCTTTATTTCAAGTACCTGTTTTGCATGGAGCCCAAATCTGCTTTTCTGAAAGTCTGCCTATCTGTCAGAGTGTTTGAGCAGGTGTAAATGGGGTACAGGGTGTGACACTGAACTGTATGTACACAAATCCGAGCTTGTTTCTCAGGGAAGTGTGCTTGAGGTGCTGTTGCTCTCCATGCCACTGATGTCCTGGCAGCACTTTCTCCTGAGCTCTCCAGCGGTGGGTAAGAGGGGCTTAGCCCTCAGCCAGGGCTTGGCCTGGCATCCTGGCTGGAGCTGAGCAGGGCCCGCACAGCGTGGGGCAGTGAAAGCTGTATGATGGTCAGTAAGTACTTCAGCCCAGCAAGGAGATGGGAGTGTGCTTGTTGGAAGTTACAGCTGGGAATAGTTACATACAGGTTAGTCAAGTTCTATTTCACTCTCCTCAGAAAAATATTATTTTTTCATGAGTAGCCTGCAGGTTAGGAGTGAAAGGAAAGGTGGAGATCAGAGTGATTTACATTAGAGGAATACTAAGAGGAGCTTCTCTCTTGCAATAAGGCAGAACTAGGTTTTCTGAACTTCTTAGAGCTTGCTCACAAGCACAGCTCATCTGCTAAGCAATGATGTTATTACAGGGAGATCTGCTTTCTGTGGTCTTGCCCTTTTTAAGAATATTTAGTGCTTTTTTTCCTAATTAATTTCTAACCCTTGTGAGAGAAATTATCTAAGCAGATGTACAGAAACTTTCAGGGTCTCTGTTTGCTTTATTCTTTTTGTGATACTAAAGTTTATACCTCTCAGAATGTCGGCTTTGCCCCACTAAACAGCCTTGTAAATTACTACTCGCAACATTTCCAAAAACTTCTGTCCTATTTAATTCACAAATGATAGAAAAGGTGCACCTGGGTATTCTGACTTCTGTTTCGGATTCTTTCATTAGTCAATTCAAAGAAATGAACCTCATTTAATCTGTTGATCCTAGTGGAGAGAACTAGAAGTTTGTGTCTGGTTATCCAAGCTGGAGGAAAGGATGTAAATTCTGTAAGACTTTGCAAGCTCAAACCTGAATCTGCACATTTGGGCTGTACAGAACCTGTACTGTACAAACATCTGCTACGTTCTATTGATGTTAAGAGCATCTGCTGATTCCATGCATCATTTATACACTCTCCTCTATAACTTGACTTCTGTATCCTTGAATTCTAGTGGTATGTTGTTGCATTTGTTTATTGTTTTCTTGCTAGTAGCTTTTGCATTAAAGAAGTTAATGTAACCATTAGGTTTTAAGATTTATCTCCTAAAAGCCATGCAATATCAGGAGTTAGTTTCCCCAACACTACCAACTCATGCAGCTGTTATGACAGACCATATATTTAGATTTCAAAGGCCAGGTATTTTTCAATTTTTCTTTAACTTGAGTTTTCCCTACCTTGTGCACTGTTATGAAAATCTGAAGTATTTCTTTTTCTCTGAGATGTTTTAACTCATGTGTTGATAACTGAAGTATTTTTTTTTTCTACCATGTATGCTGAAAACAGATATCCAGGTAGCAGCAGTGAGGTAAGCTTAGCTCTCTGTCTTTTAGGGAAATACCTGGGACAAGGCAGTGACCTGCCTGACTGCCTGCTGGACCCATCCTCAACTGCCCAAAACTTAATGGTCTCAACTTGGAACTTCTGAGTGTCACCAGGTGCAAACTTTTGCTGATCTTTAACACTTCAGCAATTTTAGGCTTAGGAATTCTCACACTAGAATAATAAGTGTATTATTATCATCTAGTAATTTAAACTATGTTTTTTTTCCCTGGCTTTCACTTTTTTCCACTTGTGCCAATAAGTATACTCACTAGACTCTCTAGATTAGGTATAATTTTTTCACCTGTTATTAACTTTTAGAAATTCCAAAGCTTGCCTTTTCTGACAGAAGAAATTAGACTATTACTGACTCTGGCAGTGGACAAAGAGTTTGATATATGTATCTATGAGAATATTGATTTCTGTGTGCTTCAGATATGTCATCAACCACATATCTAAATTTTGTGAAAAATTTATGGTAATGTGTAAGGAACTTCTGAATTCTTACAGAGAGCTATGAACTGTGCTTAACTACACTGACAAGCTTTGTCCTTTCTAGGTTTTTTGGGGGGATATGCTGTGTCACAATACAGCAATATCTTATTTTGGTGCCTCTCAGGAGCTGCTGACTGACATTTCTCTCTGCCTTGGATATACACTCTGCAGAGTTCTTTATGCAATTTACTCTTCGCTGAATTGGGAGCTTTTTCATAGCTGAGAATCAAGATGACACAGACAATTTAGAGCTGTTTCAACAGCAGAAGGTCAATCTTAGTTTCTCCTTTACTCTTTGGATTCTAAGGATTTATTTTCTGCTGAAGAAGGACATAATTTATAATCTCTCTCTTGCGCAATTTTTCTCATCCTACCGATTTCTTCTCCTTTTTTTCTTTTCTGTTTCCAATATCAAAGTAGCTTTTCAACAGTCTTAAAAACTGGCCAGTAAGTCCTCTAGCATAGGATGCTAAAACTGATTGTGTGAATTTGTGGTGATACTGGAAAGCCAACAGTGAGTATTTCACATCACCTATCAAAGTAGCCAGCCTTCGAAATATCAACTTTTCAAATTATCTATATTTGAATTTATAACCCTGAAAATATTTTTTTCTTTCAATCTAGAATTTTCATTTTTTTAAAATGGACCCTAAAGATATTGCACTGAAGTGAAACACTGGATATGTGTACTGAAGTTTGTCCTTAGATGAATAGAATTAAAGTATGGTTTCTGCTTCTACTAAGTATTTTTTGGGTGTTCATTTACTTGTGTATTTATTTCCATTCTGAGGCTTATAATTCCCTTTAGGTGTGGAGTAAGATTTTTCTTTTTCTTCAATGAAACAGCACATGAACAGGGCAATACAATTCTGAAATTCTATGCAGATTTATATCTAATAATTTCTAATAATAATACTACATGTTGTTGATTTTGTCCCATGATTTAACCCTTAAAGCTTTGTGTAACAATTTGAATGCAAAATGTAGATCCTGAAAGGAATTACAGAAGGTATAAATATTATTACAATAGCAGATCTACTGTAAGAGTAATAAAAATATTAACAAAAAATTGAAAAATATATTCAGCTGTTTTATTAAGTATGTTGTAAAAAAATATAAAGCCATTTCAAAACTATGTAGTGCTTTAGATACCATAGATAAATGTAAAATAACAGGACAGGATCAAATATATGCAATATTTATACAAATATATACATATCTTGGCTGGAATTGAAGTTATATGGAGATTTAATAGAAAATAAATAAATAAATAAATAAACTGTAACTGAAAACTCTACTCCATACCTTCCAGTGACTTTGACTCTCTTTGGTTTAGAGTTGCTACTTCAATTAAAAGTAGCCCTTTGGCTCATTTTGACTTAGGGAAAATATGCTTTTGACTGTCCTGCATATTTCTTAGGGCACAGAATTGCTTAGGGAAATACATGAGTTTTGAACTAGGAAGTTAATTGCTTAGGCAGTCTTTGTCATTAAATTTGCCCAGGGTGTTATAGAGATCATCTTACATGACAGCACTTGTGACTGTCCTCATAATCCCATTCTACAAACAGGAAAAAAAAATTACTGGGCCTTTTAAAATCTTGCTGAATTTGATGTATCAAGTGTCTGTCAAAGAGCATGGAAGGAAACTGTGAGTTTCCCATCCCAGTAGATTCTTCTTTTTCTTGTGAACATAACCAAGTTTACCAACTCAGGTTCTGATCTTTGTGAAACTTACTGCCATATATTGGTTAGCCTACACTTAGTGTGTTGTTCCTCTAAGGGGCTTTTGGATTGAAATTACCCTTCATGGTAGTAATTCCATGACAATTCTTTTCAGTTGCTAATTTCTATTATTCATTTTAGAAATGCTTTACAATGAAAAATATATGTGCCATAATACAGATCAGTTCTGTCACTGCTAGAAAGGAATAGCTTGCTGTTAGAAACAGGGGAGGCTCTGGTTATCTGTGTAGTATTTAACTGTGAAGAACTGCAACACATTTTATTTGACAATGCCCTGAAAAATTAAACTTCCAGCCATATCCAACAGGATGATAAACATTCAAAGACAAGAGGATTTCAACATTAATCATTCACTGAGAGCAATGCAACTGAGAGAGTACAAGCTGATGCTGATGAAAAGCACTAACTGTGCTAATGAAAGTTTTCAATGTCTTCTACTGACAAGACAGGCAATGGAAAGCTTCTGCTGCTTTGAAATGGATGAAGCATAGTAATTCAATAAATGTTCTTTATCTGTAGTCTTCCCAATCAATTTCTGAGCTTAGCTCTTGTAAGTAACAGTAACACCCTAGTAAGCATTTGCACCTTAGCAGGCTATTTAAGACTTGTATAATAGAGACTGAGATGCACTGAAATGCCCTGTGCAAAAGCTGTCTTTGTCACCCGAGGCAATGCAGGAAGAGACACCTCCCTCTCCCTGCTCATCCTCCCCTGCTGGCACTGACTGACTGTGGTAACCTATAACAAGAAGCAGTTTCCCCTGCCTTTCATAGAGCTTCTTTTACTTATAAGAAATAGATCAAAGCACAAAAATGCAAGAAGACAAAGTGTCAAGGACAGTGGGATCCAAGTCAGCTGTACTCTGGTGGAAACTTATTCATGAATGATTTTTTTCTGGAATCGTCTCAAAGTCTGAAGAGGTTCCTAGACTTTTTGCTCTTCTCTGTAATACAATGATTTTTTCAGCCCTGGCCATAAGAAATGCCAGGAGAAGAAAATTCCTGGTACCCAGTGAATGCACTGTGGTTTGCCTTTCCTGCTGGCTCTCCTAGAAGAGAGGGCATAGTGAGTTGTGTACCTATAGGACATGAACATGTAGTTGAATTTTCCATTCTCTGGGGGATATTTTTAATATGCTTAGGGATATTTTTAGACAGTGGAAGTATTTTCTAAGAAATTGTGTATCATAACTACTCCAATTAGTTTATAGGCTTTATTACTCTATAGTTCTTTAAAACATCTACACTGGTTGTATTTTTCTTAAAAACTGAAATGAAATTAAATTGCGGAATTAAATTGCTGTGTATCAAAAGCAATGAAAATTTCTCCATCCAAGATTTTTTCTATCTTTGGGGAAGACTATATGACAAAATCTGCTCTGCATCCCCATTTACAGTATCCTTGTTTCTGGAGCTGCTAGTTGCAGTGTTACTGTAAATTGAGATATAAATTGGACAGTGCATGATTAAAACTCACGGGGATGATACACGTTGTTTAAAGTTGTTCATAATACATCACACCTGGTTTTCCCTAAGCTTACTGTTGACTTTGGTGTATAATAAATGCCAAGGTCAGCTGGGACAAATCTGATATTGCTTTCATTTCTATGGGTTTACTTTTCTTTTGTTGTTTTTGCTAGCTGAAAGTTTAATTGCTCCTAATGGAATTAAATACTGGACATTAGGATACCTAATAAGCTAAATAATTTACTTAAATCCAATTTGGATGCTGTCTAGTTGCTGTAGACGCAATATTCAGCATGTTAGATATTAGCATTGCTATTTGAAGAAAACTTTAATGCCATAAAAATTACGTGTCCTAAGGTAGTTGTAGCTCTTTAGGAACTGTCCACTCAATTTTCCAAACATTAATTTTTGTGCCAGCTTAGGGAAAATAGGATTCTGCAGCCCTTATGTTCTGTTCTCAGATCTCCTACTGATTTTAATTTATCTAAATCAGCAGAATTCCTGTAACACTTATAATATTTTAATGTCTTTCTATTTTAGAGCTAGTTGTACCACATTTACAGCTTTACCATATAGCAGTCACTTCTAAGGAAATGAGCCTTATATGCCTCTAAAAATGATAATTTCTGGCAATATGAAGAGTGTAAAAACTGCATGATCCTTTAAGGTCATAAAAGTAGTCACTATGCAGTCATAACAGAAACGATACACGAATTTTAGTTCTGGTAGATACTAATTAATCTTTTCCCAAAATGAATCCTGCAGACATTTCACATTCCTTGGCTCTGTCGCAGTGATTCAGCTTTCTTACCCCTCTATCACCTGCCAGGCCTGTGCAGACTCAAACTCTCCTCACACTGTCCTGCTGCCACGTTGGTCACCAGTTGCCTGGATGAGTTGTTGAGCTGCTCCTTTTAATCCTTTTGCTCTAGCAGGAGCCTCCAGAATCCCCTACATACTGCATTTTCCCACAAGAAACCTGTAATTTCAGCTTCTGATGTTCTTGCCAACTTTGCAAGTGTACCCTTGCCGAAATCCCTTCCTCCACACACCTTTCCTTTTCTAATCATTTTCCCCACATGATCACTTGCCACTTCTTTCTTTGAGTCAGTTGTTTGTAGTTAAGCTGGCCAGCTGGATGAATAAGGCACTGACTAAGGATTTTCAGCAGCAGTGATCAAAGTAAAGAATTGTGTATTGACCAAACAAGCATATATTTTGTTACATAGTAATTTGCCAGTGATATCAGTGATATTTGTCCTATTATATCAGTGATAGACTAATTTTTCCCATCCTTTAGCCTATCAATTTGTTAAACAGAATATTTTTTAATGAAGAGAGCAATCTTATGTAAGTTAATTTAGCAGAGCTTGAAAGCTTTGGTTATTAATAATTCATTGTGCCTAGTTACCACAAAGAATATTCAAAATATGGTTTATTTATTATTTTATTATTATTATGGCTCTTTAGTTTTCCAACTGTTACTTTTGTCTCAGGCTTCACTTCTGAAAGCTGCAAAGGCTGTTTTCTTCTCTCAGAAGTCACTTTTTAATACTTTAGTTACTTCCTTGCTGCCTCATGAATGTTGTGTTGATGCTTGACAGCTTGACAGTATAGTTTTTGCCTGGAAGGTAATTATGATGAGAAATTATGGTTAAGTCAAAGGCATAATCTCTTAGATTACTTTTTAAGGACCAATCCTTTAACAGGTGTTATGTAGCACCTTACTGTAGCACATACATACATATAAATATATAAATATATACACACACAGTACTGTCTCTTTAGAAAGTGGAAAATTAAGAGGCATTTTTCTTGCTACCACTTTAGGTAAGTGGATGAGCAGTTTCAGTTTGTATCAATTAACAAATTTAGAGGAAATACAATTTTATTTTTAGATATGAATTACAATAATCAAGTGAATTACAATAATTTCAGTCAACCACCATTAGAATAGATTGTAACCATTAAGATTAAACGCAACAAATCTATGGGTTGGAGTAAATCAAATGTAATTCACAGATCCAGAGAAGCTTTTAGGTTCAGAGCAGGGCTGACCTCACTTTTTGGGAAGGTTTCTCAGAGCCTTGTGAATGGAATTTTGGATATATGTCCAAGGACAGAAATACCTTACTGGGAGGAAAGTATCTGAATAATGATTGATGGAAATGAATGCTTCCTGCAGCAATGGTTTTGTAGGAATCCAGTCATTTGGAGAAACACAAATTTCATTTGTGAAACACATGTGAGCATGTCTAATGCCTTAGAAATGGTTAGCCTTGTCTCTGAGCTTAGCCTTGTAGTCAAAAAGGACAGTGTAGAGGAGATACCTGCAGAAGGTAGGAGTTTCTCAAAGTGCAGAGGTGTCTGTCCTGCAGGGAGCATGAAAAGTGTGGCTCTAGGAAGTGAAGCAGTGCAGGAAATTCCTGTGAGGTGTATCCTCAGTGGGCTGGTGAGGATGTCATTCATGGCAAAATCCCAGGGCTTATAAATGCTTTGTGTCTTTGAAGCTAACTTGTCACTTGGGTTTCCACTTTCTTGAGTTTTCTGTCTTTGCTACACCCTCATGAACAAGCTACCAAAGAGCAGGCATTTTTCAGAGGCAGATGTGTGAAAACATAAATGTCTTGTGAATGGCTTGGTGTAAAATAAAATGTGTGATACACATTTCTTGTATCTCCATGGATCATGAATGTGGAGGGATACATGTGGATACCAAAGAGCAGGTCTGATGAGTATTATGAACTAAACTTCAAGTATTTTTAATATTTAAATTTTTCAAAATAATCTAAGAAAATAATCAACTCTATTTCACATTTTCTTCAACAATTACCTGGTAGCAATGGGTACTGTTTGTAATTCTTTTTGGTAAATTCTATGGGCTTGGGTTTTTTTCCTCTTCTCCATTGAACTGCTGCCTATGTATCCTGAGCTTGCTCTTTCTGTGCTTTTCATTGTAATTTTATGAAGTAACGAATAATGTCCAACTCAGGAATGGGATTTCGGGTGTAATGCTAATGAGAAATGTCTGGTATAATTTGTAGGAACATAAGTAGTTCTACAGCACAACTGTGTGTGAGCTTACCCAGCAGAAACTGTTACAGAGGAAGTGTGGGACTCCTGCCAGCATGAGCCGCATACATTAAACTACAACCAGAGCTGGAAGCAATCCGTGACTTTGGTGCATAATTTATTGTATTAGTCTATTTGTCTTTCCCTGCTGAAAGAAAGTCATTAAGTGGGTTAATTTAATCTTATGTCCAGATTTGTGCTTGAAAGTGCAGTCTTGTCTACCTTCCCTGTTCAGGATACAACTGCTAGGGGCCAACCTGGAGTAAGGAAAGAGGGAACTCTGCAAGTTTTACTCTGTAACTGCCACTGAATTGAGGAATCATCAAACATGGAAGGAAGACCTTGTAGTTCCATGCAGCGTTCCATGCCAAAGTGACACTCTAATTTCTTTACACACTTTGGGATTGTTTTACGTTTCCCCTCCTTAGTATTGCAAAACATTTTATTCTCCAGTCATGGAATTAGCAAAAGATAATAATAGCAAGTATGCAGAGCTAAAAATTAATCATCATTCTGTTAAAGTGTGGAACTTAGAGGTGAGAGGGTGGATTCATCCAGGCAGAGACCAGCAGCCCCTGCCACTAAAACAGCCTATGAGTAGATAAGGACTGATTTTTCACATAAGTTTGCCTGCAAATGGAAAAGGTCCCCTTCAGTTAAAACAGAAGTTTATCTCCATCTCTCTGGTAACTTCAGCTGTTGTTCATAGATCCTTGAGCAATATCTCTACAGTATCTGTAAAAACACTGGGGAGTTCTATGGGTAGCTAAACTGGGGGTGAGAGCATAAGGTACCCCAGAAAGGTCCTGATGAGCTCACCATTTCCTTCCTTCACGCTTCTGGATTTTCAGCTTGATCAGAGTTCTATAATGACAACATAGAACCTTGAGGAGAGGGCAAACATTTACTTTCTGTGTATCCCCTTAATGGCAGTACAGAATCTTTAGCTAATAAATTATCTTAATTAGTTTCACTATTTATAATAAAAATGTACAAAGGAGAAGGCAAACTACAGTGCAGAAAACTGTCACATTCAAATGAACAAAATTAATTCAGTAATATGTAAAGAGAAAGTTTTTGAACTGGTCTGTAAAACCTTCAGGTGTTGTTCAAATGTTTGAACTAATTTTAGATTCTGTACAAAATCAGCTGTATGAATACATAGTGTCCTACCCAGGGTAGGTCTGTGTGATTTTTCTTTTTCCCTCACTTGAATACTGCATCATTAATAGGATAATGCTATGTCAAATATTGTGCAGTGATCTGCAATGTCAGTCTTTCAAGGTATCATTAATTACCTTGGGATGTGGCTTTCTTTCATTACAAGAAATTATAGGAATTCTGGGTGAATGAGATGAGGCAGTTTACTTACATATTCTGAGGCTAGTTATATGATTTTTATTGAGCCAATTCTGCCAAGGATTTACAAGTTTACAGTTAGTTTGTATAGCATTGCAGTTACCAAAAATGAGTCTATCAATGAAAATAAATTTGTAGCTGTGGTAGTAATCTTCTGAGTGGTAGGCTTTTCCCTAAATTTATCTTAAGAAAGATTAAATAATTATTATTTGAGCTTTCAAGTACCAGTGATTTATTTAATTTCACACTGACAAAACTGGGTCTGTATTTTTTAATTATAAATAGCGGTAGATATGCTAATGGAGGCTTTAATTCCGGGAATGTACAGGCCTTAGGTACACGGTGTCCCTCTGATACCCCAAATTTCTCTTATAACCTATTAAGAACTATACTTCTTAATTTGAATACAGAAAGCAATTTTTAAAAGATTAATTATGTAGATTATAGATGTAAATACTGGCTAGGCAGCTAATGTGACTGCTGCTCATTATATCAAACTCAATCATTTCATTGCTGCTTTATCCTCCTCCTCATTTGTTTCATCTCTGTCTGCTCACTCTCTCATATTACTTGCACTGCATCATATGAAGTGCCCAAGTTTGCTGGGCAAAATCTTGTCTTCTATGAAAAATATGGTCCAGCTCTACATAATACTGCAATATAAATACAACAGTAATGCTTATGCTGCTACTAGTTTGACCATTTTTCTCCCTGTTTGAATCTTGGAAAACTTAATTCCTGTTTTTGAGCTAGTTTATCTATGTGTAAGTGAAAGTTAAGAGTAGAATTGATGACATCTCACTACAGCCCTTTAAAAGAAGGGTGCTAGTCTAAGCTAGTCATCAAATCTCGTGTCATTACTCTTACAAGTGGCATCATAAGAGGCTGGTATTTCTTAGGATGTAGTGAACGACATTTTCAGAAGATGATTCATGCTACCCTAATGTAGTAGAGCTTAGTCACCTAATGGAGTTGTCTCTGTGAACTACGTATTAAGACCATAGGAAAAACTTAAATCTGGTGCCTAACTTGTTTGAATCATACTGCAAGTGTTTTGGGTGAGCCCCTTTTTCTGATTCTGTGCTGATGCTGCTCCAGCTGCTAGGAAATTATTTTTATCTTGCATTATCATGGTCCTACAAGCATAAACTAAGCAGTAAATGTCCTGGTTTTTTTACAGCATAATTTAAATCATTATGTCCTTCTAGCTGTCTCTTAAAAATATGGGTAGAGATTACAGTTCATCCTGCCTCTTCCCTCTGCTGTGCCATGAACACAGATGCAATATTCCTCTCAGAAAGGGCTGGGTTAATGTATTAGCATAGCAGTGTGCAGATGTAACAGTGAAACAGTCATGGGGCTTCAAGCGGCTGACACTCTGATAAAGCATGAAAGAGGTAAACAAGAAAGATAAAAATAGTGGGATGATTTGATATCAATTCTTATTTTCCTTTCTATTGAGAAGGCTTTCTTTGTTGGGTTGGCCCCGTTTCTTCACTGCCATTTGCCAGAGCAATGTTTTATAACTAGAAAATACAATAAGCAGTGGTGATGTAAGCACATGAAAGGTTAGTAAATTTGGTTTGGAGTTGGAAATACCTCTTTGTAATAAAGGTCATGGTTTCAAAATATTGCAAAATAGTGTGTCTAAGGTTTCTCTTTGTCTTCCCTGCTCTACATTCTGTCTCCTGAGCTGAAAATTCACTTAAAATTAGGTAGCGAATTAAAAGAACAAGATAAATCTATGAGGAGCATCAGGGGAGCTCTTAATCTGAGATCAGTGGCACTATTCTCAAGCAAGTTAATTTCAAAACATGTTTGTCAGTTATCTGAATTTCAGCTGCCAATTCAATATATGAACAGGCTTCTGAAACAAAAATTGCGGATTCTGGGCTTTTCTCTGCCATTCTTCTGTCATGCACATCACTGTGGTTGCAGCATATATTTAGCTGGTTGCAGTAGTCACTGGGGATTGTGTTCTTGTGCTTCTATATGTTTGATTTAATATATGTTTGCTTATTCAACTGGGCAGGCAGTAAACAGGATGTTCATTATAATAAAAAGCTATCTCTGCTTTTACTTGATCAGCTAACTGTGGTACATTGGTACATTTATAAACAGAAGTTGATTTGTGATAGCAAAATGCAGGACTATTTTATCAGCTGGTTTCTGGAAAAAGATTGATTTTCCTCAATGCAAATTTTTGAAAGAAATATGCCACCAGCATTTCTGTGGGGCATGAACTCAAACAGAACTGAAGATCTGAGTCTTGTGCTCAGTGCAGTCTGGCTGTGGACTTCTGTCTTTGGATCAAGCCATACATCCTAACAATGAGGGTGTCTGTATGCAGTTTCCAGGATAATGATTTTTATATGTATGGCAATGTGTATTAGACTGTGCTAAAGAAATGGGGAAAATAAAATTTGTGCTAGGCAGAATTCACCACAAGATGTCTCATGTCTCACTGCAGATTTTTCACATAGGTAGGGAGCTATCCAGCTAAGTCTGGTGAGTGCAGTGCAAATGACATGATTTAGATTCTTCTGCAGAGTGTGTTAAAAGCACATAAAAATAGACTGGATGTGGAATCCAGATATGAAGAGCATGTTCTTCAAGGGCTGATTAAAAATAAATGCACTGGGACTAACATCACTGAATATTGAAAAAATTCTCGAGAAAGGGAGGAAAATTAACAGTTAAAGCCAAAGTACGACAACTAGAAGAATGATTACTCATTATAAAACAGGGTGATCTAATCTCATTTGTTATTTCTTACTGCCTATACTATGTAAGATAAGTGGAATCCATGGTTGAAGTGTCCATTAAGGGTGTTTTCAACCCTTGTAATATTTGGGGTGGGCTGTGTACCTTTAAGTAACTATTTTATCTGTTGGCTCTGGGAATCCAGACTAGAGCCCACACATGCGTGAATCTGTATGAGCCTTGGGCACAGTTGTCTATTCTTATGTGTATTGCTGTATTCGTATTTTTAAATAGAACTCTTTTGTGCTCCTACGTGTATGACTTCTCTCAGCACTGGTGCAGACTCTCCTTTTACTCTAGGGTGTTACTTGAGTGAGGATAGATTCAAGCCAGCTATCTATTTTCTTTCTAGCTGTTAAATAAAACCTTAAAGTGTTATTTTTTTTTTTAATTGCTATCCATATAGAAAAGACTATGTATTTCAATTCCCAGTTTTGGAAGGATTGGGTGGTCAGGGTGGGTAGTTGTGGGACTGTGGGGAACTTCTACTGTGGCCAGAAATGAGCCAGAGCACAAGTTGATTGTGTAAGTCAAATGTATTTCATATATCTGATGATCCAAACAAGCAGATATGCTCAGGATAAGTGCTGTGTATCGACAGGTTTCTTAATATAAACAAATACACGAAAGTTATTGGGTTGGGGGTATGTTGGGGAATCTAATTTTAAACTTTATGATGGACTCTTTTGTTAACATGTAACTACAATGTATCTCCAAAATTGCTGGCATAAAAATGTCTGGTAAACCACAGAGCAAAAATGAATGATTTTCTTGTAAAATCACAGAATCACACAAGAATACGTGGAGGTGTTTAAGGAAAGCCTGGATGAGGCACAGTTAGTGCCACGGTCTAGCTTACATGGTGGTGTTAGACCATAGGTTGGACTCAAATGATCTCAGAGGTCCTTTCCAACCTAGCAGATGCTGTGCTTCTGTGATTCCATGGTGAGTCTTTCCCACCCCGGCCAACAGCGGCGATCCGTGTGCCTGCCCGGCCCGTCCGAGCTGTGCCTGTTGGCAGTGCCGGGGCTGCTTCCAGCCGGCTCCGTGAGGGGACGGGACGGGACGGGATGGCGTGCACCGGCAGGAGCTCCCCGGCCCTGTGCCTACAGGTGTGCTGTCGGGGCACAGAGGGACGCACGCTGGCCCCCGCCCCTTACTAATCACGGC
>PYHW01007910.1:0-32786 GCA_013186435.1 Turdus rufiventris | reverse complement strand
GGCGGGCCGGGCCCCCGCTGCCCTGCCCTGCCCCGCTAGCCTGCTGTGGCCGGCCTGGCCGCCCTCCCCGCCGGGCTGACCGCGCTCCCGGCCGCCGCTGAGCCGCCCCCGCCCGCGGTGGATGCTGCCGGGCAGCGGGCGGAGCGCGCCGCCGGGCACAGGGGCTGCCGCGGCCGCCGGAGCCCACGTACATGCGAGTGCCCTCTCCGCTCACCAGCATGCTTTACTTCCAGATGGTGATCATGGCAGGGACCGTGATGCTGGCTTATTACTTCGAGTACACGGACACCTTCACCGTCAACGTGCAAGGCTTCTTCTGCTACGAGGGCGCGTACCGCAAGCCCTACCCGGGCCCGGAGGACCGCAGCGCCGTGCCGCCGGTTCTCCTCTACTCGCTGACCGCGGGCGTGCCCGTGCTGGTGGTAAGCAGGGGCCGCCGTGCCCGCTCTCCGTGACTGGTGGGGCCGGGCCGGAGCGGAGCCGCGGGCGGGCGGGTTGGGGCCGGGCCCGGCGTGCGGGGACCCTGCGCGCTCCCGGGACTGCGGCCCGGCCCGGGGCCCCGGCGGGCAGCGCTGCCGGCCCCAGCCCCTGCCCCACCGTGCCCACCGCGCCTCTCAAGTTTATTTTTAGCACCGGTTTATGTAACTGCCAGTGCCGGTATTTCCAGCCCCGTGCGACTCCTTTTGGTAAAAAAAATTCTTTTTCGAAACGCGCGTCGCTTGCAGATAGATGGGCAACTTGAGGAAAACCCGGTTTTTAGTAACCACTTACTGCTGATGTGCCACCCGCTACTATTTAGAAAACCCCTCTGTCAGATTTGTTTTGTAAAAGTCAACTGGTACGTGCGAAGAGCAGGAAGGTGTTTTACTTGATTTAGTTGTCTCGATATGTCACAGTTATTGATGTGTGTGCAAACGGAACCTGTGTCTCTAGTTGAATATGATCTTCCATCCATCAGTTTTAAACAGGTGTGTCTAAAAAGTGATTTATTTAATCGATTTTCTTTGGGGATCTCTTTTTGGAAAACAGCCAAGAGAAAGCTTTTTGGAAAAGCAGTGAGATTCCTTTCAAGCTGCTGAAGGTACTCTTTGTGCTGTCAGATAACGAGGGCATTAGCATCATTCAGTGATCCCTGACCATACTGAGGAGGAAAGACCCAGAGGGGAACGTTTGACTATTGGAGATGGATTATATGTAGGTTTACCAGGTGCATGCATAGTTACACATGCAGAAAACCCTTGTAAAGAGTTGATTTTAATCATCTGTAAGCATTAGAATAATAAAATGCAATGAGAAGAGGCCTTTTAAGATAGCAATTATTTTTTATTACAAAAAATATTTTTCTGGGAAATATAACAAAATAGGAGTACAAAAAGCCTCATCAGGATAATGCAATGGTAATTCCAGACACACTTTCTGCTTTTGTAGCATCATGAGATCTCAGATGGTATCGCACATAAAACCTTGTAGTCAGACTCTCCCTTAGTATGGAGACTTGGTTCTCTTTTTAAGTTGTTTTTTTTTTTCTCCCAAGGGTTTGAATTTCTTCATTTGGCAAAACCTATTATGTAGCATTTTGGCTTTGTTTGGTTCTTTTGTTTTGAACATCAATTACTTTATTTACCAGTATGTTCTTTTGAACCCCTAATTACTGTTGAGATTCAAAAAAGGAATTTTTGTTGGTTTTTTTTTTTTGGTGATGTTTCTCTGTTGTTGGCATGTGATGTTTGTATTGCTTTTAATTCTCTTTCTTTTGTTTGCCTCGGGAAGTTGTAAAGTTTATGTCAGATATTCATGTTGAGCATCTTTTTCCTGATATGTGTCAGCAAGATGGATTGGTAGTTTCCATTCATTACCTGGGTGCTAGATGATTACGTCAGAGAAATCTCCATGACATTTTGGGTTGGCAGTCTTGTAATTAGCCTTCCTGAAAAGCTAATAATAGAATTTAATGATACTTAACTGTGTTTCATTTTGCAGTCACCAGTCTTTTGGGCATATAACATGCTTTGGGATTTCAGGGAATGGAAAACCATTGTGGGTGCCTGTGTTCCACTCTTTTAAAAAGTATTTTTATTTTATTAAACAAAAAAATCAGCTCCTGGGAATCTCATGGATTCAACAGTGTTAAGTCTAATAATTAACTTTATTAGATAGATGCATTTTTCAGATTTTTGCATAGAGTTTTGTTCTGATTTGCCTTGGGCAATCCTCTTGGATTTAGTGTTTAGCCGGGGTGGCACTTACTCAGTTGTGCAGGACATGTACATTGTCTTTGCTTGTTCCTTTCATTGAAAGGAGTGGTGAAAGTAAGATTTCTTCACCAAAAAACTTACATGTTTTAGCTGTAGTAGATTTCAGAGATGAGGTTCTTTTCTATTGCATTTATTTCTGTCTGTGACATTTTGGACATACATGTTCTGTGTATTTTTGTTTCTGTAAATGAAATACAAAAATGAATAATGTAACATAGGCGTATTTTGGTCTGTAAAGATGCAGCTGTGGACTAGTGAAGGAAGTAGATTTCTGTGAATGCAATTTTCACTTTTTTCCCCTGAAATGAGTATTGTCCTTGATCATAGGATATTAAATACTGTGATTTATGAAGTTTTTTTTTTAAATCCCTTTTTATTTTTTTTCTTTCTGCTTTTTTTGGTGTATAGGGTTATTGCTCTTTCTGGAGTTTTGTGGCAGAGCAACAGAATCTTTACCTTGGTCTTCACAGCATCTGAGTTTTTTTTGACTGATGGGACTTGTTGAATTGGAGCTGTAGAGCACTTCAAGATAAGCCAGTTTATCCTAATATGACTCAATTAATAGTTCCATAGCATTGAGTTTGAATGAAGTTGCTCAAAAATCATACAAAAATAGTTTTTCTGATGACTTTTCTCTCTAAATGTGTGCTAGTAAAAAGCTAAAAGAAGTAAAGTAGCAGGACCTGTCTTGATGAGCATCACATCAGCAGTGAGTCTCTGCTGTGAAGCTGTCACCCAGCTGCTCATCCGAAACCCCTGTGCCACATCAGAGGTGCTGCAGCAGCCCTGAGTGTCAAGCCATGGGGTTGAGCTGTGTCTGCTCACAGGGCAGCAACCTGCATGAGCTGAGACTTAAATAACAGCCTGTGTCATTTGACAGGGATGTACTGTGTTCATCTGCAAATTTTCTGTAAAGTCTTTAAAATGCTGCTTCCTGCTTGTACATTCCTACAGCCCTGGTGCAGCCTTGCTGCCAGGCTTTCATTCCTGAGTCAATCTGCTTCCTCAGCCCATCTGCCCCCATGCCATCCAGGGACAGATGCAGCTGGCTGGCAAGGCAAGGCACAGGTGCTCAGGAGTGTGATCTCAGAAGTGCAGTCCCAGGGCAGAAGCAGTCTGCTGGAATGCATGATTTTTTGATGGGCTTTTGGCTTTTTTGTTTGGATTTTTTTTTGTGTGTGTGTGTTTTTTGTTGTTTTGTTTTCTTGTTTTTATTGGGTTTCTGTTTGTTTGGATTTTAGTTTTGGGGTTTTTTTTGTTGTTGGGGGTTTTCTTTTTTCTTTATCTTTGAGTCAAGTGCTCTGATATGGGAAAGGGAAACTGACTGAAAGAAAGAAGTTTTGTACTCTGTACTTGGGACTTCCTGGGTTTGTATATCTACAGTCTTTGGTCAAGTAATTACTGTGTATTTGCCAAATATTTGGTCAGTCCTGACTTGGTGGGCAGCTGGACTAGATGATTATTGTAGGTCTTTCCCAGCTGAACTATTCTATTCTAAATTCCTCATAGGTTGTGTAGGATCTAGTAAGGAGTCAGATCAGTGCTATTCACTTTGGCTGTAACAAATTTGTCTGCTAAGTTGTCTCTGCAGCTTTAGAGTTGCCTGGAGAAGCTGTGGATACCCTGTCCCTGGCAGTGTTCAAGGCCAGGCTGGATGGGCTTTGAGCAGCCTGGCCTGTGGAAGGTGTCCCTGCCCATGGTGGGTGGGCTGGAACTAGATGAGCTTTAAGATTCCTTCCAACCCAAACCATTCTATGATTCACAGGTGTTGAAGCAATTGTAGGAGATCTGGAGGAATCCAGCAACTTTTCTGTAAGATAAGAAGAGCTGCTTCTTTTCCCTTTTTTCAACTGTTTTTTTGTATGGGGTCCATGAAATGGAGTTACATTATAATGTTGGTTTTCCATGGATTATCTCTAACGGGTGTAGGCACTGTTTCTTATATGTCAGATCTGCACTTTGAGTTCTTCCACTGGAGAATTTTGAGGGTCCAAACAGTTGCTTTTGTTTAGTCTATTTTTTAAAAAGTGCTGAAAACAACTGCAGCTTAACATATGTTAAAATATATGATCCTTTCCAGTGTTACACTTTCATTTGTTGAAGGTCTCCTAAGTCACACTTTGAGGCTCAGGTAATGACTTGAATGAGTAGATGGGTTTATATAAGGAGCATTAGGCACACAAGCAGTAAAATCTTTTTAAAAATGTAGATGAGGTGGAAATTACAATCAGAAGAGTGGAAAAGCCCTGATTATGATATTCAGTGAGAGAAGACTGAGACTTGGGCAGAGGCAATGCCCCTGTGGGCTCCCTTTTTCCCCTTTGTCTTTGTGGCTCAGGTTTGGAAGAGTACTGCTGGCTCTGTGCTTCCATCCTTCTGCTGTCCATAGCACTAATATCCTGAAATCTTTGGTATACTGAGGAATTCTCAATGGGTTTTTAAAATTATTATGTTTTAAATTTTTATTATTATTTATCTTAAAGTCAAATGTGAAGGGGACAGGAAAAAGGTTCCTGATTTGAGTCCATTCAAATATGTAATAAGCATAGAAGTGCTAGTTGAGGGCTCAGTGCTATTTAAGCCATTTCCCAAAGTGCCAGTTCTTGCTCAGTGGGCTGGTTGCTTTTTTAAACTTGTTATGACAGATGTAGCTTGGGAAATGCACGTCAGTCTAATCCTTTAACTTCCAGTAGAAATGATTTCTAGAACGATGAGGCTAGTGTCTCATGTTTTCAGAATCTATAGAGTGATCAGTTCTGCATTATTTCTTTCTGGTACATGTTAATAATTTCGACCTCTTTAAAATATTGTGAAGTGCACTCAAGGATTGTTTTAGCGATTCCACATGCTAATATGGAATACTTAAAATGTCAAAACTGTTTAAGCAATAAATGGTATAAAATGTGATCTATTGGACCTAAGATGTATGCTGACTGTAATATAAAAGCGAGGAGGAGATACTGACACATTTGCATTAAGATATGTAAAGGGTTCTATTATGCAAATGTTGTTTGTTTTTATTTCCAAGTACCAAATACATGATTACAGTACTTATCCATAAAATATACACTTCTGTTTGCCTAGGTGAGTTCCTAGCATATTTGTATTTTTTTCTGCAGACCAATTAAAGACTAATTTCTTTTAGGATAATACTTTTAATGTCATCACTGATACAATATTTGCCATTTAGATTTGAATCCTGGCAAAAGAAAGACTGTAGAGTGAAAGATGCAACATCATTGCTCTTGTATCAAATTTACTGTACCCCAATGCTTAAGAAAGAACAAGATCATTCTGTGAAAGTTGAAAAAGAGAAGCTACCTTTTGAAGTATCACAGTTTTCTTAAGTCCCTTTCCTTCTTCACTGTCTTGCTGCTGTCTTAATAGCTCCAGATGTTGAGTAGCTCAAGAGCAGTTGAAGAATATGCAGAGACCTGAAGGAGATGCACCACTTGATTCCAGCAAATAGATCTAGCTGATGTGACTGAACACTTCCCATCTCAGTCTCCCTTTCTGAACCTGCTAGTACCTTTTTCCTTCTGACATCTATGAATCTGTGTACTGTGGCATCAGGGACTGATCAAATTTTATTAGGCTGAGTTCTCAAAATGCTCCTGGCAAAGAAGCTTTTAGTTAACCTGTAGTTCACTGAAACTATTCTACCAGTGTGTTACTTAGTGCTGTACATGAAAAAGGGTTCTAGATTGTGATATCTGGGACATCAAAATACTCAGTTGTCTGTTATGTGAGGAAAAGCATAATCTAGAATTAAAGTCCTGAAAATATTTTCTGTGAATTTGCTGTACCTCATGCCTGAGCTGTTTCTTCATTCCTCAGCTTAGTCAGAAAATGCACTTCCTTCACAAGTGTTCATTGAATCTACTTTAGACTGATTGTTTTTCTACTTCATGGCTGGTACCAAGTTACTTTGGCTTCTATGGACACCTCGATAGTATTGGAAAAAAACTAAAGCACGGGGACATTCTACTTTGGTGAGGCCCCACTGGAGTACTGCATCCAGCTCTGGGGCCCCCAGCATAAGGATAACGTGGATCTGCTGGAGTGAGTCCAGAGGAGGATCACAAAGGAGATCAAGGGGCTGGAGCATGTCTCCTGTGAGCACAGGGTGAGAGAGCTGAGGTTATTCAGCCTGGAGAAGAGAAGGCTTTGGGAGGACCTTAGAACACTTTCCACTACATAAAGGGGGCCTACAGGAAAACTGGAGAGGGACTTTTTACAAGGGCTTGTAGGATAGGAAAAGGGTTTAAGCTGAAAGGGTGTGGATTTAGAGTAGACATTAGGAAGAAATTCTTCACTGTGAGAGTGGTGTGACACTGAAACAGGTTGCCCAGGAAAACTGTGAAACTGTGGATTTCCCATCCCTGAAACTGTTCAAGGCTAAGTTGGATGGCGCTTTGAACAACCTGGTTGTGGGACTGGGAACCAAGTAATCTTTAAGACGGTCCTATGATTCTAAGAATTGAACAGACTTTTCTCCTGGTCTGCTACTCAAAGAAGTGACCTCTGTGTGTCCTGAAGGAGATTAAAGTGTTTTGTCATTTCTGCCAGAAGAGACTCAAGGAAGCTTGATAAATAATGCAAGGATGAACAGTTGCCAGCAGCTGTATTACAGGGCAAAAAAAATCCCAAGGATATGTAGCAAGGTAGTCAAGTTTTCAGTTTTATGTGCAATTTTCTGCGAAAATTAAGGAATTGCCCAGAAAGGTATGCAGTCTATCCTAGTGCTCTTTTTTTGGTAACAGTGAACTTTTATTATATTTGAACATCTCATGATGCTGTTTTTGGTAAGTCAGTGCTAAAGCAACAGAAGATTAAAGTTTTACATCCTGACTCATATGAATTGGCTAGACTAAGCAGACTCCGAAATCAAATGGAAATGGTTTTATTTGAGAAACTAATTAGCTAATCAAAGAAAATAATTCCAGAATTATTTAAATAGATTATATATCAAGAAGCTAAAGCTTTTTAACTTTGTGTCTTTTGCTTGCTGGCCCATTTTTCAGCTGTTCAAACTTTTCTTGAATAAGGTATTGCCAGAATACTTTGTTTACTCTCTAATCAGATTGTTCTTACAGGGATAATTTGGTCCCTGTCAGCGTAGCTCTGTTTCAACCTGTGTGCACAACTGCAACTTCTTTCCTTAATAGGTTTCTTCTTCCATTCCCATGTGCTTGTAGAAAAGATTTTTTTTAAATTTTTTTTTTAAATATGCAAGTGCTGGGGACTTCAGGAAGCCACTTTTTGGGAGGAGGAATGTCCTTTTCTGGAATTTTCTGGAGAAGTTTGAAGCTAAGGGATGGTTTATTTCATGCTCTTCCTTTGTGAATGGATAATTGCTTTGCAACTTTACTTAAGAATAAAAAAATAAATCATGCTGTTAGGTCTGCAGTGACTTTGTGTACCAGATGTCAGTATTGGCCTGTTGAGACACATAGCAAGACAAATACATGATTTGATTGTCTGATGCTGGTTTTATCTCAGCATTAAACCACTAATCCAACAGAGCTATAACCTGGAGAAACAATTAAAAATTCAGAACCACCGTGTGTTTTCTTGGGAATTCTTTATCTGTGTGTCTTCCTGTTGTGGTGTGGTGGCTTACATGAACGGTGCCTGCAGAAGTTATGTTTGTACTTCCACTTGAATGTATTTCTGCTGTGCTTAGTATGCATTAGTGATTTACAAACACTGACAATATCGAGGCCATATGTTTCATCCTTTGATGGGCTCTCTGGAAGTAAAGTGGCAAGCAGATGTGCACGAGGCAGGCAGGGTTCTGTTAGCAACAGCTGAATGCCTGCTTGTCCTACAAACGATGCACTTACGTTTAAGTGAGAAATTGTTAATCCAACTAATCCTGCATGATTAAGGAATTTGTATCGTTGTTTGTAATCTAAAATAGTAGGTTTAAAGTAATAATCAGTTTTTCAACTAAACAATTCTTGCTCATTGTACATCATGCAGGATTGAGGAGATGGGTGTCCATATGATACATAATAAATGACGACTGAAGTAGAATTGTAAGTAGCTTTAGCTGTGTTTTTCAGCCTTAAAAGCAGAGTGATGCTTAAAAAGCTTTATATGCACTTGCAGTATCTCTCAGATGCACTGAAGTGCATGATGGCCCAGCTTTCATGATACATGGTTTTTATTTAGCAGAGATGTGGTAGCCATAGATTGCTAGTAAAAAGTCCAGCTGAAGTGGGTATACCATATCTCTGGCACTCAAAAGTTGTACATGAGACATAGTTTTAAGGAGGAATATCTGTTGAAAACAAAGTCCTTTCTATTTACACATAGTACAATGAGCATGGTGTGGGACAGTGACTAGGAAAGCAGAAGTTCTAGCACTTGGTATCTCTGATGGTTAAACTCCCTTTGCTAAGAGCACTTCAATAAACCTGTGGATCAGATTATATTTATTTTCAATGTAAAATGCCAAGAAAACTGCAGTAGAAAAATGACTTTATATTAAGGCTTTTCAGAATCTATTTGTATAAAAAAAATGTTCAGTACAGATTCAAAACTGACTGGATGTCAGTTAATGTCATCTTAATTTTGGATGCCACTTTCTGGGGTATGAGGTGCCATAAAAAACCTTCCTGGTTATATGGTATGAAACTTGGGTTGTGGATTCCACTTCTGATTACCAGTCTGGGCAACGTACAGTTATCTATAGTTCTGTGTGTATTGTGTAAATGTGTCATAAATATCCATAGTCTAATAATTATACATGGTATATTTATATGAAAATTTCACTAACCATATGCACTTGCTAATGTACAGCCAATTATAAATGTAGTGTAGCTATGTTTAAAAATATTTTTTCTTTCTCTGCTGTCACTACTCCTTGTCTCTCATCCATGTCAAGTTGAAGAGTATGTATGAAGGCATTCAGAGTTTTTAGTTTTCTAAATAATGATTAAGAAAAAGGCAGCTACTAAGAACAGAATTTAGCCTATTCAGTATTCTGCTATTCAGATTTTTTTTTTCTTTCTCTATACAGCATATTGAAACATCTGCTGTTTTAGGTTGGTAGGTTTTGTGTTGTCTCTAAAAAGTATCAGTCATATTTTATTTTTTATAGTTCAAATTTTGAGTAATAATATGAGGATTTCTTTGATCAATGTATAGTTTGGCTCTTTATAAAGTATTAAATATTAGAATTAGTAAGGGGAACTCAGATTCCCAGTATAGTTATTTTGGGTGTAATAGGGATTTTTGTGACCTGGCTGTACCAATTTAGGGCTCAGACATGACCAAATTAATTCTGCTTAAAGATTTCTTAATCATGGGTCAGCTGAGCTGCAGTAACCAACACCATGAACTTGCAGCCTGTGGGGAGCATGAGGTGAAGAATTTGAGCTTGACCTGCTTTAATCTAGACTTAGCCCAGGATGTGTTAGTTTTTTGGGTTTTACAGAGTGCATGCATAGGCTGTCCATAACAGGGCTCTGCTGAGAAGGGAGTACCTCACAGGGTGCAGCAGCTCCTGGCTGATATCCTGACCTACCCAGTGCAGGACTGTGTACAGGTTCAGCTCTGTGCAGAACAATGTGTGGACTTGCCCAGCTTCAGCACATGCATAGTGCTTTGGTCATACTTACACAGATTGAGCCTCTCTGCTGCTCAGGTTCTGCTTTTCCTGTTCCTGTGAGGAGTGTGGTGTATCAAGGCTCTGCCATGAGGCCAGGCCTGAGGCTACTGCCATCATGCATTCAAAGTGCACAGATAGGAGTCTGAGCATCCCAGAGGCCCAGGGGAAGATTGGGGAGCTTGTGCTGCATTGGACTGCAGGCCATGAGCCTGTTACATGTGAATGGTGTGGGGACATTCCAGCTGCTGGGATGGGCTCCTTTGCCAAGGGCTCACGCTTGATTGAAATCAGCGCTTCAGTTGGTCACGGGGACTCTTTCCAGAGCTTTTAGCAAAGGCAGATGAGATTTGTAGGCAGATTGACCTTGGGCCATGTGAGCGGCTTGGGGACATCTGCAGCTGGCAGAATGAAGTACAGAGCTGGGCTGTGAGCTCTGTCAGGCTTTGCCTTGGTAAAGGGATCTGTCCACTCAAGCAGGATGGACATGTAGCCATTAATGCCTAGCTGTCAAATGGTAGTTGTGAAATTAGGCTGCTCTGTCAAGCACTTGGAGGTTTGTGCATGAACAGTTACACCAGAGTGAGATTGTTAATTTGTTGTCTTGGTATTGTTAGTGAATTATCTTGGTATTGATGGAGTTTAATCACGTGTTTCAGTGCTGTTTGAAATCACAAGCTTTCCTGAGGTGGAGTGCTGTGTGTGAATGAATTTGGTGCTGATAGAATCTTTTTCTGGAACCACGCTCATTTGAATAGTCACTACTGCAGTTTTATCCAATATTTCTTTTGTTTCTGAATTGAGTATGATTGTTGTGTGATTAGGAGTAGATAGAAATCATAAAGCAGATTGATTATTATTTCTTTAAAAAAATCTGCATGTTTACATATGCAGGTCTGTATGCTTAATGTGTTGCCAGGAAAATGTCATGTCTACTTGGTTGGTTTATATTTATATAGTTTATATAGTTCAGTTCACAGGTACTTTTAACCTTGAATACAAATAACAAAAATTTAATGCCTCAAAGAATTGATTCATTTACACCAGAATACTAGAATTGTTAGACTGAATGTGTGCAAGCACCTTTCATTTGAACTTCTCTTTTGTAGTAATTTAAATTGCTCATATAAGAAGATTGCATCCAAGGCTGGCTAAAAACATGTGGTTGCACATGTACATAACAGTATGTATTTTATATAATATCCTTATTGTCTTCACAGAGAAGACCAAAAACCAGCTGTTATAAAGTCTGCCTTGAAGACAGTCAGTGTCAGAGCTTCACAAGATCTGAAAATTTTAAATAGACTCATCCATCCCTAAAACACTTTTCTAACCACTTGAGCTTTTTTCAAGATATTTGATAAAGCTAGCAGCATATTTACTATTATTCTACAGATCTGTGACAGGAGATGATCCTTGCTAGGGTAAACCATTATGCACTATTTCACAAGTGGAAAGAGATACAGTCACATATTGAAGAAGAGTAGCTGGGCTTACTTCGGCCAATGGACTTTGCAATTAGTTTTGAGAATGCCATTGCATGCCTTAAAGAGCTGTTTTTATGCTCTGCTCTCTTCACAGCTAAGTATACAATCTCCCCTCTGTCTTGTAGGCATTTCCTGTACTAGGAAATTTTTGCTGAAATTTCCCACTTGCTACTCCTGTTTCAGCTCATTGGCTGCAGTGCCAATGAGGGCACTTGGGACTTCCTCTTAATTCAAGCACTGCATTGTGTAAACTTCTAAACAGGGTCAGACAACATAGTGTTGCCAGCTGCACATCTGCAGCCATCTGGATTTGTGGCAGGAGCAGTAAAATAGACATTGTGTAGCAGAGTTGAAAGAGTGACAAAAGTGGTGCAAATCATATTTGCAGAAAACCCACCATAGAGAAACCCACCATAAAGAAAATCCGCCATATTTGATCTACAGAATATACAATATCATTATTGAAAAGATCTTCCTTCTTGTGTATTTATCAAATAAAGATAAATGGGATATGCCACTGTTGTGCAATATTTTGTGAAAAAACTTGCTGGCTAATTCATTCCCATTGCTTTGTTAAGAGCAGGGGTAAGGTAATTATGAAAGCTTCTGGTGCTCATAAACAGGCCTCTATCCCCCTTTGTATGACTTCATTAAGATTCTGTTTCTAATAAACACCACTTCACTGTCTTAATTTATTATAATAGCATTCTTAAGGAGAAATAATTGCACACTGTGAAATTACAGCTTTCGAGTCAGGGAGGAGATGCAGGGGGAATGGTCACACGTTGTTTTGTATCTGGGCTTGCTGGTTGTTTGAGGTGAGGCTAGAAGAGGCACTTCTGACCTCTTTTCTTTTGGATCCTTTCTCCCAGATCAGCATCTCTAGTTCGTGAACTTCTATAGAGTCATTCTCTTTGACTCTGTAACTTAAGTGTCAGTGCAAGGTACAGTCTCTGCTTTTCTCTACTTGAAAGCTTTTATTTGGTTGCTTGTTTCCTGGCTCTCAGAGGCATTAGAAGTGGGGATTAATACGCTGTGTTTGTTACTGAGTAGTTTTAGTGCTGAATGAGCAAGTAACCCAAATGTGAGATGGCTCAGAATAAGTCAGTTTTAGACCAAATGCTTCTGTTCATGGGCTTTTAAAGTGTTATAACTCATTTTTAGTGACACATGGATTCTTTGCAGTAATGCTTACAATGTAAAGACAAAGTATATTAGAAAAATTACTTACAAGTTAATATTGCGTTTTTTGACTTACCTCTCTGATTTATCTGACCTGTTAAACCTCTTTCTCATATATTTGATACTGCTTCCCTGTAAAATTGGGTTATCTTCCTAGTTTTGTTTTATTATTTTCTTGGGACAGTATTCATAGCTAAGATCTATTTCTGAACTTCGGATGAGGTATTGCTCTTAACCTGGGGTGGTGCCATAGTTTTCACAACTAATCCATCTCCTGTTGAAGTTAGTGGGGTTACTGCTTTGGATTTCAACTAGAAAAGGTTAATGACCTTAATGTATTTCGTTTGTTGACAATTATACTGTAGCTTAAGGTAATGGTAAAGGAAGAGATGCTTATACAAGAGGCCATTGTTAGTAGCAGTGGAGCTACTTACGTTATTACAGAGAGATCTATTTTATTTTGTAGGCCATTTTTAATAAAAAGCTTAGAATTATTTTATTGAGCGTCTACTTGAATTTATCATTATGAATCAAATACTAGTTGTTAATAATAAACATAAGTAATAAACTAGTTGTGTAGACATATATATTTTGCAGCAAAAATCCAGAAGACAATTTTTGTGGAATCTTACAGGTATTAATCTTAGGTACACAATGTTTTTTTCAGAGCTCTATTAAATCTCAGGGTGCTTATACAGTTCCAGTGTTTAGTCCTCCATTTTCCATTGTTTGATGGCAATGGCAATTCAGTGAAAGTGGCTTTCCTTGAACTGATCTCAGGAATAATATATCTGCAAAACATATCTGACCTTGAGTAGAAGTGAAGTAAGACAGTGGGAAAAGCGAGAAATACAGATATCCTCCTTCTTCTGAGCCTCTGAGAACAGTTGGCTACAGTCATATACTGACTGTAAAACCACTACTTTGTGACCAGAATCTTTAAGAGATGCCTTTTATGTGATCAGATTTTATTCAAACAGGGATGAAAGACCGTTTATGCTGAATTTTGCAATTGAATATTCATCCTGGGTAGAAAAGCGCAGTTGCATAGATCACTTAAGGCTTAAAAGACAGAATCACATTGCTGTTGGAAATGATCACTGGTATGGGTGTCAGATGGATTGGTATTGTGTTTGTCAGGGAATCATATTTTTAGTATGCTCAGAATGGTTAGGATACCAGTCTACCTCAGCAGACAGAACAATGTACAATTTTCTTGGTCCATTAATAAACCAAGACCAGGTCATAAAGAACCACAGTCTCCTCCACATGGCTCACTTGAAGTCCAGTGGAAGACTTCATTGATACAGCTGAGTGCAGAGATGAACATGCGTGAAATTAATCTTCTGATTGAGAAGATAAATCATAGAGCTTTGAACATTTTGTTTTTCCTTCAAAAATACCACATTATTTTAAAGGTTGAAGTTAAGTGCTTGAAGAAAAAAAAGAAAATTTTGATGTAGAATTCTTTTTCAAACTCCTTAATGAAATAATTATATTTAACAACAACCTTTTTCATGTATCCATCAGAGATCAGGAGACTAACATCAGTTGATATCTGGTCATACTACAATTCATTTTCCCAAGGAGATGTGTTTGTAAAGTGTGGAGTTTGGAAACTTTGCATAATGGCATCCTTAATTTTTGTAAAATTAAAATGAGAACAGTTTTAAAGTGTAAAAATTTCCTATGATAATGTTATCTGGAGTAACTTCACAGTTTGAAATTTGAATTTTATGCCTTTAGAAGGCAGTTTTGAATTAATTTTTCTCTTTCCCTCTCACCATTTACTAGGGTTTTTTTAGATGTAGAGATTTTTCTCTAGATTAACATTTTTTCCCCTAGTTTTTTGATGTTAATTTTTTAAAATTAGAAGAGCTTGATGCATGGGCAAGAATTCTCATGAATGTCTCTTATCTACTACCTCTTGCAATGTGTTCAGCAAGAATACTTGTGTCAGGATTGTAAAACTGTGCCAGCATTTAGACAGTTTTAGAGCCAGGTGCCAGACACTTACTTGGCCCCCAGGCTGCCACACTGGCATTCCTGAGCGTGTTTTCCTCCTGTCCTGGCCATTTCTAATCACCTGGAGGGCTGCAGTGTGGAGCAGCTGGGTGTTCTTCATCCCACAGTGGTATGAAAGGTTCAGGAAAGCAGACATGAGCAGGTGGCAAATGTGCCCAGTGCCCTGCCTCAGTCCCGGAGCATCGGGCCACGCCAGGCCTTGCTCTCATGTGCCACCAGTTGTGGCCCTCTGGTGATGGCACAAGGCCTTCTCCTGATAACTGTTTTTCTAAATGACCTTTTACATAACCAACCTTTGCTCTGGCATTGTGTGATTCCAACCCTGGTGCTGCTCTGCAGAGGCTTTGCCCTGTAGACACCACAGATGGGCTCCAGAGGAGATGCCATTTGCCCACATGGTCACTTGCTCAGTTAAGGAAAAAAGGAAGCTCTTAAGAGACTCTGTACTTCAAAATATTTCATTTTTTTTCTTCTCATGTGGTAATGAATGAAGACAAGTCAGTGAATGAAGAAGTTGTCCGTGTCTCTGTGATTATGTTCTCATGTGGTTCACTTCTGGTTTCCTGTTTATAACAGATTGGTTATTTGCCTCTTGCTCTCTAATACCAGTAAAGTCTTCCTGAAGAGAGCAGCCTTTATCGTTACAAATTGAGTGTCTGCAGTGTATTAGAAAGGGAAATAAAGAATATTTGTTCCTGTCAAAAGTAACATTACTGTTTAGTAGCATATAGCCTTACCCGACCTACAGAGAAATGAGTAAAGCAGATACTATATCACTCTTAGATATGTAATCTTTTATGTAATTTTTCTTTTGTAAGTGGATATAACCAAATACATTAATATTTTTTTTCAACATCTTTTTTTTTTAGTAAAACATTTTTCTTTCTTACATCTTTTCTGTAGACTTTTAGAAGCTGCTATGCAGTAGGGTCCTATATCCTCATGCTGAATGCAAGAGAGAATATTTGTATTTAATCAATACCACACAGATTTTTCTAGGATTTATTTTTTCATTTTCTGCAAGACTACTGGTCATTTGTTACTATAGAAAATGTACTTCTCTGAAAATTGACCAGGGCATTTGCTGTCAGTATTTAAGCAAGCAAGAAGCAATGAGAACAAGAAAAACACAAAGAAAATAGCCTCAAGGGAAAACTCTGCATAATGAGCTTAAAATTGCTACTGCTGGAAATACTGTTGCTGCATTTCCTGCCAGGGCTGTCACCTCACTCAACAATTTTAGCTTCAAGTGGAGAGTGGAGCTTTACTTTCAGCATCACTAAAGGCCAAGGTTTATGCTCCTGGATTTCCCAGACTCTGAGGCCAGTATGCTCATTGGTACATGGATGGCATTTTAAAAGAGGAAATAGGCCAGGAATAGCCCATGGTCTCAAAAGCTAAAAAGAGCAGGAATAACTAAACACATAGAAACCATGTTTTTAGAAGAGATCTGCACCGCACTAAGTAGGAACTCATAAGTGAAATGAATAGAGAGGCCATGCAACTTAACTGATAACAATTTTCCTAGAGGTATGTAAATAATTCCAAAGATTTTTAGCTCCATTTCCTACCTTCCCTTCTTGCCTGATAAGGAAGAGTGAGGAAGCTCATTCTAGAGAGAAGAGCAGACCTATGGACTGCCTGAGATGCTCATTCCCCCAAGGTTATTTCTTGAAGATGGTCTCATAGAAGACTTGGTTACTGTTCAAGTCATGCCTAAATGGGAGAAACACAATGAATGAAACGAAGTTCAGAAGGGAAGCTACAATGCACAGTATTGTAAAATGTTCTTAACTTGACAAATTGAGGACATGGATGAATATTTAGTGGTCTTTTTAATGCAGTAACCACTTTTGAGTGTTACTCATCAATCCGAGTGGTTGCTGCAGTTACAGCGTTACCTTGAGAATTGGCAGAGAGGGAATTGTGTATTCTATGACATTCCCTGGCCTCTGAGATACTTCTTGAACATTTGTGTAGCCTAAAGCAGGTTAGCTGGCAAGGTCTATGACTGTAAACACAAATTTATTTCCTAATTCCAAATTGAGATTATCAACCTTATATTTAAGGATTTCTTTTTTAACCATATTCATGTACCCTCAGATATCTTGTCATGCAAATGAATATTTAAGTCTCACGTGAGTCCTGGAGCTTTATAGGGAGTTACTTGAAGTATATGAGAATATAGGTCATAAAGTAAACCTCATCAGTATTTTAAAAAGTGCAGATTTAAGGTCATTTATTTATATAGGTGCCAACAGTTATAAACCATAGGAGGCACTAGGGAAAAGTTTGTTTATGGAGTCAGTTTACTGGAAAATCAACAATGTCAGAACTGCTCTAATATTTGGAATGAGTCAGGCTTGACATTTTGAGTTGAAAAGAATGCAGAATTTAGAACCAAGTTAAGAATATACTGTATGGAAGGACAAATTAGATTTTTAAATTGACATGCCATGCTAAAACTAGGCACAGCTTGCCTGAATTCAGAAAAATGACTAATACAGAAAAAACCTGGACTTACTTGGGAGGAAGGAGTCAGTGTAGGGAATGTATGCAAAATGCTGTAAGAATCCTGAGAAGAAAACAGGGAAAGGAACAGGTATTAGTGGTTGGGAATAAATACAAAAAATGTATTGCTAGTATAACCACACCATGAAAATCAATCAGCTAATATATTAATATGTAGTTAAGAGGTGAAGCAAGAAGAAATAGTAATTTTAGATCTCATCCCTCTCAAATTCTGTTCCTGGCTGTCAAATGGATTGTCACATCACAGACAGGATATGATTGCCATGGAGATGGTTCCAAGAACTCCTGTAATTTAATTTTTGCTGGGTTAATATTTTTACGTGCTTCCATGAGAGTAAATGATCATTCTTGTCTTGCTCCTTGTTGCAACACTTGTGTGCACTGTGTTTTTATCTAGGGACTCTGCAAGATTTTTTTATACATATGTTCTTCAGAATACTGGAGAGCCTGAACTTTGTAGTGTTAGACTTCAGATTAAAATTGTTCTTTTCCTTATACTTTGTATGTTGTAGCTATATGTCAAAATGGAAGGAGGGCCTTAGGGAAGGATGACCTCCCCTGCTTTTAACAACTGTTAAAGTATCTGTGAGCTAAGAATTTTAATGCATACCTTTGGGAAATTTGTACAGTGATCTAAAGTAGTATAACCCTGTTAGATTAAGGAAAAAGATGGTTCTAATATTCTCTCTTTTTTATTGCAATCATTTTTCTGTACCTGAACTTGTGTACTTTTGTCCAGGCATTTATGTTGTCAGAACATTCAGATTCTTCATTGCAATCTTTTATTGCCAGTTTTGGAATTGTCCAAAAACTTTCTACCCCAAGACTTAGCGAAGAAGTACACAAATAATTCTGTTAAATTAAATGTCATTTGTTGGCTGGTTACAACTCGCATATGCAGTGAAAGGGGAATGGTGGCTCCTGTGCCAGCAGGAATCCAGAAATTGCTCCTTCCAGCAATATACCAGGCATGCAAATTTCTGTAAAGTGTAGGAGGATATTGCTCTCCTTTCCTCTGCTCTGTAGAGCTGATTATTGCCAGTGATGCTGAAGAGAAGAAGGGCAAGGAATTGCGCTGAGAAGCAGAATTTCTCCTGGGTTTTATTGAGATTGAAAAGGATTTTTCTTACACTTCTGAAACATCAATAGGCTGATTATTGAGATGAGCAGTGCTTGTGCTGAAGAATGGAGGAAGGAGAACAGCTTTAGCTGAGCTGCCAGTACAGAAAAATAAAGAACCTGTATTTATTGCCAAATTCTGGAAGGAATCTATCGAAATGAATCCACAGAAGCATAGAGATGAATTCCTTGTGTGCTCAATGACTCTTATTACTTCTGACAGTAGAGCACTAGGCCTTCTGTAGCAGAAGTTTTGTCTTTATCTGAATTCCACATCCTTCTGACCCTTGCACCTACGTGCCCACCCTTAGAGTATTCTTGTTCAGCTAAGAATTTGTATGCTGCTGTTTTTGGAACAGAGTTTTCTTCATAGAGGTCACCATCAAAGACAGGAACTGTAACAAGGAAAAACTGATGGCAGCAGCAAAGATCTAGCTGCACCCCATGAAGACAGATTGCTGGAAGTGAGGATCTCCTTTCCTATAACTGAACAAGCAGTTCTCTCTTTAGTAAACTCCAGCTTCCCTACTAGCCAAGAAGACAACCTTTATTCTTAGATCAGCAGATTCAGTCTCTGCTCAGAGCTGGAGAGTTGAGCTTGCTGGCACTCTTGGTGTTCTTGCAAAAGGTTGAGCACTGTATCTCACAGATGCTTCCTTTGTGCTGAATTCTGCTCTTTCCTGGAATTTTGAAATCTGTGAAAATTTTACTGAAATCTCTTGAGTTTGGCAGGAAGAACTAAAGGCAGAGTCTGACTCTATTCAGGTTGCCTAGTCCTTGAGAGGAAAGAAAAGCGTTACTGTAACTCAGAGTAAAAGTATTAGGGTTTCTGTTCTCACCTTTATGAATCATGTGAAAACGGATGTTTTTGGTATGGTTTTTTTCATGAGATCTATAGGGATCACTGGGTTGAATTCTCATTCATATAATTTGGATGATCTTGAATCTAAGGTTGAATTATTGTTCATGTTGATCATTTGCTAATTATGGATGAAGAAATTCTACTTTGCTGGGCTGAAAATTTTCTTGCATCACAATAGAAAGAGGGTATTTGTTAGTTCAGGTATTGAAATTTCTGTTTTATCTAAAAATTCCACTAGAATCTGAAGCCAGTCTAAAGTAATAGATGATGACTGTTTTGGTGACAAATTAAATTTTGCTTTTTTTACATACTTGCTTCCAGAGTTGTTTTTATTAGTTATGCCACATTATTTATGAGTAGCACTTTCCTCCGCAATTTACCCTCCCAAGGGTATCTGCATAATCTACAAACAACTAAGAAAGGTCATTAATTGCATCTTTCCTGTTGACTACAAAATGTGCATGTGAGCCAGTGCCCTCAGATTATTTTATTTATTTTGTAGATCTGTTCAGATCTATTGTGATAAATGAAAATATTTTCCTGTTAGGGCAAAGGTTTGGAAAACCTCAGCAGTTAATTAGATTTGATGGCATTATTGCTTGCATTTGGGGAGTGTTAAGGTTTCACTTTGGTAGTCTTCATTCTTGTTGATCAAAGTGTGATGTACCTATCAAAAAGCTTAAAGTTTTTCATGTAGAGGAGTGGAAGGGCCTTGCCTGTAAGTCCCACAGTAAATCAAGGTTAGAATCCAGAGGTCCGTATTTGACCCTTCTGCTCTGCTTTTCAACTATCCCTGCCATAAAGCTTCAGTATCATAGCTTTAGATAGGCACCTGCTTAAAGACTTGGCTTTTGGCTATTGAGTTTCAATCCATAATGAATAAATTAAAGGTCATGCTTTGTTGTACAGGTAAATACATAACCTAGAGAAGATACTTTACTCTTTTTTTCCCCATAATTTGGTGATTTTTGTTTTTTTGCCAACTGTAATGTGAATGATGTATAGATATGAGAACTTTATTTTGGTGGAGTGAATGTGAAACAGGTCATTCTTAATATTAAAATATCAGTTGTAATACTTTGTTCAAGCATGAGGAACAGAGCTAAAACCAGACTTGATAAATTTAGCTAGCAAAATGTGAATCAAACCCTGTTAAGTGCCTCCTAGCAAACCAAACCTCTGATGTGAACTGGACCACTCTTGTGATATTTTTTTTAACCCCCTTTCTCTCTACCATAGTACAGAATTTAAAGCTCAACCCTGCAGAGGGCTGAGTTCCATGTGGGAACTGAAATGGTCAGCATTTTCTAGGATCAGGCCTTTACTTTGGTCCAGATTTTGTGCACTATTTGATCTGTTGTTCTGGAACCAACAGATTTCTTTATCTTTCCCCTCATCCTGAAAACTAGGTTGTGTTATGTCGACTACAAATCCTGGTTGTAATAATTTATTCTCTTTTAAGGCAAATAAAGCAAGCCATAAGGCATATTTCCTTCATAAGAAGATTACTGTACAGAACTTAATTCACTTATGCTGTCTTTTGTGCTGGTTTGGTCTTGTTTCTTTAAGATGAGATGTCTGTGTCTGTAATATTAGTGTATTTTACTTGTTGTAATCTGATGCACCATTTCTCTCCCCTTTTTTCTCCTCCCTTAAGATTATCGTTGGAGAAACTGCAGTCTTTTGTCTACAGTTAGCTACAAAGGATTTTGAAAACCAAGAGAAAACAATATTAACTGGAGACTGTTGTTATATAAATCCACTGGTGCGCAGGACCATCCGATTCCTTGGTATGAGCAAAATTACTGCTTTCATTTTCTGAATGGTGAGAGTGATCAATTATGTCTTAACTTTGACCTCAAATAACCATGTAACATTTCATATGTTCTCTTAAGTCAGGTGCAGTTTTCCTTTTAGGTAGCAGATGAAGCTTTTTGGAGGTTTGGACAAAAACACTTGCAGAAACAGCAGTAAAAGTAAAAAAAACTAGGGTGCCTACAGGGGGAAAAACAGCCAACAGGCCTGAAGTGGGGTGTAGGGGAGAAAGGTGATGTCCTTGTGCCATATCTGCAGCTGATAGTAAACATGCACACACCTGAGTTGAAGACATTTGGATATAAATGTGTGTTTGAAGCCAAGCCATTTAGCTGCTTTCTAGACCCTATTGCAGTCTCTAGCAGAAGACTATACAGAAGTCTAGATTGGTTTTGGCTGAAACTCCCCCATTGGCTTTAGTAGATATAAGTCGTTTAGTAGATGTATGTCATCTTTTCTACTTATTTGTTCTAAATGTATTTGTAAGGAGAAATCCAACCACTCAAAATCTGTGTTGAACATTTTCAGATGTTGCTTTTTAATACATGTAGGGATGCCATAGCAGGTCTCAGTTCTGCTGTTTGCTTCTCTCTCATGGATGTATCTAAAAGAAACAGCTGGAGAAATGAAGCCTTGGGGCAGCTAATCCTGCTGTGTGTCCCAGTCTCAGGGAGAGGGAGGGCATGTGCAGCTGTGTCTGTATTTGCAGTGTTTGTCTAACCACTGTGCCTGCATTCCCATAAGGCTATTGCTGTCTTGTATAGGTCTGGAGGAGGTGGGGAGTGATGATGAGGAGCTCCTCCCACTACAGTTCCTCTCTGTGTAATCAGTGCCTGAGTTTTCTTCCCACTAGGTGGTCCCTTCCTTCCTCACAGAAGCAAAAACAGTCTCCGGCAGATGAGGCATCATTACCCATTATGCTCTCCCAGAGTGTCCAACCCCAATGTGCAGTGCACACCCTCAGGCCTGGCTGGAAGGCCCTTCTGTGAAGTGACATGCCCAGGTGCTGCTCACCAGTCTAGCATCTTGGGAAGAATTAACATTTGTGTGACATTGCTGACCAGCCAGGATCTCAGAGATCACCCTTGGTCCTCTAGCTTTGCTAAGAAAAATCCTGACCTTTATAAATGTATGTTTCTGTGGAGTTACATCTGCTGTGATGTTGATTCATTAAAGTCCTCATAGCGCCCCATGAAACTGGGATTTTCCAGAACTCACCTTATATTCACAGTGAATTGGAGTATGGGAAGGATAAGGTGATCTGCCATGGAAATACAGGGAGAATTGGAAGAAGCACCCACTGACTTTGCCTGCTGGTCAGGCTGCTGTGTTTGCGTGTTCTTCCAGAGCTCATTTTGTATTTACGAAAGGATAAAGAGGGACCTCAGAATAGCAGAAATCTGTTTTCTTTCAAGTAATCAGTATATGCATTTACATTCTAATGAATGAGTACATGTGCTTAATGCTTTGCTGATATGTCTAATTAAAAAAACTCTTTAGCATAAGTAGTTCCTCAAATATATAAATCTTTAGCTCACTGTGTTGATACTGTGATTAATATGCCACGCATAGAGATTTACCCAGTAGCAGGCAGATGAAGACAACTGGTGCATGGCAATATTGAATTATTCAGTACTTTAGATTTTTTACAGCTGCAAGGGTAAAAAAAAAAAAAGTTTTTCCAGTCTGCGCTATGACTTTCCAAGTTAATTCTCCATCAGGGTCTGACCTTAGTTTTCGAACAGATTTATTAGGTGAAGAATTTCCCTCTATTGCTTCTGTTTAGTGAACATGGGCAAAAGTTAGGTACCAGTAAAGCCAGCTACCCCATACAGGGGATGTGCATGGCTAAGGGCCTAGGAAAGCAGGCTAATTGCACAAGGGGAGAGTTTTCCTCTGAAAAATGGGAGAGACATCAGGTGTGTGGGTACATTGCAGTTCTGCTGCTGCAGTTTTGTAGGGAAATACCATCTCCAATATAAGCCATAGTCTTTAGGGTACAGTACCTGGGAGAATTGTTCATGTTCCTGAATGGAAGAAGCTGGTGTATTGCTGTGATAAATACTGTAAATTGTCAGGAAATGTAACTCTTTGTTTCCCTCTCTAGGAATTTACGCATTTGGACTGTTTGCTACGGACATCTTTGTAAATGCTGGACAAGTAGTAACAGGGAATCTTGCACCCCATTTTCTTGCACTTTGTAAACCCAACTATACAGCACTTGGATGTAAACAGTACACACAATTCATCAGTAGCGTACATGCCTGTACTGGAAATCCAGACCTTATCATGAAAGCCAGAAAGACTTTCCCATCCAAAGAAGCAGCACTAAGCATATATGCAGCTATGTATCTGGCTGTAAGTATTATATTATTTAATATCACTGTATTTCTGAGAGCAAACGGCTGGCACTGTGAGGGGGAGGAGGGAGGAATGGACAGAAGATAAAACCCAAAACTGACTGATTTTCTGCATGGAAACCTTCTGTGAGTTACTGTGAGATTGATTAATTGGGCTTAATTCTGACAAAGTGTAGTGGGTTCTGAGCCTTCAAACCCAAGACAATGCTAAGAGAGAGCAAGATATTCTTAAAGGGTTTGGATTACTTTTTCCCCATTTCCAGAGCGTGCGGGACATTCCTTTCCTGGGGGCTAAGAAGTAAGAGTAAGGATTTCCTCTGGCTCATAGAGGTACCGCTATGTGTTTTAACCCAGTGCAGATCAGTAGAATCACATGTGGCCCTACTCTTTGGTGAGGTGAAGCAGAAGGGTCAGCTGTGTGTATATCTGATCTCTGCATGTTTCTCAAGATCCCTGTGCGTCTTCTGGTACCAGAATTGGTATTTACAGGTGCCTCATGCAAATATGCAATAAAGTTGGCTACAGGACAATCCACCCTTTTTCCCCCTCTCTCTTCCCTTTAACAGGGAGTGATGAACAGTGCTGGGATAAAACCTGGTGTTTACTGCCTGGATCAGAGCTGTTGTATAGGTTATAGAGGGGCAGGACAGAAGAGAGTCACCATTTAATCTCACTCTAGTCACTCTGGCTTAGTTTGGAGTGCATGTTGTTCTAATCTTAAGCAGGAGCAAGCACATCTTGTTTCTGTGCTGGGGCCAGCACATGCCTGTGAGGAAGTGTCTTACCTGACCCATGCTTGTAATCACAGCCCTGTGCAGCCCTTGGATGAGCCCAGGGCTGCCTTCATAGTGTCAGTGGGAAACAAGGCAAGTGTGTGTAGCTTTGTGGTCATTGCAGGAGTCAGCCCTTATGTTCCCTCAGTATTTGAGCAGTGGCTGCCCATAGGTGTGTGTATATATGTGTGTATGGACATGTAGATATGCATGTGAGTGAGTGTGTGTTGCTTTTAAGGACGTACCAGTTGAACCAATTTATAATTCCTGATTGATCTGGAAACTAATACGTGACACCATGGCAAAGATCCCAGCCACAGACAGTGTGTCAACTCAGTGCTTCTGCACAGGGTTTGAGAACCAGTTGCTTAATATCTGCAGCACTGATGGTAACATTTAGCAGGTTCCTTGTGAACAATGTCTGTTTAAGGGATGTTGGTCGTCAGTCAGTACAGGAAATTTGCAAATAAGAGATGAACAATAATATTGTATTCCATCTTGAGGCAAGTATAAATCTTCTACTAGTATTGTCTTTATTTGGGGATGTATCTAAGGATGAAACACTTTAAATTTGATACAAGCTATTTTAGAAAATACTCAAAATTTTTCATTTTAATTGCTCCTATTTTGCTCATCCATCTGTAAAGTTGGATTTCCACTGTTGCCATGAGTCAGAGTAACTAGGAAACCAGCTATTCAGCTGCTGCAAAGCAGAAAGTAAAATAGTATCAATATATTTTAAAAACAAAAAGTAGACATAAGTAAGGTTTAATACCTAATATAAGTGGCTTTTGACATGAGCAAGAATACTTTATGCAAACCTTGTCTATGGACAATATACAGTTAGCAATATAAAAGATTAAAGCTGCTGAGATCCATTTCATTACCATTTGCTCTTTCAGTAAGTATAAAAATGAACATATCCTATGCCATTACTGTACTGCTGCATGGTGCTTGACACTGCTACCATTTAACTGAAGCACTATAAACTATTCTCAGGACTTTTGAGTTTCTGTAGTAGCTCCTTGTTACAATATTCATTGTACAGGTTCATTGTTTTGTTTTTTTTTTCTTAAATCCTAAGCATGACTGAAGATAAAAATACTGTTTATTACACTCCAAGGGAAAAAATATTCAATGCTCCAGTATCTGGGGTCATGTCCTTACACTGCCATGATGTTTATCAGGATAGTTGGCCCTAAATAACAATTTTCTCATCGCTGTTCACTGGAGTACAAGATTTAAAACAGTAGCCTAGTCTTTGTATGAGCCATGCTACAACAGTTATTGAGAGCATGGACATAAAGACCTCCATATATTACTCACTGTTTCATTAACATATAATCTTTGGTACAAAATGTGCTTTCTTTTTGGTTAACAGAAATTTTGGAGAGAGGGGGAGATTGTTATGGAATCCTTCCTGGATATTTCAGCCAGCTGTACACAGAACAAAACCAGCTTAAAGGGAAAAAGCCACACAAAGAGCTGACCCGAGGGTCCTTGCTCTCTGAGGTGGTGAAGTAAATGCTTCTGACTTGTGTGATTTCACCAATCAACCCATTTAGAAACAAAGCCTGTGATTTACCTATAATTCCCCTATCTTTTTCCATTTAAGTGTAGCCCTGTCCTTATCACCTAGCATCTGTGCATATTGTCTTGTTAACAATAGTTTCTTTTTTCATCTTAGTTCTGTCGTCTGTTTTTTCCCCTCTCCCCCCTTTTGAGAGTGGGTGGCTGCTATGGTAACTCAGAATTCCCCTCCTGCTTGAAAGTACAGTCGTTTTCAAACAGTTCTTTTGCTAATATTTAGAGCTTTGTAATGTTTGCCTCCATTACTTCCAATACCTTTTAAGAGAGACTTAAGCAATGGAAATGTTGAATGGCAATGCTGTGGTTAGATGTTTTCTCTACCCTGCTCCAAACACAGATGCATTGCTTTTCTTCTTCAGACTTCCAGGTTCATTCATTCCAGTATAGCAGTATTTTCAAAATGAACTACTGGAAATCTGTTCTGAAATCTCTAACTAATCTGGCTGGTGCCTGGATTTTTCCTTTGATTTCTGCTCTGATCTCATTGGAGATCTTTTGTTTGTTTTTGATTGAGTTGTGTTAATAAGTTGACTGCCTCTGCTTTCATTTCTTACCAGCATTGCAATTCACCCTTTCTCAGCTGGAACAATATTTGCTACATAGGTATTAAGGCAAACACTGCAGCTTTATTAAACAGCATGTAATTGTGTGAGCCACATTTTGGTATGCATAAGCTGACATGGCCTGGACAATTAGAGGTAAGTTTTGAGGCAACCAAATGTGCACATACTTGTGGTGTTTTCCACAGCAGAGACACAGGAAGTGGAAATCATGAGTGCTAGGATTTCAGAGTGATATATGAAGATTTAGTTGGCCTATTTCCATAGATATAAGACTTGTGACTAACAGTTGTCTTTTGGCACTGCAGACCTAGGGGATTGGTCATTGCTAGCTGTGGTTTAAGGGACATTTAAATTAATTCTATAAAGTTTTGCCCTATTTTTGTTGTCCTCATTGTATTGCATTAAAGCAGTTGGGTAGGTTAGGGTATGAACTTTGTGTTACTGCACTCATGGCAGACTTGCTTTGGGTTTGTAATGATAGAGGAACAGACTTCATGTCTTGATAGTTGACACAGCCCTTAAGTCTGTAGGCAGCTTTTGTTGCTTTGTACTATGAACCCTTGGCCTCAGCTATGGCTTCAGACAGGACTAGCAGATTGCCACGCCTACAAATAAATTTTTTCCTCTCTGCAGAGCTTTTCTTTGGCCCATGATCATGTTTTCTGCATGGCTCTTGCTCCTGGCATTTTGCTGCATTGATTTTGCTGTTTAGAGTGTTTATAAGTCACTGGGAAAAGACAAGACAGTCTGTGTGTAACAGTGCTGGTAACATGGTGGCTTTCTCCTCAGTGTCACTCCTTGATCCAGTTGTCAGTGTAAGTCTAGACGCACCTGTCCTTTGCCTTGAAGTGCCTGTTAGATTCCAGCTAAATGGGCAGCTGGTGAAGGCATGATAGCCCTCTCAGACAGACTTAAGGGAACATTCAGGAGGAAAAGGACTAGCAGAGCCACCTCATTAAATTTCCATTTTTTGTTAGAAAATTAAAGGATTCTTCTGGCTGCCTTTTAGGGACAGTGCTAGGGATGTGGAATTTCTTTTCAGTATCTGGTGCAGCAAGTAACCCTTAATACTGATAATAAAACATATGTCATGAGCTTCACATATTGAGTGTATCGGTTTCTTTCAGACCAAATAATAAAATAATATTACCATTTGATCCAGGAATTTATCCAAAGACCTCTATAAATTTCATGTCAGTCAGCTTTTCATTACGATTCAGTTCCTCAAGAAAACAGCCTCTGTAATAGGTGTATCTTATGGCCTTGGTACAGTGAAAATTATGTCTTACCTTCTCCAGTTGTTTTAGTTACAGCTGTGGGGAGCTTATAGTGGGAAAATTAATAGTAAGGTCCAGAATTCTAGAGCTTTTTTTTCCTTTTGCCAAGCCAGCCCCTGACTTTGAAAGCTCATTTTTTTCTAGGGTCATAAATAATTTGGTCAAAACATATAGAGAAAGCTGGAGGAGGCTTCAGATATGCTAGAAGACATCTTCAGTGGACAGTTGCAAAAGGACCCAGATGATTTGAGAATATGACTTTGGTTTGCACTAGAAATACTTTGATCCATTAATTATTATCCAAGGAAGCGGAAATTAATTTTGATTGTCAAACAGGATTCTAACGGAACTGTTTATGGTCTACAACAACCCACCGTTTTTTCAGCTTTTTGATATGAGTGTCTCTTTTCTTGTAGGTCTGATGAATATGGAAAATCCCTTGGGTGGAATTTTTATAAGATTACTTAGATTACTTAACTAGTTCATGATTATTTTTTTAATGCTAGCACATTGTAAAAGCAAAAGAAAACACAAGATAATTTGTTTAAAGTGCTGCCTGGGATGGGTGCCTGTACAATGATTTCTTCTTCCTCATTCTTCTTGTTGCCTTCTGAGTCCTTATTCACTATCCACTGATGGACTGGTCTTTGTCAGTCTCCCAGGCCATCTAAATAATTGAGAAATGAAATAGGAGATGCAGAAGGATCTTCTTTCCTGTATCCCTGGGCCCCAGGCTGATGAGATCAGCAAGGAAAATTATCTTCCCTCCTGGCTGGAGCACCCAGCCTGATGTGTAGCTCCAGTGTAGCTAAAATGCGATTCTGAGACCTGTTACACCTGTGTTTGTGTGCATAGATGTTGGTGTGGGTGGGCCTAAAGATAGCTGAAAGATGCTTAGAAAGAACTTGCAGCATAGCCCAGGAATCCACTTCTTCCTGCACTTCACACACAGTTCCTGTTCTTTATATGTTAACGTATGTTGGAATGATTTTATTTGTACTAGATTTAGGATAAACTTCACATGAGACTTGCAGCCTGTCACTTTTGAATTACTTTCCCAGCACAATCTAAATGGCAATGCTGCGATGGTTCCTTACAGCATGGCCTGAGCCAGTGACATCAGAAACCTCACAGGTAGCTTGCTTTGTCTTTGGTGGTGATGATGATAATTTATTTAAAATTAATATTTTCAAACCCATTTCAATTAAAGGTTTTCTTTCAATTTATGAGATTCTCTTACAACTTCACTTCCAGTATCTTGAAGACTGAAGAGCAAATGTTTGTGTTTTTTCTGAAAATCTAGTAAATATTGTTATATTGTGTGATCAGGTAACAATTCACCTCCTTACATGACTCTCTGCCTGTGTCTACTTACTGGTGACAGCTCTATGTCTTTTAACACTAAAATCTTATTTCAGGAAAAAGGGGCAACAATAGCAGAAGTTCTTTGAGAGAAGATTCACTACTGTTCTGATGTTGCAAGAGAATGTGCAGCCTGCTATATTAATTCTAACCACTGTACCAATCCTTGACCCACGTAGAAAATCGCTGCTGTTGGTCTTGTTATTGAGTCATTTAAAAGTTTTCTTTCATTAGAAAACTCCTCTCCCATTTTTTGTTCTTAGAAGGAATGGAGATGAAGTTGTTCAGTAAACATCATTAGCCCTGTAAAATGTTATACTGCCACTAATTTTTACTAATATTTTAAATCACTGAGTTATTTTCCTTTGTTGATACTGCATTTATTATTTATTAAAAGTAAGTGAAGCATCAGGTTGTTTATTCTTTGTCAGCTGCTTTGTCAATTACTGAGTGTGCTGGTTTATAGTTTTCCCAACAGAATCAGGAAAAAAACCAGTTGCTTAATTATATTTTGTTCTTAGTGTAAATGAGGTCATTGACTGTTTTAATATATTATACTGGAACTGTAAGAGGCCAAGTTTAAAAATGGGTTCTGAATGAATCCTGACTTGGAGGAGACTATATTTGCTGTATAGAGTTTTTCAAATACAGACTTTCTGTTGCACTGTTTCAGTGAAGTTTGGCCTGTTTTTATTGATTCTCTTGTAATATAATGCTGTTCCTTACATGAGTGGTACCTGTTCTTTAAAGAAAAGAGACATAGTAACTATGCTGGCAGAATGCTCAGGTTATTTTAGACAGTGAACTGGGCATGACAACCATGGCTGCTCATATGAGGGAGGGGACTTAGCAAATGGAGGTCTCTACTCATGTGGGCACAGCATGAATCTGCAGTTGTTTTTCCTCAGTGCTTTGAGTTGGGATTTGAAGGACATGCTTGGTTGTAAAAACATTCAAAGAATTTTATGCATAACATTTTTTGGGTTCAGCTTTGTATTAAAAATGTTGAAATTTGAAGCAGAATCAGTTGTTTGTACTGCAGTGTGTTTTGTCTTATTAAAAATTGCAATAATCTTTTTGGGCAATGACCAGTTGTTATAGATAACTGAATTATGTCACCATGACCTGCCTTATCAACAAGTTTTTCCCTCTCAGTAGTTATTTCAATTTAATATAAAACAATACAGAATTAAATGCAGGATACCTTCCTTCTAACTCCTCTGTGTCACCTTCATCCAAGCTGTATTTGAAATATGATTTTCTCATTGTGTATGAAAAATATTCCAGTGTTTTTCTTAGAACCAGCTGTCCTAACATGTAGTGTGAATGTGGATAATGGTAGTAGTATCAGTAGAACAATGAGACTTGCTAAAACAGAAGGTCAGAAGGTTGCTGAGTAAATTCAGTGTGCAGTACTCTGTCTATAGCTTGGAGAAAACCAGTAGGGCTGAAAAGCTGGATGTTAAAGTTGCAGTTCTCTTATCTCCTTTCTGCATGGTAAGAGTAACTCACTGAAGACAACCTGCAAAAATACAAGGAGCTAAGATAGATAGAAGAATCAGCAAAGGGAGAGAGATGGTTTCTGAAATGGTCTAGGAAGAAGAGGAGAATGTGGCTTGGAGAAAAATCCCAAAACTTTTTTTTTCAAAACCTTTGCTTTGTCTGAATTAGTGGAAATCTTTCTACTATGTTTCCTGTTCATCATATAAAGTACACTGAACGTTTGTGTGTTGCACTACTCTGATGTTGTTTTAAGATTATGATTTAAGATAAACAGTTTTAAGATTTTAAGAGTGTTTCATCCTCTAAACCATGGATCTTTCTCTAGTGTTTTGAACAAAATTACTGGTAGATGTTACTCTCTTTAGACAAGTGCTGACCACTACTTAGTTGCTTAATTTATTGTAACTATAACCAAACTTTCTAAACTGCTTCTCGTCTGGATTATTGCAGCAGTTCTAATCTGATTCCCTGGTAAATTCCACTGAAGTTTCAGACAGTACAAAAAAATCCTCAGACCAACTCAAAGGACTGCACATTTGCCAGCCAAAGAAGTGGTGCTGGTTCTTCAGTGCAGACTCATCTGTTTTTCTTTGCAGTCCGAAGCGATGGCATTACAAACTTGGAATTGGCAATGAAACTCCTTAGGAAAAACTTGCATTCTTCTGTTCAAAAACTTAAATCCTGCTTAAAATTTGAAGATTCAGGGTTTCAGTAGTTTAATTACAGAAGTATCTGCTGCAGAGAGTAGGAACTTTTTTTGTCAAAAATCTTATTAGTTGAAGTATAATTTACTTTTGGAGAGTGGGGAGGAGGAGTGTTGCAAGCACTCTTAATGCCAAGATTCAAGAGAATGGAAAGACGAATATTTGGTATTAATTTCTTCCATTGCCTTATCAGAGCTTGGAAAGTGCTGGGTTAAACCTGGTATTCACTAATGTGGTCTTTAGGGCAGAAGAGCTGCTCTGTTATCAGGCACTGCTTTTAATTCAGTAATATTGCACAGGGAGAATTGGACTGAAGCAGGGCAAATGGATTTCTCAGTCTGATGCCTAAAACTTGCAGCATTTAGATTGGTTTGTGTGAAACATGGAGTTGTATTAATTCAACACTTGTTGAAACTATTACTATATTCACTGGTTAAAACAGTGTTTGTAGAAGTAGATGCTGACATTTAGTTCAATTTTCACTGCTCTTTGACACTGTTTTTTTAACTTTTCACTGATTTTTGACAAATCGCTAATTAGTCACGTGCAGAAGCAGTGCATAAGGCTTTTGCTAATAAAAACAAGGTCTTTCTTTGTTCCCTTTCTTACTCTGCCTGGCAGCTGGTAATAGTACTAATAGTACTTCAGGGTAAAGATATTTTTCTGTTACTGTCAACACCACCCAGTGAAAAATCACTCTCTACTTCTGTGCATTAATAAATAAATACACAGACTGAGAGTAATCTGGTAGGATTTTCCAATTTGCCTGGTTTTCTGTAGACTTTTCAGGTTCATGTAAAATGCAATTTTGCTGTATGGTCTGATTCTTTCTCTATAAGGTGTGATGACTTTATCTACTACTCCACTTCCTAGTTTCTTGACACCCTCCCCCCACTCCAGAAAAAAAGCACCAAATACACATAGTCTATTCAAATAAAATATAGAGCTTCTATTCCCCAATTAGTGGGAGACATCCATCATTCTTACACTTTCTTCCTTTCTAATTTTCAGATGTATATCACCAACACAGTGAAAGCCAGAGGAACAAGGCTTGCAAAACCTGTTCTGTGTTTGGGTTTAATGTGCTTGGCCTTCCTTACTGGAATCAACAGAGTAGCAGAGTATCGAAATCACTGGTCAGATGTAATAGCAGGATTTGTAATTGGAATATCTATAGCAGTATTTTTGGTAAGTGTGTGTCTGTGTCACTTCTGTTTGGAAAACAATCAATGTATAAGTTTGTATCTCTCAAAATTCAGATAACTAAATAACAAAAGTTCTTTATTAGTCATCAGTTTCCTTAGTAATATTTACATGCACTCAGAAATGTGAAGTCAAGAAAGGACTGGTCCAGTTACCTACTTTGACTTCCATATAAACTGGATTGTAACATTTCCAACAGTAATCTTTGAAGCAAGACCCACTTGCAGGAAGTATATATTCCTCAGAATAACACACAGTTATGATTTCATATATAAAATATTGAATGCAATATAGTGGTACCCACACTGATCAGAGAAGAGGTAGCATTTATTTTTCTGGCTTTACAGTAACTTTAATGAATTTATTTCATGGTGATTCAGGTTTATATTGAAATTTCATATTATTCTGTAGCAAGAGGTCTTAGTTTAGCCTTTTCCTTTTCTGGAGCTGTGTTCCAAAACCAGCTAGTTAATCACAGTTGCCAGTGACTACTGTGTGTGTCAGAAAACTATTTCTAATCTATTAATCACCTTCACTAATACCTGCAGTGCAAGACTGT
>PYHW01007900.1:0-24592 GCA_013186435.1 Turdus rufiventris | reverse complement strand
ATAATTTAAATGTAAGGTTTTTTGTGGACAAATTACTTTTTCTTTTTTCAAACAACAGTAATCTCATTCTGATTTGTGTGTCTAAAAAGTCCAAAAAGACAAATTATCAAACCCATATAATCTTCATAATTGCTATATATTTCAGAATGTTTCTTATTTACTCCACACTAATCCTTTGATATGTGAAACAAAAGAACATGAATCTTTGGACAGTGTCATGAGACTTCAAATATTTGCCATTAGGCAAGAAAGTTGAAGTAAAACTCATAGTTTCTACAAATAATTATGATCTTTTTTTTGGTTTTTTTTTCCGTCTGTGTTAATGTTTCTATAAAACATGCAACAAAGAAAAGAAAAACCTCCACAGACCTAGAAACATTTAGGACTATTTCCCTGATGAAAGCATCGTTATCCCCAAAATTCATTTTTGTATCTCTCGTAGCAATGTGTCTCTTTACATCCTAATTCTATTTAGCAAGCAATATAGTTCACTATAATTGCAACTTTATCAACAACAGCATGTTTTTTTCTCTAAATCTCAAGGCAAATTTTCATTAAATGCTAGCCTGTTATTTCTTTCACAGATATTTGTAAAAACCTGCGATTTTGCTGTCTAATATAATGGCAGCATATTTTTCTTTTCCTTCATGTGGGAAAGGATTTTATTAGGTTTATGGGTTTTTGTTTTATTTAGGTAGAATCTGCACCCCTGAGGTTTCTATTTCATTTGGAATAATGATATAGTTGCACACAAACCTCAGTATTAGCTGACAGACATAAAAACCGTATATCTACCACAGACTCAGCCTCAATCAGTAATTCTGTCACTGATCACTGTATTCTTTGAGTCTAAAAATCAACCCAAGTTTTATATTGAAAATCTCCTAAGGTTTTGTTCAAAGACCTCAAAAGAAAATACATGGAATATTTCTAGATCCCATGAAGAAAAAGCTAACACATGCTCTTGTCAAAAGCTTGACTGCGAGAAACTGGCTGACATTAGATGCAATAGTTCTTTTCAGCTGCTCACTTTTATTCTAGGCTCATTCAGCTTCAGAAGACAACAAATATTTCTGGATTTCTTACAAGAAAAACTATTGTGCTGTTGCCTTTTTCCGAACCTGGAAATGAAACTCGAGATAATTTTAGTAAGGAGATAATATAAAAGGGATCTTCATTTGAAGGCCTTCAGGAGCTGTTATAGAAAAATGTCCACAAAACCCTCCTCCTCACCCCACTCCTCCCCTAGAGGTGAGCACATTTTATAGGTTTTAGAAAATCCACATAATTGATAAAAACACCAATTAGGAGAACAAGTAGTGATCCAATTCCACCCCAGTTCAAGCCTTTCTCTGGAGTCCTCCTTCAGGAATACCAGTACTTTGTCCATGAGAATGTATCTCCAAGAGGCAATTCCCAGGTATCACCTGGGGCTTGGAGCTCTGGAATTTGTTTTGTCTTTCTGTTTAAGGAAAGGTTATGGAAAAATACTGGAAAAACTAGTCACTCATACAACAGACTACAGAGATAAAAATATATGTGTGAAGAATACAGAGAACACATAAAAGAAAAAAAAAAGTGCAAAACCAAATGGCATCAGTGCATCTCGCAGCTCTGGCAGTGAATTATTTATCAGATTTCCCAGTTAGATTTAATTGTCTTTCATTCTTTACCAAAGCACTGTGACTACAAATCCAGACAAACATTTTCCCATTTGTAAGGGTAAACAGAGATTCTACTTTTCTTCTTGGTAATAAGAATCTAATTTAGGAAAGCTTTTGAAGAAAATCTTAATTGAGATCCTGGTGAGGATAAAAAGCAATAAGGCACACAAAAGCTGAAAATGGATTTCAGATACTTCAAAACTGGAGATTTAAAACTCCACATCAGTAGCTACCAATTTGTAGTCTCTCTTGAGAGACTTATAAATATCTTTAGGGAGGTAAGTTTTCCTTATAGTAAACTTCATATTTTACCTTTGCTTGTAGTGAAGAAAGAGGTTCTACTGTTGGATGTCATGTCAGCCTGAACCATATTTAGAAATTCTACTCTGAAAATTTATTTCTGAAAGATCTCCATAGAAGTAGAAAAACAAGGCCTCCTTGTGTTCAAGATACCTGGTAGACTGAAATTTCTTTCAGCAGGTAACAGCTTACTGATGCTTTTCTTTTTCTTTCTCAAACACCTACTATACATGCACACAGACATACATATATAAATACGTGCATACATACATATATGTATGTTGTACATATGAGTATACACACACACACACACATATATATGTATGTATGTATGTATGTATGTATGTATGCATATGAGGTGCCAAACTAACATTCTGGATTTAAAAAGCAGGAAATTATGTAAGTACTCCACCTCTTGACATAATACGTGCTACTACTTTAGGCACTTCTCAGTTGATTTCCAGAGACTGTTAAGTATCTCTACCTCTGTGAATTTAAGATTGAGGATATGTTTCTTTATGAAGTGTATTCTTTTCATAATTGTGCTGTTGTTTTTTCAGAGCCTTCAATTTCAGAACAAAATCTTACTATATTAGTATATGTGCTTATATTTGAGTTCCAGGGTTCTGCCAACAAAGAATAAACACATGCATGAGCCACTCAAAATGCAGATCTCTATAGTTCCATACATTTACTAATCCTGATTTTTAAGTCTGAAAAATCCAGTTCTTTGTGGTTCTCATATGGAGGGAGGTAGCACAGAGTTATGCAATAGGCTTACACCACTGATCCCATGTACAAAATCACAGGACAGCTGGGATGCTGGAATCTTCTAACTTTTCACTCCGTGCTGTTTTCATCTTCATGTTCAGTCATCTCATGCCCTCCTCTCTAACTTTAGGTGTAATCAGAACCCACCCTCCAGCCCTTAAAATACAGCTGTGTAAGGTGATGGACTCGATGACAGACAGCATGTGCACACTCAGTGCTTAGATGGAGGGAAATAAGGCCCAAGGACTTAGAGAAGTGTGTGTTTGTTTGTGTGTGTGTGTGTGTGTGTGTGTGTGTGTGTGTGTGTGTGTTTGTGATTCTTACTGTCTTGAGAAGTCAGCCCACAAAAATCTGATAAAGTTCAACAACTTCAAGAGCAAGGTGCTGCTCCTGGACTGGGGTAATCCCGGACTGGAAGAACTCATTGGGACCAGTCGCATGGACAAGCACTTAGGGGTTCTCGTGGAGGAAGACATGGACATGAGTCAACAGTGTGCACTCACAGCCCAGAAATCCAAACACTTCCTAGGTTACATCAAAAGCAAGGTGGCCAGCAGGTCAAGGGATTCTGCCCCTCCACTCTGCTCTCACAAGACTCTACCTGGAGTGCTGCATCCAGCTCTGGGATACTTAACACAAGAAAGGCATGGTCCTGTTAGATCAGGTCCAGAGGAGGCTGTGAAGATGATCAGAGGGCTGCAACACCTATGCTATGGAGACAGGCTGAAAGAGCGGGGGTTGTTCAGTCTGGAGTTTGGTGAGACCTCATTGAAGCAATTCAGTACCTTAAGGGAGCTTATGAAAAGTGGGAGGGGGAGTGTTCAAGGCCAGGTTGGATGAGGAACATGAGCAATGATTTGGTGAATGGCATCTCTACCCATGGCAGGAGGGCTGGAACTAAATCTTCAGGGTTCCTTCCAATCCTAGCCATTCTATATGATTCTATATGTAAAGTAAGAGCTACCCCTCAAAAAAATTTGGCAGTGCAATGGTCAAACCAAGTAATGTTATAAACCGGGTGTAATCTTCCACTGGCAAGGGTATCTAAATTCCCCAGGAATGTCCCAGCCACTAGACTGTATCATATTGAAGGCAAGGTGAAGGAGAGGATTTGCCTTATGAAGAAAAATTGTGCCTGTTATTTTATGTGAAATATTTTATCTCAATTATATCACCCTGAATGCTCCTGAAGAGGAGGATGAATCATCTGAGATGTTTTATTCTTAAATCTTCTCCGGAAGAAATAAGCCAAAGTGTTGAAAATGTGTCTACACAAGTAGTGTGGAGTTCTCTAGGGCTGAGTTTCTAAGTCATCAACATGTCTTGGACAATTTTCTTTGAACCATCCTTCTTTCAGAGTCAAGAGTATTGATAATCCATAATACTGAGAAATTTGACCCTGTGTTCCTTATTTTTCTAATGGCATAATTATTAGCATATTTTTAAGTATCTGTGCTTTGCTGAGAATATTTTATCTTCTTATATTTTAAGTGTCAAGTATTTGCATAGGGTATAGTCATCAACAAACTAGATATGGGGGAAAATGCTTGCTTTATATAACAGACTAAGGTGAGTTACAGATTTATGCAATACATTTTATCATATAGATATTTATAAAATGGTGCTCTCACCCAGATTTTTGTAGTCTTTACCTTTTGTGAGTTTTCCACCTGTGTAATCTTTATGGTGAGAGTGCATGGTCCACAAAGCCATTGTTAATAAAAAACACAGTGATTTCAAAACTTCTGTTCATCTCAGTTTTCTCAAAAGTCTTTCTTTCTTCATAATCAGAACTATGAGATTCAGATAATTGCAATAAAGTAACTGAGAAAGAGCAATACATTGATTAATGTAAATCCCTGTACTTTGGCTGACTGATAATAGCTGCCTACATGTCAGAGTATGGGAATTTGCATACTATGCGAAATTACTAAGATAGAACTGTTCTGTCATTATGCAAATATAAGTGCAAGAAAATGACTGACTAAGAAATAAGTACACATACTAAGCTGCAAGGGTGAATCAGTCAAAACTGTAACAGCGTTCCTGGATTCTTACTGGCTGAAACATTTCCAATTTTGAAGCAATAGTGCTGGGATAGTTAAAGTATGCAGAAATATAGAATAGGAAAGGGATGAAAAGAGCCTGAAACAGATTTCAGTGACCTTCCTGGGAGATAATTTTCTGTCACCATTCCTATTGGAAAATGAAGATAACATTTGCTCACCTTATAAAGATGCCAGAGTTCTTAAACTAGTAATGAGCTCTGAGACCCTTAAATGAAAGAGATAAGCTGGAAGTCCTAGGTGCTATAACAAAGATTATTAACATTAGGAATGTGCTAAAAATTGCAGTTATTTTATTCATGCTGACATTTAAGTTTTTATCTGAGGAAAACTATATTTTCATGACACTTGGAAATAATAGAATTTGGGCTATGTTTTGAACTTAGACTTCTTAATTCTGGTTATAAATATTATGGTATGGACCAAAGTGTACCATAGAAATGAGAATTTTCTTTTTCTTTACTCATATCATGTTTAAAGCATATTAAATTGTATGTAAAAGTGAACCTTCACTATGTAGTCTAGATACTCTAATTGTAAAGCAGACCCTGCTCATCTCAAATGAAATCATGTGGTAACTATTGCTGTGATGTCAAACCTGTAACATATGATATAAGAATGGGTTCTAGGGAAAGAATAATTGTGTTGACTTCTGTATAAAATTTTCCTGATATTTAAACAAAATTGTCATAGTAGAAATCTGTTGTTTGAGAATGCACCCACAATATTGATCATTAATTAGACCATATGATTCAGTATATATTGGCATCTAGAATGTAGGACTTCAAAGAGTCTCACTCTCTGGGAGATTCTCCCCTCATCTATTTGCTTATTTCAGCAGCAGAACAAATAGCCAAGACCATAAAATCTCCTTGGACACATTAACAAACACTAAAGGAACCAGTTATAGAAAAGTGTGGAGAAACACTATGGTTTCTGCCATTTACATCATTAGCATCCTGTGTTTTCATTCAGACTTGCTTGGTTTTTCTCTATCCACTTTTCAAGACAGCTATCATGATTTCACTTCCAGGTCCTATAAAATATCACAATTAATTTTTCTTTGCTGGAGTTGTTGTCCTATGCCACACTCTACAGGAACTTCTCACACTTTATGTCTGTACAGTCTCGGATTATAAGCTTCATATTGTACAAGGATTTGTTCTTCTGAATAAGAAACATTGAGCTCATCAAGAGGAGAAAGAAAGGAATAGAAATCAAGAGAACCAAATGTTTGTCTATATATCCTATCACCCATGCAATGCCATCGACTGATGCTGTAGCTGCTTTTTGTCAATGCCATGTCTACTGCAGGTCAAAACTGTCAAGTATTTTGCTGTCAACATGGCACTTTACTTTCCTGTTGCTTGTTACTTTCCTAGAGAAAATGACAGACCCAAACAAGGCATTCCTACATACTTCAAAAAGCAGCAACAGAACCTTCCTCTAAAGGCCTTAGTATAAAATTCACATGGTGATGTCAGGGCTTTAAACAGTCTTCTTTTTCAGCTGAAGCAGGTTTTTAGCAGTTGGAAATGATAAGGACATTTAGACTTCAAGGTTTTAGGCTTCAATGATTTTTTCTCATTCTGTGAAAGGAAAAGACATAGCCATATGCATAATGATGAGAGAAACAATCTCTAATAATTTCAGAAAGCAAATGTGTAAGGACATCATGTGAAAGTGAGAATGGCGGTAGATTTCAAGAAAGATTAGAGGATAAAAATGCTGAATATAAGAGGTTTAATTTCTTGTCATATGTCTGTCTTGTCTATGCTGCTGGCCAGGGTAAACTACATGAAATAGAGACCATAAAAAATAGGGCACTTTAATGATTAACCTCTGATTCTGGAGCTTTGAAATAATCAACAATGCAATTACAACATTAAGACACTTGAAAAAAAATTCCTATGCTGACATATCTCTTCACAACTTTTATTTTTCTAAGTTATACTAGAGGTAGGATTATATAAGAAAAAAAATTACATCTTTAAACATTGAAATTCAATGGTATTTTAATGTGAATTCCACTGATAATTGAACCTGAATAACGCAGTCTGAAAATGTGTCAGCTGCAGAAACCTTTAAAGATGTGATTCTGACACGCTGAAGTAAGCCAACTTAATTGTTAAATATTAAATTTTAAACAATATGATGTTTCAGGTTTGCAAGCTTTTCAGTTTTTTTCTTTAAAAAAAATGGTATTGAAGAGATATATCCCTATGAGTATTTTTATAAATATGTATCTGTAATAAGAATATGATAAAAAAATGAATTCTAAATTATCAAAAACAGGGTTGAGATCTAAAACACCTATCTTTCAAATGTTTGCTTCTTTTCTTACTTCTTTTTTTTTGTTTTGTTTTGAGTTTTTGAGGTTTTTTTTTAATTTCAATGTCAACCCTGTTGTCTCCTACCCAATCTTGGATTTGGAAAGCATGGAGAGAGAGAATAAGAAGATGCTGTGTTTTGGGTAAAACCACAACTTTTTTCACATCTATTTGTCACTTCATCTCTTCAAAACACCATTCAATGCATGTTGAATAATGTTAGGGCAGTGAACCATTGAAAGCTTTCCTGCGATGGAGACAGCTTTTCCTAACAGTATATTAGATTCATTCTGACATAAAAAAAGAAAAAACAATTTTATTGTCCTTTAATCTCACATATCATGGTGATACAAAAGTATTTGGGAGAGAGTTGTGACAGGCATATTTCCTTTTTTGATGGCAAGATGAAATAATAACCACACTAATTTAATAAATAATGATACACAGTATTCTGATCTGCATCTCAGTTAACAGCAACACATAGATAGACAACAGGTAATTTTTAGACAAGCAGGTTGAAGATTAGGGAGCTGTACTCAGTCCATAGGTTGAACTAGAGGAAACAGAGAGTAGAAAACAGAGAAATAGTTAGAAAAAATAAAATCAAGGAAATTTCTTTCAGGAGACTGAGCTGGGATAATGGTTAAAGACATGTGAGAGCAGCCTTCTTCGACCCAGCATGGCTGTAAACAGTTTTGAAGCCAGAAACATTCTGTTCCTGACAGCGATGTAACTGGAAAGTTTCTATGCCATATTTTTTAGAGATTCAAGTCAGAGTACAGAAGTGTTCAAATAAGTGCTGATTGAGAGAAAGAGTTGTTTTGTATTAGCACTTTTGTGAAATGAAAGTTTGCCTCACAGGGAAAAATGCAATTGGCATCTTCCATACAAGCAGGACCACTCTTTCTCTGCCATCGTGCTTGCTATTATTGATCATTCTTTAAAGCAAGGAATAGCAATAGCAATCTGATGTCCTACCTTACAACATCTAGGAGACAAACTGACGGCTCAATGAAATTGAAGCTCAATTTAAGCCTATATTCCGGCAGAGACTCGCTGGTTTGACAGTGCATTCCCTTTGCTCCTGCAAAAATGCATGTAAATTTTCACTACTCCAAGTAGCTAGCATATTAAACATAGAATTCAGACTCTTTGGCATTAAACGTCCAACAGGCCAGCAGCCACTTTCTAGAGGATTGTTAAGGAAATTTTCCTGTGTGACTGTCCAGAAGCCACTCTGGCAGTGACACTCACACCACCAGAAATGGGACTGAGGCCCCTTTGCTCCACTGAGCCAAAACCCTACTCAACTCCCTACACACACACACACTCACACAGTCAGACCAGGTTTGCTTACTAGTTCAACCCCAGGTTTCTCATAGCAGAATCTCAGATGTCTTGATCCTTAAAATAATTTGGTCATGATGCAGCAACAGAGTAATAGCTCAGTCTGGGTGTCTCCAAGGAGGGACCCTGGAAAAAAAGAACCCCTAGTTTTTTATCATCTGGCAGTCCAAGTGCATGAAAGTCTGGAGGTGCTTTGCTCACACTGTGTCTTTCAGTGTTCTGTCCCCTGCCTGGGCCACAGGTCCCCATGACCTTTGCTGTGCAAAGGGTCAGTGCCAGGATTTCTAGTATGGATGTCTGTCCAATGGTATTGTCAGAGGGTACTTAAAATTCACCAGCTTCAGGAATTCCTTTCTAAACTAATTTCTGTAGAAATGTTGCTTGAAATATCAGTGCTGCTAGTGTACTTTCCACATTCACTTAAATAATTGTTATTGGAGATGATCACACAAAAGAAATCTTGTGGTCTAGAGATTTGTATTGGATACAAGAGAAATGAGGTGACTACATCAGTCGACAAGAAAAGTTGAAGATGTTGTTTATCTGGGCTTCTGTAAAAACTTTTACATATCTCGCACAACATCTTTTTCTCTAAATTGGAGAGAAATAGATTTGATGCATGGACTGTTAGATGGAAAATAAAGTGGTTGGGTGGTCATGTCCAGAGGGTAGTGGTCAGTGAGTCAGAGTCAGGATGTGTGTCAGTGACAAGTGGTGTCCCTCAGGAATCTGTGTGGAACCAGTGTTTCTCATCTCTTCATTAATTACACAGACAAAGGGATCAAATGCAGCTTCACCAGGCTTTCAGATGACACCAAGCTGAGGGTGCAGTTGACACACCTGAAGGATGGGATGCCATGCAGGGGTTTCTGGACAAGCTTATGAAGTGGGACAATGGGACTCTCCTGGGGTTTAATAAGACTCATTGCCCAAACAGTCAAACGTGTCCTGGGCTGCACTCAAAGCAGCATGAACAGCAGGGGGAAGGAGGGGATTCTGCCCCTCTGCTCTGCTCTAGTGAGACCCCACCTGCAGTCCAGCTCCATGGTACTGAGCATGGGAAGCTAATCGACCTATTGGAGCAAGTCTAGAAAAGGGACACCAAGATGATTAGAGGGCTGGAGCAGTCCTGGCATGAGGAAGAGCAAAGAGAATTGTGTTTGTTTAACCTGGAAAAGGGAAGGCTTTGGGATGGCCTAATTTTAACCTTCCAGTGCATGAAATGAAATAAGAGAAAGACTTTTTACAAAAGCATGTAAAGACAGGATAAGAGGAATGGATTCAAATGGAAAGAGAGCAGCTTTAGATTACATATTCAGAAGAAACTCTTGACTGTGAGGTTGGTGAGGCACTGGAATATGTTACCCAGAGGAGTTGTGGATGTCCCATCCCCGAGAAGTGTTCAAAGCCAGGCTGGATGGGGCTCTTAGCAACCTGGTCTAGAGAAAATTGTCCCTGCCCATGGCAGGAAGATTAGAACTATATGATGTTTAAGGTCCCTTCCAACTTAAACCAATTTGATTTTATGAAATATTTCTAAAGTACCAATTCATATGGTGTTTCATCACTCTTCAGTTACTACTCATCTCATCATGTCCCTAAGAAAGCTCAAGAGAATTTTTAGTAAGTCAAGTAATAACTAAGATTTTTACTAAAGATGGAAGTTTGCTTGGTATCTCTGTGTTTACATTTTAAGATCAAAAGTGGAACAAATATTTTTATGTAGTATTTTTAGGAGGCAATACAAAAAAGTACAATTTTTGCTCCTTTTTTCTTTGATGGAAAGGAAGAAAAAATAAGAATTTCTGAAAATATGGTACTTCTCAATCAAGGAGATATTTATTGCATGCTAGAAAAAAAAACAACCAAACAAAAAACAAAACCTACAATTTACTGCATTTTAAAACCATTGAAATAAAGGTAGAGGATGTAAAATGTTCCCATTTGTTTATGTCAATAAAAAGCTGAAAATCCTAGGAGAATTACCTGAAGAGTCTCTGTCAATTTTAAGAAACTTTATGAAAGAAATTTGTCATCATTTTTGTACTGAGACATCTATTTCATGCTGCACAAAGTCAATTGTCATAAATGGGAATCTGTATGTGAAATCATACCCTCCTGACACTGAGCAAGGTCTGATTTTTTATCTCTTAATCTCCTGCTTTAAAGTAAGTTTTAAAGCTGTGGAATTCAGCTCATTCAACTAACTTGGCCTAATCAAAACTAATTTTATATTTCTATGTAGTCATAACAGAAACAAACAAGACTATGACTTAATTAAATAAATGTCATGGAAGAGATCTGGCATTGCATATTTAATAAAGGTCAAGTTTATAATTGAAATTTATTTGATCATTTTAATAGTTTCAAGGGACTGAAGCAGTCTTCACAATAAGTACAATTTCTACTTAAGAAAGAATAACTGAGGCTTACTGGGGGAGTAGAATCAACTGGCAAATATTACAGACGCTTGCTTTAAGCATTCTATAAAGTTTTTCATGAATTATAGGCTTCACCTGAATACTTTCTGAAAGAAACCCTCATTATATTGTTTCTGTCAGGAAGTGACATTTTTAAAAGTTAAACCTTGCCAGCAGTTTAATTATATTTAATTCATGTAGCAGAGACAATGGAACAGAGCAATGTCTCCTGCTTCCTGCCTTGAAAATGCTCTCCCTCTTCACTGGGATATTCAGAAAAGAGTTCATTTACAGGGCAGAGAGGGAAGCATTAAGTTCTGACTCAAGAAGCAGGTTTCAAGCATTTTTCATGTTCATGCCAAAAGTAAGTGAGGAATATTGATATTGTCTCCTAAGGCCTTGGGAATTAAAAGAGAATTGTATTACAAAACCCTAATGCAAATCAGACTTCATACAGACTACTGTAATTGAGCAATACTATATTACTGCAATTGAAGACATGTCCCACAAATGAATGTAGCACATGAAATACAAATCAATTTTCCATCTCCTCTTAAATCCTAGAAGCTTGAGAGTATTTCAGAAATCAATCTAGGATCAGCCCATTCTCTCTGGAGAGAATTATTTCCTATCAGGGGAACACTGAACTCTAATAGAAGGTGAAAAGGATATAATACTGTCATTCTCCCTGATTTATGGTTTTATCATTAAATAAAACAGACAACAGTGTAGGATTACTGGCATTTCTATATTGACATTTTCAACATGCTACCAGCAGAGGCTTGGCCAGATGGATGCTCAGGTAGCCCTCAGGTGTTTCCTGACCCTGACTAGAAGGAAACTGAATACAGATCTGAGGGGTAGTGTAAGCCTCTGGCTGCATGTGATGCCATTACATTGTCCACAAAATCCTGTGCAAGTTGCCCCTGACCTGATATATTTAGAAAGATGCTGCGTTTTGACTAACAGCCCCTGAGGAAGTGTGTAACTGCAAGCTGCTTTGCAGCCTGTTATATCTGCATGCTCACCCTGTGACTGCTATAAACACCCCACAGGCTGTCCAAACCTGCAGAGCACTAATGGCTTTAAGTGATGGGAATGGCTGCAAATGACAGAGGATGGGTTAAATTGGCTCTTAGAAAGACATTCCTTACTGTGAGCCAGTGAGACCTGGGAACAGGTTTCCCAGAGAAGGTGTGGATTCTCCATGCATGGGAGTGTTCAAGGCCAGGTTAAATAGGGTTTGAGAAACACAGTCTAGTGGAAGGTGTCCCTGCCTGTGGCAGGGTTTGGAGGATCTTTAAGGTCCCTTCTAAACTGAGCCATTCTAGGCGTCTACAATTCTGTGAAAACCATGCTCAAGCTAGTTATGGTCTGTGTCACGCCATGCTTAGAAACTTAGAGGTCCTGTATTCAGGAAAGCAGGTAATTTTTGTATATGAAAACTGTACATGATGCATATAATTTTAACTTTTAAAGGATATGTACTCTGCACAATTTTTCATTCTTATGGGTAATCATCTGGATTTAAAAAGTGGATAGTTCTGAGTAATAAATACAATTTCACCATGTAATATGAAATAAATAAACACATTTATATTTGAAATAAACATAATAATTTTAGGTAATATAAACTGAAGGGTTTTGGATTTATGATAGACATAATTAAGAAATAGAAACAGAAAGAAGATATTAAAATAAAATAACACTGGTACATTTACAAAAATCCCTATTTTCATAGAGTGCTTTACACCTCATTTTAAAGAAACCTGCTGTGATATTTAGGAGCCTAAATTACCCTATATGTGATAGAAGTATTGTTTTCATAATGAAGACAAAGTTCTACAAGGAATTTTTTAATACTAAGAGAAACTAAAGCCAAATATTCAGGTTTTTAATGTAATTTTATGGATAATTCACAAAAATAAAGCAGTAAAGAATTTCATAAATACAGAGAGGGAATATAACAAATCAGAAGATTTAAAATTTATAATAAATAATCCTCAAAAGAACAAAAATTCCATCTGAAGTTGTTTTTTATTTTTTTTTTCCCAAGTTATGCATTGAGGAATAACAGGAGAAAATAAAGTTCTCTTAGCATTTTTACTGTCAATTTGATACCTTTAGCACTACTTAAAAAAAAAAAAAAAACTTTTCTGAAGCTCAGACTGGACTTTGATGATACCAGACTTATACAGGAGATCATAATCCTGCAATGTTTTATGTACAACTCAACAGAAATGCCTAATTATCACTATTGTCTGGGACTAAGACTGAAAAGTTTTTCTGAGTTTGCTCATCATACATAATCAGCTCTGCAATATCATTAAAGTATTTAAAACTGTATTCTTTTAATGTCAAAAAAAGTGATCCTACAATGAAAAAAACAGTACAAATATAAAAAGGTTTTAGAACACACTAAACACTGACACAAAACAATGATATTTTTAGAAAAATCTTATGGCTAAATACAAATAAACATTTTCAGGTATTGCAATGACACAATAAGATCTAAACTGAGTCCAAAGAAAGCTCTAAGAAAAAAAAGTTGCTACAATGATTTTGCATTGTTCATGTATCTAGAACAAAAATTACTTCCCTTCTCTTTTGGTGAATTTTGAGTAAATCACAGAGGGTGTTTTAAGACTCAGGTTTTGACTGGCACTTGAAGTTCCCATCTGGATTGCTGTTGTGGGAAAAAAAAATAACCACCCATATATTTTTTTAAAAAGTAAGCAATCTTTTCCTTACTCTGCAATTCTTTGTGTTTTCTTGGTTGTGCTCCAAAACCTGATAGGCCATAGCTTGCTTTGATATACAAGCTGGGTCCAAGTTGTTAAGTTTTACAAGACATAGACTTGGCAACTCTATCTGCTGTGAATGAAAACATTAAAAAGTGGGCAGGTTTCTTCAGTGATCGTTTGCACCTTCTGTAAACACATTAATAAAGGTAAAATCTGGTTAATAATTTATTATTTCCACAAGGAATAACTTTGTGAACCTAAAGACAGTTCAAAACTTTAACTACACAGTACTGAGTAAAAAATCCATTATGTGGCTCATTTACTGGTATTGATTTGGGCTTGAGACATATTCTCACTCACTCTATTGCACCTCTACTGTATGTTATTTATGCTTATCTATACTTTCTGCTTCTCTGAGTCCCATTCTATTCTCCAAATTTCCTCTGGTTTCAAAGATTAAAATAGGTTTTAATGATGAGTTGAGACTACTATTTATACCTTTCTGGAAGAGCATTTATTCCTGTTGCGTCAATTTGTAAGAAAGGCATAAAACACCCCAAGTTGCTAATATTGAAAACCTGGAATTCTAAGCAGGATGGTGATAACCTGGAATCTTGTAGGAAATTGTAATCCTTGTGGGGATTGTACTTCAAATTTATCTCCATGAGACTTACCATGATGTTAAGTGTCTGGAGTGATGAGGTTTCCTTAAAATGGAGTGTCAATAGCCAATAAAAATATAATGCTCAGAATGCATCAAAAATGGTCTAAGATTTTAAAATTCATGGTTCTCATAGAAACAAGAGCACAAAAAATTATTTCAAAGCACACTATAATCATTCCATTAGCTTTTATCCTATTAATGTTCCACATATGTTAGGCATCTTTCTGTTACTATCTCATGGGTTTCACAGGTCTGTCTGTACAAAAGAATAAAGCAGGGCTACCTTTGAGATGGCCCCACAATTATGGTCTGTGATTGTGCCATGGCTGCAGTCTGTTATGGCTGCTTTCTCAGTCATTGGCATGGCTCTTTACAGCCTTGGCTGCTGTCAGGTGGCTCTGGGCCCAAAGAGAGGTTGGCACAAATAGCACACGAGAAGGACATGCCACAACGGCAGTTTGGATGCTGCCATGGTTTTGGGGAACAAGAGAGCACAGATATGTGAATGTGAGCTAGGCTATGTCATTTTGATCTCAGAGCCAGTGAATAGGTCTGGACATCCTATACACTTAGCCCCAGGGACCAATGAACGATCTCCATCTTCATAGAGGAGAGATCTGATGGCTTCTCAAATGCTGATAAAACCTTTCTTACAGTTTTCTAATTGATTAGTAAAAATAAAACCATCTATGGTTTCATGGGTCTTTTGCAACCTCAATGCCATGTCCTTCTGCTTTTAATGCAACTGTTAGTAGCTACATGTTACAGACCCATAAACTGAAAATAAAATATGATCATAGTTACAATAATGCTATCATGTAAAGATTATTTGGGAAAAAATTATTTTTTCCGTGTATTTTTACAATGCTTTATAATGATTGGAAAAGATAAATGACCAGGCTGCAGCTCTCTAACATGAAAAGTGAATGCATTATTTTAGAGTCCTGATGAAAAGGATAATGGTTGAATCAATAAAAGTCTGAAAATTGATTTAGATTTTTAATAGAGCAGTGGCACTTCTGTCAAAAAGGAATGATATATATTTGTATTAATGGTGCTTTAAAAAGTTATGCTATAATGTAAATTATTCCATTGTGATAAATTCCTGTTTGCCAACTTAGAAAGGAACACTGCTAAAGAGCACACTTTTTCCTTCTTCTTTTAAAGTGAAGATGATATGAACAATTACCACATATGGCAAAAAAAGGGGAAATTCCATTTAATCAAAACCTTTAAGTTTAGAAAACAAGTTATTCTCTGGCAGGGGGAGGGGGATGGAGGGAACAGAAGGTGTGCTGAGAAAAGGCCATACAGAGAATATAGCTCGTGGCCTAGTGCTTATGGCTGTCATCTACTTTGTGGATGGCTGAGGTCCAGACCTGATTATGTAGGAAACATGCAGAACATTTCAATGGATGAGCATATGTTGAACAACTCCCAGAGAGCACCAAATGTTTTAGTGGTTGTTCCCACATAGAGATCAATTCTCCTGCTGTTGTCTAAGAAGTAAAATGCCAATTTGCTGTTGGGTAAGATCAGGTTGATGGCAACATTACTGCTCTGGAATGAAGACACAGAAGATACAATTATTAATTCAAGTCTTTCCTGTCATCAGCCCTGTTTTTGGAGGGGCAGAATTCAGGTCTCTGGTATCACTTAAAAACATATTCGAATACTAAGTATTTAAGTATTATGACAACATTTGTCAAGAGAGTCACTGTGTTCTGTATTTACTTAATTCTGAAACCATGGGTTATTTCAAAGCACAGAAGCACTACTATATATCATAACATATTAGATTATTATGCAACTTAATAGGTTAAAGAGAAGGCCATTATCCTCTTTAACAGTTGAGAAAGGTCTCTTCAGTCTCACGAAGTCCCTTCTCCCATTGTGTAAGGCAGCAAGCCTCCTCTGTCCCCACAGAATGGAAGGATTTCCTCCAAGTTCCCTCCCCAGCCAGGGAGCAGGGCTCGTACAGCACACCATTGCCAGCCCTGCTCAACTTGCTCAGCTGCAGGCTAGCTGGCAGTGGCAGAGCCAGCTGTTTGCTGCATCTGGTGATTAATTCTCATCAGAGATTCAGGGGCATGTCAGGAAACCTTTTCCATTCACTCTACAAACTCAGGTAAACAATTTACTCATAATATTCAAAGGGTGCAGAATTTCAGAGAGAGCAGATGAAGGATCCTTGTGGTTAATAGGACCATAATACCACACTTTTCCCTCACTTGGATATAATTTAATATTATCATTATTTCTACAAGTTTAGCTACAATATTTCTTAAATATCTTGGAGAGCAGTAGTCTTGGAACAGCGTGATCAATGCTTGCATTACATTATTGCAACAGGAACACCATGTTACAGCGTGCAGCTGGGTTGATGGATTACTGCAGTCATTCAATCACTTTCTATCTTTCCTAATGCATCAGATTAAGCTCACACATTAGACTCCAGAAGCTCTTACAGTCCACATTTTCATCCCTATTCTTACAATGTGTAATAGATAATACTTAAATTTCAATTGAAATTTTTTAAAAATTTGATAAAATCATTGCATCACTCACGATGTAACCCCACAAGAAAGGGCAGACACTTGGTTCTAATTGTAAAGACAAATCTTTCATAGTCAATTGATGGTCCAGTGGTGTGATGCTGTCATTGTTGCATGGCTTATATTGTTGCTTTTGCCCACGTCTAGTGTATTTCTGAGTCCTCCTCAGCTTTGCACAGCAAAAGGAGACAGTTCTAGTCAAATAGACCCACATTCTAGTCTATACCCATCTTAGTACCCCTTGACTCCAAGTGTTCAAATTTTAATGTTATTTTTCTGAATAACCATAATTCTATGTAGCTTTATTATGTATCCTCCACTGCCTCCCATTATTGCTTCCCCTATAGTAGTTTAAATTGTTTTGCTAACCAATGTCAAGCCTAAAGAAAAGTATACAGTAAAGAAAACGCTTGTATTTTAAGCTATGTGCTTCTACATGCACACAAACACGCTCTCACACACACAAATAGAGCTGTTCTAAAAGCTTTTTTCTGCATTTCTCAATGCTGGAATCTTTGTATGAGTAAGAACAGAGGCAGACAGGAGTTTTATGAAGATAACAGGTATATTTTGTTACATCTAGGTTCAGATGCATTCCACTATCCTAAAGCAGCTCATCAAGCCTCTTGGTATCAGTGCCTTAAATTATGCTAAAGGCATTCAGTCTGGGATTGAATCAATCATAGAACTTGCTGGTTGCTGGAGATTATGTACGTTTCTAATTTATAGCCTCAGCAAGCCTTTAATTCTTTCTCACTACAACAAAACCCTGTTATTCTGTCCTGAACTGCTACAGTCCTTTGACCTGTGAATTACCAGATTTTTCTGTCTTTCGTGTCCATTTTAGTGTCATACCTTTGGTCATGTGGCTTTGACGCGCAGAGGAAGAAGTTTGCATTCCTGTATCACTTTCTTACAATCGTTTTCACTTGCATGAAACAGCACTTGCTCTTAAAATTCAATATAAATTTATTACAAGAATAATTTCCAGTGATAAGTTTAGAAAATAATAGTCGTAAATCTGAAAGTTTAGGACAGACAATATGGAACTTCTGTCTTAAGAAAGAAAAGTGAACAGTGAACTACACTCTGTGATACTTCCATTCAGCAAAATGTCATATCAGTTTCTTCTGATCACAAAACTTTTATATTATACCTTTTCAAGCTTGGATAAAAAGTACAATTAGCAGAAGGTTTTTCTTATTAAAACTCCCCAATTTTTCTGGTTTGATTTTTTTTAAGTGTGCAAAAGCTTTCCTAATGTATGATCATGCTGTACATACATTATACACCCACGAAATCAATACACTGCATTAGCTTGATATGACTAAACTAATAGCGAGAGGTTAGTGCATCAAGACCTTAATTGTAAACCAACCTTGAGAAGAATATATAATTCGAAAATATTATAGGGTCAATATACTTTTGGCCAAATTAAACAAATATACCAATTAAACAGTGCTTCAGAAAACTGTGCTGTAAAAATAATAAAAAAAAAAAAAAGCCAAACCAATAAAATACTATTTTTTGAGCTCTAGCATCTTCTTGAGCTCTAGCATCTTCTTTTTACTGTGTAAAAATTAGTTAGGAGTAAAAAATAAGTCTTTCCTTACCTCCTCTGTCCCACAGGGCTCCATCTAAAGAAAATGGTTAAATCTTCAGCAGCCAAATATATCTTTTCCTATGGGTGAAATGTTTTATTACGGGAAGTCAAGCCTGAAGAAATGGCAATTAAGGAGGACTTTGAGTTATACTGTGCATTAGTTCTAAAGCAAAATGAAGCCATTTTTTTCCCTTTAGGATCAGTTTCAAGAGGGGGATATCAGTAACAGTAAAAGCTTTTCACAAAGTTGTGATAGCAGTCTTCAGTCAGCCCTTTTCATGTGACCCTTACTCAATGCTCATGTTTAGAAACTACTTCTTGTAGATCTATAAGAAAATGCAACTGACTTAGCCAGGGGTTGTTTTTTTTTTCCTCTGCCATCCTGAATTGCTGACTTTAAACACAAAAGAAATAGTTTCTACATGACTCAGATAAGTTTGTAAAGAAATACCTAGTAATACAATAAAGAAACAGAAAATTTTCAAGCTTCTAAGAAAAAAATACACGGAAAACTGAAGTTGACTTTTCTATCACCTGTGTAGACACAAAGGCAAACTGCAATACTAAGTTTTGAAGGATTAAACTATGTCTTGCTGAGTGAGTTGGCAGAACTGAAATGTGAATTTTGTGTTTCCATATGTACAAAAAAATGAACAAATGGAAGAATGGAAAGGAAATTAATAAATAAAATATACATTTATTATTACTTTTGTGCCAGTGTTGTACCAAGAATCTTTGGAGTTTTTTCCCTGAAAAGTCTAGGGTGATCTTGTCTTAAAAAGTACTATGAAAGTGAAGTCTCTTTAAGAAAATATTTTCAGTTCAATGAGCATTAGTTTCATATATAAATAATTACAGAGCAGTCACATTTATAGTTTCTGTTTATATTTCTTAATGAAAGATATTTTAAACCAAATACCCATCCAGCTTGCAAGGTTCTCTCTTTCCTTGAATGCATTAAAAGACTCTCATTGAACATACAGATAATATGTTCTATTTTTCCTCTCATGTAGGTTGGAATGCACACTAATGCAAACTGTGAGAATTTAAATGAGTTGAATTAATAAAAATTGAATGTTTACTCCATTATTATTGAAGATCATGGTGATTTTTAGCTCTGAGTTATCTTGAATCTACCAAGTTATATGTCGAGTCATCATTATCATTGAAGTCCTGGTTATATTCCAAAAACACTCCTTCATTTTCTCATACATTTGAACTTTTTTTTTCAAATTTAACCCAGAATATTAAAAAAAACCAAAAAAACAAACAAACAAAATAAACCCAAACCTAAACATTTCTGTTAAAAACACAGTTAAGATCTGACTACTGAGATGTCTCTGCCTGAATTAAGGTGCAAAGGAGACCATATGCTGGAATCAATAATATGGATTTTATTTAACAGTAAATGGGACGTAGAGAGATAGAAAGAAGTAGAAAAGAAAGTGGAGAGAGAGATCAAGTAGAAGACAGTCACTACCCATAGATTTAGTGACAATCTGTTTGTCCTTCTTCACCCTGGGCTTCTTGGTGGTGAGGGTCCTGATGTCATTCAAAACTTTTCACTCTTTTTACATTTTACCAAACAAAGGAATTAGTTAATGAACAATTGTTCATTGGTTACACCTTTCTCTAATGGTAATTACTCCCTATGCTTAGTCTTTCTTTTCTTTTGAACCAGTGGTTTCGTGGGTCATTGGGCTGGGAGGTGGTGATTGCAATCTGCCCCCACCAGAACTACATTTTGGCCAGTTAGGGCTGACTTCAGCACAGCTGATGAGCTGACTTTCCTCATGGCCCATAAACTCCTCATTCTTTATGTTCATTTTCCAGCTATGTTAACCTCCCCCTAGGTCTGCCCCTTTATCTTATCTACAGTCCATGCTCCAGGTATGCACAGAGGAATATTGCAGGGCATTCAGTGATCGTTGGTGGTCACGTACGCCATCTGTCCAAAACTTGTGGTGTTCTTTCTTTGTCCATCATCCTATACATGGTAACCTAAGAACTCATAAAGATGACTAGAATTGGGATTTTTTGGCCTGTAGAAGAGGAGGCTCTGGTGTGACCTTATTGTGACCTTTCAGGACATGAGGGGAACCTAGACAAAATCTGAAGAGGGATGGTTTGCAAAGGCATATAGTGCTAGAACTGGGGTAATTGGCTTAAAATTGAAAGAGATTAGGCTTAGATTGGATATTAAAAAGAAGCTCCTTGCTGTGAGGTTGGCAAGGTACTGGAACAGGCTATCCAGAGAAGTTTTGGATGCCCCATCTCTGGAAGTGGTTGAGGCCAGGTTGGCTGGGGATCTGAGCACCCTGACTGGTGTAAGACATGGTGGTTAATGTCAGGGGGGCTGGAACCAGGTGATTTTTAAGGTGCCTTCCAACCCAAACTCTATGATTCTATGAACTTATATGAGTGGCTGTATTTTTATTATCAGAACAGAAACACACAGAATGGTTTTTGTAAACTATTTTACTTTGCTAACAATAAACTAGGTAAAATTTCCTATGGTTTTTAATCAAATTGTGTCATTCTTGTACTCCTTTTTTTTCAATAATTAGTATAATGAATAACAGTATTGGAAATAGCTCATCACCATAGAGAAGAAAACAAAATTTGACTTCTTTGTAACAGTTCACTACACTGTTACATAGCTAGGGTTGTATTGAATAATTCATGTAGTCCTGGTACACTGGTTTGTAAGAGATCATAACAACGGAATAATGGTAGATTAAATCTGTTTAAATAAGGCAAAGGTGTAAATTTGCTCTAAGTTATGCTCTTTCTACTGTTCCAATTACTCCAGAAGGAAGTGTTTTACTATTAGAATAAAAACCCTTCTATTGTGGTTTTGTGGCAAGGTTTTGGTAACAGGGAGGGGGCTATAGAGGTGGCTTCCATGAGAAGACAACAGAAACTGATCCCATGTCAGACAAAACCAGTTGCAGACAGCTCCTAAGAGATCCCGCCATTGGCCAAAATTGTGCCCACAAATGCTAGCTCCTCACTGATACGCTTAAGAATGGGTAAAAATGGTGCTCAGCAATTGTCACAAAGAAGAATGAGAAAAAGTGAAATCAACAGCTCTGGAGAATGTCACAGAAGAAGGAAGGAAGAAGGTGCTCCAGAACTAGACCACAAGTTCCCCTGTAGCCCCTTGGAGAGGAGGGTGGTGAGGCAGGCTGTCCTGCAGCCCATCGAGCTCTGTGGTGGTGCAGAGATCTCTGTGCAGTCCATGGAGGACCCCATCCTGAAGCTGGTGGACATGTCAGGAGGAAGGTGCAGCACGTGGGGAAATCATGCAGGAGCAGATTTTCTGACAGGAGCTGCAGCTCAAAATTCATGCTGGAGCAGTCTGTTCCTGAAGGACTGCGCCCCATGGAAAGGAGCCTCATTGGAACAGTTCATGAAGGACTATATCCTGTGGAAGGGACTGCATGTCACAGCAAAGGAACAGTGTGAGAAGGAAGGAGATGCAGGGAGGAGATATTATGGGCTGATACAGTCCCCATCTCCATCCTCCAGTGCCATTTGAGGGAAAGAGATGCAGAAGTCAGCGGTGAAGGACAAGCTTAACCTGGGAAGAAGAGGAAGAGGAAAGTACTTTTAGTTTGGTTTTTTATTTGTCACCATTTTATGCTGTTATTAATTAGCAGTAGGCTGAATTCTGCCAACTCAAATCTGTTTTGCTTATGAAGCTAATGGATAAGAAATCACCATGTTCTTAGCTTGATTCTAAAGTTCTTTAATCTTATTTTCTCCCTCTGTCCTGTGGAGGAGTATCTTAGTGAGCACCTGGCAGCCAGCCATGGCTAGCCCACAACACTGCAAAAAGAGAATATGATCGATGATTGTTTATATGTAATTACCTGCAAGCTTTCACAGGGCATTTAATTTGGAAAACAAATTATTTTTCTATTAGATGTAGTAAAGGCATTTAAACTTTCTATTCCTCAATATGATTTTTAACAAGACACCCGACAATATATAATAGGAATAATGGTGCAGAATTAGTGCACAGTAAGGAAAGTGAAAAAAAAAGTGAGATTAATAATGTAATTTTATATTCTTATTTTAAAAAAATTGGATTAATTACTTTGTTGCTTGTAAAGGGGGATTATTCAAAAAACATTTCTAAGAAAAAATTACATGAACATTACATTTACAAGTACATTAAAATAGTGTTTCTTTTTTTACTTCTAAGTGCAAACACCTAAGAGCTTACTATTTTTCTTATTCTAAATTGCTTTCTAAGAAAATTATCATGCCACTACTTACTCCACACAGGGAGTTTTGGTAATGTTTGCTTTGGTTGTTTTCTTTTTTTTTTTTCTTTTTTCCTAAAAGAGAGATGCATGATTTCATTGAGTTTTAGTCAATGACCATAGGACATTAAGAAACAACTAAGACTCTTCAGAACATGCTGCCATTTCAAAACTGTCAAAACTGTGCTTCTTAAATTCTGTTTGTGGATGCCAATGCATTGTGCAATGTGTAATGAGAAGTTTTGTAGTATGCTGGCTTTTAAATCCATTTGTGTTTTTATTGATTATCTGACTGGAAGAAAAGCATTATTTGTTAACAGAAATGGAGTCTATTGTATGTGTACCATAGCAATTTTTTTTTGAGTTAAGACAATTAGTAAATCCACTTTTATCTTCTGATATGTTCACTGATTGATGGTATGTTAAAATTTCACTTTAAACTCTCTTACAAAGATAAACTCCAAAGCTTAAATGATAAATAACAGAGTTTTTTTTTGTCCTATTCTTATCTGCATTTTCTTCCTTTCAAATGTTAATAGTCTTAAGAAATAATTTATCCGATTTTGGCATAAGCAGTCATTAATGGCTCTTTTTAAATTATGATCAATAAATTCCTGAAATGGCATTGCCTGGAAAATATTCTATTCATGATTAAAGGAGGCAATTGAATCACATTTGCAGTCTTACATAGTTATATTTGTTGAATATATTCAGAATATCCTTTGAAATTAGTGTTGAATTTCAGGTCATTTTGATTTAGACTGTGCAAAATTATGAATAGACCTTTTTTTATTTCAATTGACTAAAATTGCCTGTCTTCTTCCTGAAGTCACGTGATAAAAGGTCTGTAATAGCAAAAGGCATCCAAGAATCTTCATGGTTTCTGAGAAATAATTGCTTACTGACATATTTTAAATGAAGTATTTAAGGTTTCTTTTCCTTTAAAATAGGGAATATATATGCCGGTTATTCTGAGAAAACTTTTCAATTAAGAAAGTCATGGAGACAGGCAGATTGGAGAATACAGGGGTAGTGATTTTAGTAGGAAAAAGTTACCAGTTCTTAATGAAATTCTGATAGCTCCCACCCTACTGGAGACGTAATTCTGCACTGGTCATAGGCCCTTTGTAATTATTCTCTACTGTTAATCAAGTCAACAGTGGAATAAGTGAACATTATTTTGGCCTGTATCTTGAAAAGTGTTTCAAAGTACTGTAGAGGGAGATTGAGACATCCCTCAGAAAAGCAGCATTTAATTCAGGAAGGAGGAAATCAATGTGGTGCAGACAACATGGGTTTATAAAGGGACAGTCCTACATAACTGATTTGAAATATTTCCATGATAAAGTCTTCTGCCTGTGTGTGAAAGGAAGGTGGTAGATGTAGCTTTTCTGGGTTTTACTAAGGCTCTTAATACTGTGCCTCACAGCATCATTTTGGACAAATTGTCCAACTGTGGGATGAGTGTTTTTAGGGTGTGCTGTGGGAAGAACTGGCTGAAGGGCAGAGCTCATAGGGTTGTACTGAATGGGGCAACTGTCCACCACTAGTGTTTCTCAGGGCTCAATTTTAGGGCCAGTTCTGTTCAATATACAGTAATTTCACGACCACAAGGCATACCAGACTATAAGGCGCACCCCCGGGCATCGGCAAATTTCGCAACTTTGTACATTATATAAGGCGCACCGGACTATAAGGTGCATTTTTTTTTTTGCAGCGAAGATCCGTGCCGCATGCAACAAAATAACAAATTAGTAACAGAATCCCACGATCATGGAGTTTACTGGCAGGTGCACAATTTGGAAACATTTTTCACAGATCGGCGTAGGCTTTCAAAGGCAGCCCCAGGCGCCCTCC
>PYHW01007882.1:0-28500 GCA_013186435.1 Turdus rufiventris | reverse complement strand
AAAAAAAAAAAAAAAAAGCCAGTTTCCAAGTTTCCAGTTTGTGAAAAAGTTTACTAATAATTTTATTTTTTAAATTAAATTTTATTTAAAGCTAGTTCATCTCACTTATTTAAACCACAGCCTATCTCTAATCAAGTCTATGGAGTGGGATTTCTTCTATAAATAATCCCTTTCCACATCACATTTTCCAGCTCGCTCTTTAAAAGAAAATTTCATTTTGTTTGATGACTGTGTCGCTTTCACTTCAGATTTGGCTTCCAATTTGTGTCTTCTAGACAAATACCCAAACCCTTTAAAAAACAACTTACATTTTTTCAACACTTTCCATACACATATTCAAGAGCACACTATCCAAAATTATTTTGGAGACGTATTTTGGGAAATACCCAAATAAGTTCTCAAGGTGATTGACTTTAGTCTCCAATTGTGATGCACTGAAGCAACTGCATATTAGCTTACCCATGACACTGCACATATATTTCTCTCTGGAATGCAGCCTATATTTTCCCTCAGAAGCAACTAGTTAAATCCTATCTGTATTATTATTTTAATAAAATAAAGTGAAGGAGCATGTCCTGACAGCACAGTTCAAAACTTTGCTAGTATCTTCTTCCCATTTGTAACTCAGTGAATTCAATGACATAGGCTGCATTTTGTTCTGTAGAAGACTCGGGTTACATAATGGTAGGCAATGGGAATTCATCAGTCAAGAGCTCTGATCAACTGCTAAATAACAAGATGAAAAAATCTCTTTTGTTGAAACTGCCTAGGAAAACAAAAGACAATGAAGGTCTTTATCAGAGTTTCTTCCTGTATGATACCTATTGCAATCACCAAGAAAATACATTAAAAAACAAAACAAATCAAAACAAAACAAAACAAAACAACAAAACCAACCTGTTCAAGATTACAGTAATTTCATGATTATAAACTGCACCCTTTTGACTAAAATTTTGGTCTCAATCCAGAAGTGCGGTTTGTAATCTGGAGCGGTTTATATATGGACTAAAGTCAGAAATTTGCCACCTGACGTGCGAGCTGAGCCGTGAGGGGGAGGTAGGAGCGGGCAGCCGCAGGAAGCCCCGGATGGCAGAAGCCGTGTGGGGAGGGCAGGAGCATGGCAGCTCCGGCCGGCAGGAGCTGTGCAGGGAGGGTGGGAGCGAGCAACTGCAGGAGCCCCAAGCCGCAAGCTGTAGCCACCCTGAGCCAACCTGGAAGAGCGAGCCGCAGCCACACCACGGCAGCCATGAGCCACAACCACGCCGCAGGAGCTGTGGCCCCCCCAAACCGCGGCTGCTCTGCGGCAGCCCCAAGTCACAGCAGCCCCAAGCTGCAGCATCCCTGAGCTGCAAGTTGCGGCATCCCTGAGTCCCGAGCCGCGGCAGCCCCAAACTGCAAGCCACAACCGCCCTGAGCCTCAGCCACTCCAAGCTGCAGCCGCTCCATGGCAGTCCCGTGTTGCAGCAGCCCCAAGCCGCGGCCACCCCAAACCAACCCAGAAGTGTGAGTCACGGCTGCAGCAGCCCCGAGCCGAGCCGCAAGGGGGAGGCAGCTCCACAGCAGCACCGAGCCACCAGGGGGATTGCCGAGCCGAGCCCGCACAGCCCCAAGCTGAGCCAGTAAACCCCACGATCCTTCAATTCTGTTCCTAATTGGCAACTTTGTGAAAGTTGCATGCGGATCCTCGCTGCGAACGGAAGTGCGGCTTATAATCCGGTGCGGCTTATATATGGACAAAGAACAAAAAGTTGCCAACACCCAGAAGTACAGCTTATAATCAGGTGCGGCTTATAATCGTGAAATTACTGTTTAAATCTGATAAATCCTACTTGTGAAGAACAGTGCATTACGGAATTTCAATATCGTATTTTACTTCTACTTACAAATGTACAAGGGGGAATATCTTCAAACTGAGAGTAGGTTTAAATTAGATATTAGAAAAAAATTCTTTTGTGAGAGGGTGGTGAGACACTGGGACAAGTTGCTCAGAGAAGCTGTGGATGCCCCTTTCCTGGAAGTGTCCAAGGCCAGGCTGGATGAGGCTCTGAGAAATCTGGTCTGGTGGAAGGTGTCCCTGCCCATGGCAGGGGCCCTGCAACAAGATAAGCTTTAAGTTCCATTCCAACCCAAACCATTCTGTGATTCTGTGTATTAGAACAAGATACAAAACAGGAGAAGTAACAGATGAGTCTATAAATAACCCAGAATTTATAGAAGACCCAGCCACCACCAACATACTCTCCAGATAACAATCATATGACCTATTCAGTACATCTTTATGGAAAAGCCACCGTACTGAAAGAGGAGACCTGGATAGAAAGACATTACAAAGCTCTTAGCTGGAATTCAAAAGATAAAAGGAAACAAGGTGATGACTGGGGAAGGACAATGCCACATACAGCTGAGAACTTCAGAGCTACTGCCACAAGTTAGGACACTGCCTGGCATTTGCAACTGCAAGGGATTGTTCTTTGCTGTTGTGAATGAATGCTGCACCACCACTTTTGCCAAAGCCAGCACACTGTGCAGGACCCAAAGGTGATACACAAGGCCAGTCCATCTTATAAGCTCTTCTTATGAACAATAGTTACAACACCAACTTACTCTTTGCTAAAATCTCAACACACAAGCAAATGGGTTGCTCAGTAATTTTACACTGAAACATAAGCCAATTGCACATCATGAGATGGAAAAGCCAGCTGGCGGAAAGATAGAAAGAGGCACACCTCAGAGCTTGCAGGTACAATCCTGTCCTAATCATTTTTATGGGAGAAGAAGGTGGAAGAGAAATAACTTGCCATACTGCTAGGGGAGGAGGTGTTAAATCCAAACATACTAAGTATTCAACAAGGTGCACTTGTTAGAGGAACCTAAAAATATAAAATAGATGCTGGAGTCAGACCTAATTCCTGGAAGAAAGAGTAAAAGCAATGAACCATCCTGCAACTCAGGATGCTGGGAAAGACTGAGACTAAAAAGAAGAGCTGGAAGTGTTCACGGTATGGAATGATAGAGGAAATAGGAAGAACCAAGGAGGTAAATTCCCTGAAGTCCACAGTGGGGGAAAAAATGAAGCCTTTCACATGCGTGTAGGCCCAAAATTATATAAATATGTTTTTTAAAAGGGAACTTTTTTTTACTACCTACAAGGGTGAAAGTTTATGAACAGCTTTCCAGTGCCAAATATTTTTCTATGCTCAAAATGTCAGCAAGGTTCTGGCAGGTGCCTTGGAAAACAGAGCCCACTTTTATGCACAGCATCCCCTTTGGGAGACTCCATTTCCACAGGCTGCACTGAGGTTGTGTTTGGCACCCGAGATATTTCACAGGAAACAACAACTTTTTGATGGTACAGAGGGTGCTACAGTCTGAAGAAATGTTTAAGTATTACAGGGGTAGAGGGGAGTGGGTGTGGTAGAAGAGCCTCTATGCAGGTTTGGAAAGAGCCACAGACCTACTAGTCCAACCCTAAAATTAAAAAAGAAAAGAAAACAAAACAAAACAAAAAAACCCATAAACCCCCACCCAAAAAAACCCGTAAATAATTGGCAGATGAGAAATTAAAATTAGAATATGTCTAATATGCAGAACCAGCAAGACTGAAGCCCTCATTAACAGGTCTGCCCCAAACAGAAAGGGCAGTAAAACAGTATCATCAGTGATGATGAGCCACTGCAGAAAATTTTTGTCTTCTGCAGTTTCATAAATCCTTCAGAGGTCCCTGCCCTGTGTGATACAAAGTCCTAAAGAAAAAGAATGTAAGATAGGCAACTTCTTAAACAGGGCAGACATCCCAGAAAGAAAGGAAAGAGAAGTCTTCGCTTCTTATCACTGCCCACACAGGAATTCCACTATAATCAGTTATGACTCATTTAACCCATCCTAATGCTAAAATATTTCCTTAGCATGTAAATATAGCCTGTATAAAACTATAAATTCTGCTACTATCAACTCAATTAACGTATTTTTGGGGAAGAAATGGACTGGCAAACTACAACCCACCACACTGGCATTTTACAAATGAGTAAGTAGAAGTGCTTCGTGGAAAATTTCCTAAGACAGGCAATGCTACTGCAATGCATAAAAAGTGGACAAATTAGATATGTAAAAAGAAGTCTGTGCAGTGACTAGCATAGAAAAAACTTTGTTAAAGTAAGTGTGTGATTCTAAGCAGAAGAGTCAGATGTTGAATGGGGCAGATACAGTTGGGCCTCTGAGAAAGGAGGACTGTCTTTCTGGAGCTGAGGGGACAGCCAGGGAATGAGGCAGGACAGAGGTCTAGAACCTGGATGGAACCAAAAGTTTCATGGTGGCTTTGCTCTAAAAAAATAGTCCTCTTGGGCAAGGGACTTTTCAGGACTACAAGAACATGCCTGAAAATATTTTGTCTGAAAATCAAATATTTCTAAGTATCATTACAGATTAGCAGTCCTAAATCTAAAAGTTAGAATTACAATAAAACATGGCCAAGAATATTGAACACAGTCAAAGAAAAAGAGAGATTACATGTGGCAAATTAACCAACGGCACATAAGCCTATGTGATTTGTCTTTTCTGTTTCCTGGTCACTCTGTTTTTATACTATGTCTATGTAGGTAGTTGAATGCAGCTAGGAATATCAAGCCAGATCAATTGGGCTAATGTTAATTAAAGCAATTCTCTTCTATAGATATTCAGCACCTTCCTGAAGTTGTGAGACTTCCTTCCTCCCCCTCTGGAGAAAGCCCACCTATACACATACTTTCCAATACTTCAATGTGTGCACCTGTGTGGATTTCCTTACAGATCACTCATTCTGTCAAAAGTATTTGAGATAATTTACTTGTGATATTTAGGACAGAGGTCTGAAAGATCTTAATTTTTGCAGTTTGGTAACTTTGACCCTTTACTATTTCTGTTTCGGGCTGTGGATGTAAAATTGATGGTTCTGTGTGATTTTTCCCTATAGTTAGCTCTCAGTCTGCTCCAACAGAAATTAAGAGTTCTCCCTTGGCAGCAATTGATATAGAATTGAATCCTTCAGTGTACCATGTAGAAAAGGTGATGTTCAGCTTCTGCTCCTGAATTCATACTTTCTAAGCACCAATAAGGACTGATTCACATCTGCACACAGCCACCACAACCATACCATGACAACCCATGACTTTTGCTTCTCTGGAAAGTCAAACCTTGCCCTTTTTGAACTTGTAATTTGTTTTCATTGCATTGTGGGACTCTTTGTGTATTGAGCAGACAGGTAGGCACAGAAGAGTTTGGAGAAGTGATGTACCTTTTTCTCGATGGGACAATGCTCTCTGGCTACATGTCTGTTAGCAAATTTAGCAATGCTTGGGAACTTCCTTAAAGCCTGGGAATGTGACAATCTCTACTGTTAATCCAAAAGAGTGGCGATTTTGGCCCAAGCCAGCTGGCAGCCCCCAGACAATTCCTGGCCATGATCTGTGAGCTAGCATGGACATGGACTATTCCCAATGAGCATTTTGCATACAGAAGCCTTATTTTTGGAAGCCAAGAGAAGTGTAGACAGAATCTATTATCTGCCAGAGCATCTCAGTGCCCAAGAACTAACAGACAAATGCAACTTAGAATTACAGACATGGGTTTTATGTCCTTAGGGACCACTTCAACATGAAGAGATAAATATAAATTTGTAACGCTGTCCTGAGTTCTAATGATTTAAAATGCATTTCCATATGAATTTGCTGTAACTCAGAATCATTATTAGCCTCTCATTCTTCTTCTTTATTTGTTTATTATTTTAAAAAAGGAACCCAAAACTAAGCACATCATCTGCTTTTATTGGCTAAGTGAGTAAATTTTCAGCTTCGAGTTAAAATCAAAGGGAGAATCAATATGGGCATCGCTGTAATTGAAAACCAGTGGGTGATAATTCTGTACTGAAAACAACATAATAAGTATAGAGATGAAACACTGGTGGGGAAAAGAAGAAAAGATTAAAGATACTATCTCAATTAAATATCAACTATTATTAACATTATATTAAAAACTTCCCTGTGTTCTTTTCATATGCTGTATATTTTTTCTCTTTTCCTCTAATGGATGTTAAAGGAAAGAATAAATGAAATTATGTGAAATTATTATAAAACAAATTCGGACAGAATCAATCAAGTGTGTCCTTAGCTAGTAATTTATTCCTAATGTCATTGAATAGCCCCCAAAACATGAATATTTAAATCCAAATCTTCTTTCTCACCACTGTCTTTACATAGCCTTCCCTTCTACCTCCAGCAAGCAAATCCAGCAATAAGGAATTATCTCACCATTGCTCACAATAAGAGGGAAAAAAAAGGAGAGAATTCACCTTTACTCTTTATTTTTAATAGACCTGTAGGATCCAGCTCTGGACTTTAATACTAAGGACAAAGGAGAATTATTTCTCTATCAGGCCAACAAAACTACCTTTTCTCTGGTCTAACCTGTATTTTAAACAACACAGTGATAAATGTTTAAGAGAGAATCCATTTTGCTTTCAGACCTTTCACATTCAAAGTCAAAGGGGGGACTTCTAAAAGCTCACTGAAAATAGATGATGAGGAGGCCTGAAGATTAGTTTTATTTAAATAATTTTTTAAAAATTAGATTTAAATTAAAAATCTTCCTCACAATGAAAAGTATCACTCAACTTTTAACAAGTCAGTGTGCTGAGAAAGAAGTCACATCTTTCTCATTACTGCTACTATGTACAACAATAGAAGGGGAAGGGAAAGAAAATTCTAATTCCATTTTTTTAATAAATAAGCAGTAAAATATTGTTTATTTAACAATAAACAGTGGATGACAGAAGGAAGACTCAGTCTGATGCCTTTTCTTTCTGTAATCTTCACAAAAAATGTTAGTCATGGCAAGACATGTCCACAAAATTAACACTAATAATAGAATAAATGTCAGACTAGTGGAGAAAGAGTTAAAAGAATAAGCAAATAAAAGGTATTTTAGCCAGTTCTCCAGATGAAGTTTGTTGTGATACACCTAAAGATCTTCTCTCTCTATCTCTCTCTCTCCCCCGCCGCCCCCCACTCCCTCCCTCTCCCTCCCTCTCCCCACCCTCGGAAATGGTCAGACCCACACACAAGAACAATTCCCCAAATCCCTGTCTAGCCACACTGCCTACCCAGATATTGTATGGGTTGCAATGAAAAATGCAGATATTCTTCTCTCCTTTTGTGCCTCTGCACATGAATGGGGACTAAGAGGAATTTGCTCCGACCATGCTTGCCAGGGGAGCCATAGACAGGCAGGGAGAAGTAAACTGCACCTCTTTTATGTTTGGTTTTTTTTTTTGGCCTGAGAGAGCAGAATGGAACAGCATTGCATCCAAGACACACTTCTTTGTCAGCTTTACTCTTGGGACAGCACAATGGGCTATAGTCCCACAGGAAAGCCTCAGCCAAACACAGGCCTGTCTCCACGCAGGAATGGTCATTAAATAAGACAATAATGGTATCAATATATTCGAACGTGCTCTTAAGTACTATATAAAGAAAATAATCTCTCAAATAGAGCTCAGGATTTTAAAATGCACGGTACATATTTCTGATTTTAATTATAGATTCTTTGAAGCCTCTTTCAGTCACTTCAGGTAATCCGTGCTTTTAGAATATGAGAGGCTTACTGCTTTGAATATTACTGACAATATTGCTATTAGAAGTACAACCAATTTTTAATTTTTACAAGTTGTGTCAAAAATGGTTTAAGTATATTTGAATTTATGGGGGTTACCTTTACTCTCCCTCCTACAACTATAATACAAATTCAGGTGTCACATTTTTACTGCTGGACTGAGCCAACATGAAAATAGTAAGGAATAGGTACAAAAAACTCATATTAAGATTCTGAGCATGTCCATGGTAAACAAAATACCCGTAGTAACTTGCAGTAATGTCACGATTACAAGCCGCACCTGATTATAAGCCACACGTCCGGGTGTCGGCAACGTTTAGGTCTTCATCCATATATAAGCCACACCTGATTATAAGCCGCACTTTTGTTCACAGCGAGGAAGCTTGCACAACTTTCACAAAGTTGCCAATTAGTAACAGAATCGCAGGATCGCGGAGTTTACTGGTTTGGCTTGGGGCCATGCAGGCTCAGATCAGCCCGCCTTTTCCCCCACCGGGGCCATACAGGCTTGGATCGGCCCCGCCACCTCCCCACTGGGGACATGAGGGCTCCAGCTCAGCCCAGGGCTGTGCGGCTCGCACTTCCAGGTCGGCAAATTTCTGAACCTCATCAATATATTGGCCACACCTGATTATAAGCCGCACTTCCGGGTTCAGACCAAAATTTTAGTCAAAATGGTGCAGCTTATAATCGTGAAATTACTGTAGTTGAACCCTCCACTTCGCCCTGTAGAGTTAGTTAAATGGTATTAACTGCAAATTAGTTATAGCCGGGATAGTCCAAGCACACATGAAGATAATGTTTGCAGGATGAAGTGCCTTTTTAGAACAACGAACGCTCCTATCAAGTCTTTTGTTCAGCTAGGAGTACATCACAGGTGGGACTCATCACAACATCCTTTTTTAAAAAATATTTGCACAAGAAAATGGTCACGCAGAGCTGAAAAGGTGAATATTCCCTCCAATGCAAAGAATCATAGAATCAAGAGCCCATGCAAAGCTCAGAGATGCATTTTCAATTCCATCTAAGCTCTTTGCTAATGGCTAAGGATACACTAAGCACTGCAAAGATTTCTGGTTTTGATTATCTCACCTCCTCCACTGCTGCTCTCTGCAACTACAGCTGTGGGACACAAGAGATTCATTCCTTCAGATGAAACACTCATTGTTTTTCTGCTAACATACCTGACCTACCCAAACACATTTCTACCATTAAAAGCAATGCTTTCACCTGCTGAAAATTCCTTTTAAATTGTCTGCGGTAAAATATTTATGTATCTATGCGAAACTCCTCCGAACAACTTCTGGTGCAATTTACATCCTCATAAATAATTCGCTAAAGGGTGTTTTAATAATCAATTGCTGGATAATTACTGGTTCCAGCAGGACAATTGCTGTAAATCACAGCCATAAGGAGCCAATATTTAACACCTCCCAGTAGTTTCTGCCCATGCTAATGATGTCTGATTATGTTAGCCCTTTCTTAACCATTTATAAACATACATAAATATTACACTACAGAATACAACTTTTTGCTGACAGAGTAGTGTGGAATTAAGGTGCAATGTTTTAAAGTTTTTTTCTGATATAAAGGTCTCATTAGGAGGGATACAATTATACCTGCATAAAGACAGTTGTTTTGATACAGTTTTCTCTCACATATTCCTCTATGGAAACAAGAATAAGCAATCAAAGCAATAAGGTCTTTGGCTAACATAAGTTTTCCTCTGTGCCGCATCATCTTTCCCAGTTAAAATTAACCTACACATGTACAAAAAAAGAATTAAAGTACATCCACGCCTGAAATGTCACCCATGGCCTACAGAATTGTGGCACACCACAGTGTCCCCAGCAATTAATTTCACAGTGTACTCAGATGCTGTGGTGTCAGGCAGATCGTTGCAGACACATACCCTCAGGAAAATAAAGCAAATGGAAACTTATTTCGATAATCTTACTTTGCACACACCCTTCACTCTCACTCTCACTCTCTTGTAATTTATTTATTTTAATTGGAAGGTTTTTAAGGTGATATTGGTTGCTTTTAAATGCCTAATAATCTTTATATAAATTGCACAATATCATCCTCCAATCTTGAAGTGCTGTGCTTGATGCCCTGTGCTGTTTATTATTTTGCATTACAATTATCATGCAAAGCATAAAAGGTACTTTAAGCAGCTCGTTTGAAGTGCTGTTTTCCTAAAGACAGTATCTTTTTAAGGCTATTTACATAGATGTTTATCTCCTTATTTTAAGAAAAATCAGCTCAATTATAACTACACAAAAGTTTTTATTATGAGCTTAATCCTGAAATGTAAAATCCATGCTGAAATGTTCATTTGTGTTTTCATTTGTGTCTGTGGATTAACAAACCATCCTGCAGTGAAATTAATTACACAGATACGCAAAATATTAACTGATATGAGAGTATATGTGGCAAAATAACTCAGCAGTTTGAAGAACTGGAAGCTCTTTTGATTTGTATGTCATGGCTGCTGAAATGTGCGCCTACTGCCCAAACGGAGAAAAAAACAAAACAAAAAAACAATCTTGTGCAGTGGATATGTATTCCATTTAATGTTGCTTTCTGTTGCCATGGCTATGATAGCCTTAATATTGTAGGCTCACAGCAAGGTTGAAATTAGTATTTGGATTTAGAAGAGGAAAGATAATGATTTTATATCAAAACTTCTCACTTAATACTCTTCTGGATGTAAAACTGCTTGTGGGTTTCAAACCAGCTATTCCCATGCTAAAAGCAAATGAAAGGAAGGAATCTGTGTTATTTGGCTTTGCACCTGACAATTCATAAAGCCATTTAGCCTGGCCTGTTCAGAGCTATAGCTCAGTTCACATGTGTGTTTATGTATACGTATAAATGGAGACGCACACATCACCTCACATGAGGAAAGTTTATAACTATTCATTTTCCATGTCATATTCTGACATGAACCACTTGATACTCTGGGAAGTGTCTTCACCTGGTTCTCCCTAATCCCTCCTCTTAAAAAATAGTGCACTTATCATCCTGAAATATTCTGGGTCAAGGTGCTGGAGTTTGAAAGCTAATCCTCCAAACCACAAGCCCTCATCTCCCACGCCAGAGTGGACTCAGCTGACTCAAACGGACAACTCTAGTCCTGTGTTGCTAGAAGACTGATGTACAAGATGAGAACAAACACTGATGGAGAAGAAAAGGCCTAATCCTTCTAACAGAAGCTTTAAGTAGATCCTTTGGATAAAAGGTAAGAGTTGTACTTTATTCTTTAAACACCAACCATCAGTTACCCTCCATGGCTGAGAACTTTTGTTTTCCAATACTCACTACAAAGTGTTATTTTCAAGCATTAAACTCTCTTTTACAGCAATGCTACTTCTGCTCTCTTTGACAGGAATCATGCTTTAAAACTTCAGAGGAAAGGGAAAAGAAATCCTTGTGGACAGTTACAGAAAGATTCACCCAAAAAGAAACATCTGCCAGTTTCTGTCAATTTGTGCTTAGATTTCATCTTCACCCTGCTGAGTGAACTCTCTGTGGTTCTGTTTTAAATCTTTTAATCTTCTCATCCCTTTAAATATGCCCACTTCTCTTTTTCAAATCCATTAAAATTCAGGGCTCATAGTTCTCCCACAGCAATGACTGCCATCAGTTGATTATATTATGCCAACACCAGACTTTACTCTTCTCCTTTTTAACATTTAAAAGTTGTAGTAGATTAGCCGAGAATATTACAGAGAAAAGTCATCTGCTTATCTTCCCATATAATTTTGAATCTTTGTTATCTTTAAATTTGCTTATTGTCCTTCCAGACCAAACACAGAGGGAAGGGATTTGTGATTTTGAGTGGTCTGGCAGCTCAATTGCCTTGTGCCTCTGCCATTACTGTAGGAGTTGTGCTTGGCTGCCATTGGAAGTTGGACTGGATTCACACCAAGGTCTCCATAAAGGATGGATTTTTTTTCTTTGGCTCTCCTTCTGTTGTTGATGTATTTATAAAACCACCACAGCTCCCACCAGACTTACTCTGTTCATGAACAGCAGGTCCAGCAGGGCACCATCCCTGGAGGGCTCATTTACTCATGTTGGGAAGTTCTCTTCCACACATTCCAGGAACTTCCTAGGCTGCTTCCTCTCTGCTGTGTTGAGTTTGCAGCAGATATCCACCAAGTTCAAAAACAAGAGCTGGCAATCATAAAACAACAGCCAGGCACTTATGGAATATTTCATCTGCCTCTTCATGCTGGTTGGGTGGTTTGTAACAAACTCTCACCAGCATAGCTGCCTACTGCCTTGCTCAGCTCTGCCACAGGTCTTTTTGCTGACTGTAGAAGTCTCTTGCCACCGTCCCTGCACCAGCTTGCATAGATTTTACATTTCTCAGAAGTCATCTTGGAGGGAAAGTCACAGGTAATTTAATTTAAGTAGAAGGGAAAGAGTGGGAGAAAGAACAAATCTTTCTGGACTTTGGTAAATACTTTTTGTGGAGCACAGAAATATACTCAGGCTTTCCCTGAATTGTGTAAATAGATATTGCCAGCAGAATGGATGCACGAGCACAGAGCACGTGTGGTTGAAAAACTCACCTGCAATCAGGGTAGGCACCTGGTAGATGTCAGGTACCTATTCCTGAAAAACAATACATGAAATCTGTCTACCTGAGCAGTCCCTCATTTCAGCACAATCTTACAAAGACCTTGTTCTTAGAAAAAATTGTGAAAGCAACTGCTTGTGTATTTCTGTCAGCTGTCATCAGCATAAGCTTCCGGCAAGCCCTGTCCAAAACTGTGGATTGTCTTCTTTTCCTTGTGAATGACTTTGAATCTCCTTTCTAGGCACCCGATTTTTCCACTGACTGCACAGTAATCCTATTTGTTTTTACTTTTTCCTTGTCCAGCTTCAAACAGTGTGTAGCTGTACAGCAGTCTGGATCAGAAAAACAGCTGGATTGCTTCTGATGGACGGGAGCACAGGCCACTATTTAACTGTTGTGGTAAGAAGTGTACTTGTCCTCTACATTGGTAATTTTCCAGGGATCACCAGATTTGGATTCTCTGTCCCCTGTAATCTTTTATCTCTCGATATCTCCAGAAACATAATAGCATCAGTTTAGGGATAGCTGCCCACTCTGGGGATACTAATGGTGACCCTCCTGCATTAGCAAATTTTAATTCTTATGTGGCCGGCTCCTATTCAGACAAACTCATTTCTAATAGCCTTTCCCTCCACATTTTCTGCAGATGTCATCTGGCCTGTAATTCCTGGGGAAAAGACTCTCTCATCTGACCCATGGGACACCCATGCACAGCCGGAATTTGGGTCACTTCCAATTTACATTTTTTTCCTTCCTAAATCCACATCACTAGCAATTGTTTTTTGAAATACTGCATCTGGTACAAAGGAGTCACCCAGAGGCTGGGAACGAACAGCTGATGCTTGTCAAAAAGATGGATAGCCTGATCCACAGGTTATCACTATCTTTGATTCCATCAGCTATGCCTGTCTCCAAAGATGATTCTTCACATGCCTTGTACTAGGCACAGGTCCTTATCTGCCTCTTCCAGGGCCAAGTTTAGATTTGGCATAGCAGATTCTCCCTCACTTGAGCTATGTCCAAGATACATGATGGAATGAAAGCCTTCATAAACAGTCTCCTCAAGGCTGTTCCTCCCCCCCACTACCATCTGATTTGCTATTTTTACCATTATTTTAAGAGGGCAAATCTTCCCTCTGTCTCCTTAGGAATGGCTATGAAAATAAAACACACACAGGCACACATCGTGTGCAACATTAAAAAAATAATAATTATATATATATTTATTTATATTTTTTTAAGTGCCTGCAAGACCTGAAATCTGCAGTGGAAAATTCTCAACCAAGATGCTTTTGCCTCCAGCTGACAGGAACCACCAAATACCAATACTTTCTTATCAGTTTAGCCATTACAGAGAAAGAAGTGCTCAGAGCCCATCCACTGCCCCCAGATTCCAGGCCTTTTCTGTACAGCTAGTAAATTTTTTCTTCGCCAAATAAGCTTCTGCCATTTTAAATTTACTTCTGCGAGCTGAAGTACTTTTCTGGGGATTTCAGAGAGTGAGCAAAACATTGCAAATAACAAATGCCATTTCCTTCTCTAACTTTTTTAGACACAATGCAAGAGATCCATGACAGGACAGACAATAGGACTGTATTCTTGGGGAGAAGCCAGCCTGCACATCTCCATACACGTTACAAGGCTCATACCTAATAACACAACTCTCAGATAAACATCTGGATTTAGGAAGGCAAATATTGAAGATAAGCGTACAACACTTTGTTTCTAGTCCTTTTAGCTCTTAAATAGAAATTGAAGTGTAAGTAGTACATGATCATCTGCCTAAATCTGGTTCCCTTCTGATTTCAAGAGCAGTCACTGGTTCTTCAAGTGAGGTGTGTCCAAAAATTACCGGAGTGGAGCTCAAAAAACCTGAATAACTCAACCCATAACAACATTCCTCTTTGTGTCTACCAGCACTGTAATGGTGTTAGACACCCATGTCAAATTCTCACACAAATAATGTTTCACTTTCACCACAAATTAATATTTATTGCAATTATTTGCAAAATAACTTTGCAAAAACAAATAGCTGAAAGAAAGCTTTGATATATTTGCAGACATTTTATGAAACAAAAGGAAACGTAAATACTTTGATTTAATCATACACAATGAATTATTCATTCAGCCCTTTGCTGTGTTAATCAGTTAACACAAGGTGATAAGATGACTTCAGAAAAAGTGAAAACAAAACCTGAAGATTTGTAAGAAGGTAAACATTAACTGAAAGAGCAAGAATAGAGCATGTATAATGAGATAATGAAGATTCCTTCTAAGGCAGAAGAGGCAAAACCAGCTCACTTTCTGAGCAAGGAACAACAAATTCATCTTTCATGACCTTCATTATGTTGATTCCAAAGGAGAAGTTTTTGCTGAGGACATGCAAAAAGCCTGATCCAGCTGCAGTTATCTGACAGTTCTCATACCTGCTCTGTGCTCACTGCCACTGCAAAAGAGTCAGCAAGCCTGGACTCAACACTTTGACCCTGCCCCTTGGAAGAAGGATTCAGTTCTGAGATTGAAAGTGGGAAAATAGTTTCGTGGTCTGACTAATGGAGTTGGAGCAGAATGTCTCACCTGCCTTACTGGAAAGTGGATTAGGACTGAAAACGTAAGAAGCACAAAGGTACTGATGCTCTAGCATGCAGACCCATACTCTTGGGGGGAAAATCTATGTCCCATTTAGATCAAGGCTACATCTACTCCTGGTCAGAATTAGTTCTCACAGTACTCTGGAGGGGGTCCTTTTGGGGAGTCCAAAGCAGCATAGCACAGGGGTAGTCTTCTCCACCAGCCACTGGCTTGCTTTCAGAGTCAACCTTTGCTACTGAGCAGTGACACAGGAGCTCTTCTCCAGAGACAAAACTCCCGACTAGTTTTATTTCACCACAGTGCAATGCCCATCACTTCAGCATATCACTTCCTTCTCATAAAAACCCATATTCATCAACATATTCCTTACTAATTTTCTACGTTTTATTGAAATTTTACATACTAGAAATACCAACAAAATCTCAAGGTAAATGTAAATTTTCCTTATTTTATCATCACACAAAAAGTTCTCCATATGGATTTAGCACTTCATGTATACATATTTCTTTTTAAAAAAACCAAGCCATACTTTCATGGAATTTACCATATTGGTGAATATTTATCAAGGATGTTTTGTGATTTTTTTCAGACTTCTTTTCCCTTGACCCCTATACGTCTCAGCTTGAACCTGCATGAAATATATGCATACAAAAATATAAAGTGACTCCAAAGACAGAAAGAGAAGTGGCACTTGGAATTCCAACCTGCTGAGAAATATTTACTCTTACTTCACTTGACTTAAAAGTAGCTGAAGGGAGTTACTCTGAACAGTAATTTTTTGCCTTGTAAAAGCTATCAAAGTTGCATACATTTTACAGAGAGTTGAAGGAATGCTCACACTTCTTGGCAGGTGAGTTAAGCCTATGGCACTGTCTGGAGACGAGGTTGCAAGGGTGAATCAACCAGCCCTGAAGATCCAGATCATTGCATGAATTTAAACATTTTATCAGCATCTGTATTCTCCAAGCCACAAGTGTGCTTTTGTTGGTTAAACCTTTCAAAATGCTAATGTCCTCTGAATGGCTACAACTCTAAATCCTGTGGTGCCCAAACCAGCTCCCACACAGACTGGCTCCCATCCTAATAGTCCTGCCTGTGAACTAAACAAAGCCAGGTGATTCCTTCAGTTTGGAATTAGCCTATAATATATTTATTTCTGGAGACAGAAAATATGCTGAAGAACTGCACCTACTTTTAAAAAAAATCACAAACAACAGCAAAACATACAGTCTTCTAAATAAGGTGGCAGCAGGTGCTAATTTAAACTCCTATAGGCTGCAAATACAAATTTCTGATTTAATGCAAACACAGTACAGAGCAGTGAAGATATAAGCCTTGGAAAGACTGCAGGAGCCATGCTCTTTTGTAAGCAGACTATTTTAATATATTTTCACTTTAAAATCCTACCTCCTGTTACTGCTAATCCCCCTCATCCATAAGAAGCAACTGTAAGTTGCTAGAAATGTATTTGAATGCACTTACTTTGAGAAGCCATGAGTATCACCACCAGAAATTATGTGCTGTGCCTTCTTCCCTGCCACCTTTGCCCTGAGAAGCTTACATTGCAATAGTTTCCTTTATCTGATGCATTATGTTGTGCTTTATTTCTCTGAGTTCCAGAGGTCAAAATTAACCTGTAGCAAGAGAAATTATATAGATATAGGTCAGTCTATTAATTGGATGACCTAGAAAGAACTTTACAATAAAATCTGAAGGCCAAGATTTTTTAAAACCAGATGAAAATGAAATTTTTGCTTGGATACTACTTACAGTAAGAAATCACCACTCTAGTGCCTGCAGCCAGTTCTAACCTTGAGTTTACTTTAGAAGTACATAACTAACAGCGAGCCCAAAAATAGAATCTGCATGTATGTCTTTAATATAAAATATTCCCTTCCAAGAGGTGGATGGACAGCAGTAAATTTATAGGAAGGCAGAACTGACAAATAAAGCTCTTGAAACTTGTGATTCTAAGTATTATTGTGTAAGAGAATCAAATGGGTCACCGAAGGCCCTTTGTAATTAGATGAGTGACTCCCAGCAATATCCACAGGAATTCTAGGACCAACTGGCAGCATGAATTAATAGGAAATGTTTCTCCAAAATCCCCTTTTCATTTTCTAATATGTCAGCCAGGCATTTCCTATGCCCAGCTGTATTGCAGATGGTTTGGTTATTTTTTCATAGTTATCTGAAGGTCACAGGTAGTTCCATCATGGCATTATATGCAACAATAACAGCATCAGAAAAAGCAAGTCTGTGATTCATCAGTTTTGTAACAAAATATTCCACCCAGAAGAACCAGAGCAAGTTGCAATGCAATTCATACGCCAAGTAAAAACAGGAGCATGGCTTGGCGCAGCAGGCTCTAAGCTTCTGGTCTCCACCAGCTCCTTTCTTTGCGCTGTCAGAATTGGGGTGGGGATGGGGCTCTAATATTGCCCAATATTAAGTGGCAGCAAGCTGCACAGGCTGGGTCTCCCTGCATGAGACAGGGGAAAGCCTGATGGGATTCTTCATCAGTTACGGCTTTGAACTACATCTTCCCAGAGCTTTTCCTTAGAGCGAGCTCCCTAAAGATTACCAAACTAAAATAAAAAGCCAAATTTAATTAGATTATAAACTAATTAGCTGGCTCTAAGTGGAGAAAACTCAAAAGAGGGTAGGTAAAGCAGAACAGAAATAAAAAAGGTTTATACCCAAGTCTTCCCCTGTTAGGTACATTCCTGCAAGTAGGTCATTGCTTCCAAGCATGTATTCAAGAAATTAATGGCTCTGCTTTGCAGCAGACTGCGCCGATAAGAAAGTCCTCTCTTGTGCTTAGGAACCACTTATTCCTATTTCTAGAGACCAGACTGTGAAGTTTACACACTGATCTCTGCCTTTTGAGCATCAGCCTGACATTCCTGTACCTCACACTTACTTGACTTCCACCGGATCACTGCTGGCAGAAACTTCTCTCCCACACTCAGCTGTTCACCTTAAAAGCAGCAGCCCCACCTGAACCAGTTTTTACTTAAGGATAAAATTACCAGCTAGATGCAAAAAAGCCAAATTTTTGCCAATTAGGTTTTTATTCTACATTCTCTTTAAACACTTTTCTGTCCCTGAACAGCTGGCTTTTTCCCACACACAGCCACTCACAAGGATACGAGTGTTCACCTGACTTGAAATCAGTGCTCTGACACACTACTAGTGCAAAACAGTGCAAAGGAAATATTTTGGATAAGTTTCTGCCTTTGATTTAATGCTTTATGTCTCTGCTGAGCTCCTTTGCTTCCATTTGGGGAAGTTGCATTTGGGAAAAGGCGGGCCTTGAAAAACTAATTTAAAAAAACCACTGGTCACAGCTTCCTCCTGAGCTCCCAAAACTAAAGCTAAGCTATGACCCACAGTTAGGCAGCACCCCTCTTTCATCTGGGCATGCCAGAAACTACCTCCAGAAATTAGGGAGCTCCCTCTCAACTCGCTTCTTGTCTAGTCCCTTGTTTGTAAGGGATGTCTTCCATATAAAATGAAAATCGATGCTGGACATTATCAGCTCAAAGCAGCTTGAAGCAGGTTCTTTCCTAAACCTCACGGGAAAGTCACAAGGAATGAAGAATCCTCCTCTTTATCAACAGAAACTTGAAACTTTTCAACAAATTCCAAATCACGATTTCCTTCTCAACACTAGAAATAATCTTGGCTGTACAAAACAGGTAGTATCTTCTGAATTTGAGTGCTCAACTGGGATTTGAAGTGTTCTACATTTTTATTCTTCCTCTGTATGTTTAAATTCTGGAATTCTAATATGGATCACTCCATTTTAGAGGGGTCATTTTAAAAGCTATCTCCTTTTAAAGCAGTGTATGGACACAGAAGTACAGGTATGGATGCAGAAATACAAATAGGAGAAAAGCTGAGGAAAGGGATACTTGGTTTCCCTTTTGAAATTCTTGCATTTTTCACCATAATTAAAAAGTAATTCACAGCACTGGAGACTTGGTCTCACATGTCTGAAGGGCACCTAATTGCTGAAATTGAATCAGTTGCTCTCTGAAAAAAGGGGTTATAACTTAATAGACTGAAATACAACAGCTCTGAATAGCAGCAATAGACAGATGCAAAGAGTGCAAATATTGGAGAGCTTCCAAATACCTGGCATTAAAAAAAAAAAAGGAAAAAAAAGATCACATGGCATAGAAATATAAAGCTATATCACAAAGACAATTTTCTTCCAAGTTGCTTCCAAGGTTGAAAGCTAAAAGTACTAGAGGAAACTGGATAGGTCAGTCCTAGCAAAATCATGCCTTTTTTTTGTGAGATGGCTTTGAGAAAGGCAGCTGCCACAAATGGATCTGGTTTCAGTGCCCTCTAAGGAGCTCTATGGATCCACTTCCCCTCGCTGAATTGTCTGCATCAGCTTTGCAGAGGAATTTCAATACTTTGATGAAACTGAAGTAATCAAATTACTTTTTGTTGACTCTGAATGTCTGACACTTAAAAGAAAGAACAAGCTGGAAGAAGCCTCCTCTGTACCAAGTTTTCCATTCACTTATCTATATTGACTGTGGCAGAGAAATTTTGGATTATATGTTGTCTTATTATCTGCTATCTGAAAACTTTCTGCACTGTCCTGCAATTCCATCCTGATTATGCCATCGTAATGGTAATGCTTCTGTAAACTACAAAACAGATATATCTCATGTTGATACTTATCTCACTGTACCTCTTCTGTCTTTATCTAGGCTGAAGCTCATAACTACAGCAACTGGATTATTCTGGAGTACACCAGGTTGACTAAAGGAATTCCTTTGAATGGCAACTACCATACTTTTTTTAAAAAGTAAAGAAAGGCAAAACAGTGTCTGCTCTGAATTTGGCAATATACCACAGATAAATGTTCCTTCAGGTAGTCCGAAAAGTTGAATAAAAAACATTGCTTGTCCAAGTACAGATCTAAGACATACTAAAAAAAATTTTATATTCACAAGAATGAAGCCAATAGATGACCAAGGCAGAAAGTAAATTTAAGAGTCTGTCCTCTTGTGCATAGAGGGGGATGTTTTAACTACTCTAGTACACTTAGAATACTTTTCAGAAATCCCAGATATGTTTATCTAACACATGTCTAATAACATGCCTCACAAGACAGCTAGTTTAACAAAAATCAGAGGCACTCATTCTGGCTTCTTCACGTGGCAATAGTGGTGCATGGCCTCTAATCATGTAAGACAGACTAGAACAAATGTGACCTTTTTCTGCAGGTACTACTGTAGATGGTGTCATGGTGAAGGGGACTGGGAACTCTAGACAACCTGTACAAGCATGTTTTTAATATCCCAGCACCCATCAACACTGCTCTAATTTCTTTTGGGAGAGTTCATTAAGCTGTGTCTTTGGACCAGAACCCAGATGACAAAAATATTAGTTTTTTATATATTTCTTTCCTATCTTTTCCCTCTGATCTTTACAAAACTCAACTACAGTCTAGATTGCAGTGTGAAATAATTTTCAACCTCCTCATTTAAACTTGCAAAAATAAATAAAAGGTGAGTGTGAAGGTAAGGAAAATATTTTTCCTTTCTGAAGTGCAAGTTGCTGGTTCTTGAAGATAACAATTATTTTAAGGCTTGCAAACACATAATGGGTAAGTACCATTTGTCACCAGCCTCATGATTGTAACAAAAGTTTCTGCATGATACATGAGAAGAAAGAGAAAGCTCCTCATGATGCACTTCACAGTCCTTCATCCTGATACTGAAGAGACTGAGTCACAGCCCCAAATGTCAAGTGTCTACTGTAGAGAATCACATTGACAGGAGTCGTTCAGTTTTAGTCTCAGATACTGATGCTATTTGCATTAATAGGAGTGCTTAATCTATTTACTAAAAACTAAAATGAGTTCTGTAAACTATTTTGCTCAGTGCCATCCCACAACAGCCAGGTCTGGGTACTTGTAGAACTACAATGTTTCTTTCATGGGAATCTTAACAGGAGAGGGGGAAGAAGAATGTCTATAAACATTGGTAGAGAACAGGCAACAAGATCAGCAGGAAAAACCTGGCATGGGAGGATTAAGTATTTTCAGTACTTCTGATGCAGCAACTTCTATTTTTTGTTGTAAAATAATTAGAGGAGATACAAACACATCAGAAGGTATGAGAGCAAGGCTTAACCCAATAGGAAGGAATGTTTTGTAATTCTAATTTGGCAAGGTTGCCCTTGGACATCTAAGGGGCCACCTTTAGAGCAGTTTTTATAGCTGGGTTATACAGTGCAGAAGTGCAGAATATATAACCTTCTAGTCAAAGCTGCAACTTTGTAAACCAACATTTCTGTAGTTTCCCAAGGAAGCAAAATTATCCTACAAAATTTGTTCTAAACCTGCTTCTCTCCTTGCTCAGATTCATACTACATGAGCTGGCTGTCATGGAATATGAACATTCAAAAAAGGGTTCTGAAATAAGCAAAGTTTCTGCATTCTTAAAGATTATTTCATTTAATTCTGTCTGTCAAGTGTGATGTTTTTTCAAACTAGACAATTTTTCTCATCATAATATATGAGCTACAAACTATATTACAAGCAATAGCATTGAAGAATGTTATAAGGCTAGAAAGTCTTCATTATTTGAGCACTAAGTGGTGTGATTTTTAATCACCAATAGAGACACTGGTCCTAATTTTCTACAAGAAAATCCCACAGGTAATTGGCTATTGATTAACCAATGGAAGACTATGCTTATTCTATCATTCACTTTAAATCCAAGCTAATTTTAAAAGTGCCTGTCTTTCAGGCACCAGAACATGGCCTCATTTCTGATAGATGGGGCTTACACATCTCTGCCAGAACGCTGGGGGAGGTTTGGCAAAGCGTGTTGTCCCTTTGGCAAGTGGTTTTAACCTTACATGCGTTCATTTTTACTGGGGGACTTCTGGCTGGGGTTCATTACAAATTTGAGTGTGGCTTGTAAGAGTCTCTGAATGGGTGCAGAGCATCTGCAAAGCTCTGCAAGTCACTGCAAGCTCACAGCCTTGGCACCCTAGAGCTATGAAGTAGCTTCACAATTTCACCCTGCAGCGATTCAACTTTGATTCTGAGCCTTTTCCTACGTGGCCTGAAAATGAGACAGTCAAAAAGACCACAGAACAATTGTTATCCAAAGTTTCTTGCTTTTCACCTGGAAAATCAAGAGCTAGGCCTAACCATGCCAGCAGCTCCAGTCTGAGCAAATACTGACCAGTTTGTAGAGAACGACTTGAACTGGACACTTTTTCCCTTGATGCCAGTTGCTGCACAGCTTTACCTCTTCCTAGGCATGTTTGGCAGTAAGATATTTAAATTTCTCATTAAAATTTGGAGAAACAAAAGTGAATGGCAAAGTATGCATCTTACCTCATTTGCAACATTGCACTGAGTTTATTTTTAAAGCTGTGTAACCAAGAAACCAAAAGAATGCCATGTTCTCGTCGAAGCACATGTAAAGTGCACATATTTAAAATGAAAAATCTGAGTTATCTCTAACCAAGAATTATTTATGAAAAAAGTTACTAAAAGACTTTGATATTCCAAGAGTGGTTCAGTTTAGTAGGGACAAGTGACTAAGAGAAATAAAAAAAATAGCCTCTCAAAGGTCATTCTCCATTTTTCAGCTCTGGATTGGAGCATGTGACACGGAATTTTTATTTCTGGGACACCTATACACTGCAGTAGCCAATAATACATAATTCTACAGGAAACTGGTGCCTCAGACCATATATATCATTATTTAAAAATACCATTTTCCTAGACATTGGGGCTTAGAATTTATTGGGGTTTTAAATTTCCTATTTAAGAAGTGTCCCTGCAAGGCTTACTAGCTGCCCTTACAAGACACCTGTACAGCAACATTAATACACAGAACAACTGAATTAGCCATTTGGGTAGTTAAAAATCAGACTTCAGGGCAGGAGACTTTTTTTAAAAACAAGAATAATTTTGAATGTCCACTTTCTTTTATCTTCAGAACAAGGAGAGGTAACTCAATTTTCCAGGGGAGTCTACCTCAGAGGCGTTGACTGGGTGCTTTTGGCAAGACTAGGAATGCAGATGTGTGAGTGCCCAACTGACCAAGTAGGGAGGGGGGATTTGGCTTCAGAGTTACACAGTCCAGACCTACAGCAAGCCCAGCAAGCACTCCCTCTGAACCCAAAACCCATTGCAGCAAAGCTTTGCAGAGGATAACGTTTCAATAAAATGATGTATATGACAAAGTTTTACTTCCCCAAAGTATTCCAGATGGCTCTCTTGGGAAGCATTAAAGGGATAAAAGGAGGCAATGCTCCTTGGAGGTGGAGGATCCACAGGACAGACAGGAGCCTTTTCCTCAGAAAAGTGACATAACTGGTGCCACAGTATCAGAAATGCTGCAGAGCCCCCTAACTCCCACTCCTGTGTTTTAACTGGCACATTCCATTTAAAGATTCAACTCCCTTCAATGCCTTTCCTTTTGTAGTGCACAGCTTAGCCATGAGTATTCACTAAATCTGGTGTTAAGTGTCAGTTTGAGACAGAACAGCCAGGGTTCTGCAAATTTCAAACAACTGAGGCTGTGCTCCTAAAGGACTGACAGAGTGTAGCATCAAAGAAGCTCCTTCACCTTAATCATCTTTTTAAAAATCCAGGGAAATGTATTCCTGTATAACTTTGACCAAGAGCTTTCAGCTCTGTGTGGTGTAGAGTTTTCCACCCCCACTGCAGATGAAGGCAAAAAAAAAAAAAAAAAATTAGAAAGAAGACCTTTATAGACCTGTCCCACTATCATTTTCATACTATACAGTCAAATTCAAAATAGGTTTCGACACAGACTCTTGGAAACATGACTGTAAATTTCTTTTCTTCCATAAGAAATTCCTTAATTGAATTTTTAAGAGAAAGAAAAAAAAACAAACCAGAGGTTTTGTCCTGCCAAGCACAGCCCTTTTTAAAGCCCTATTTCTCCATCTCTCATTGGAAAAACAATAAATACCTTATTTCACACCAGGAGTTAAGAAGTATATTATTTATTGTAGTCAGGAATTCCTTTCTCAGAGTATCCTGGATATGAGCTCATGCCATATCAACAACCAACAATAGCTATTGTTCCTGGAGGTTTAAAGAAGTTTCTGTACCATGTTTCCTCAACACAGTATGTAAACTAATACAAAAAAGGTGTTTTGTATTATTCCAGGTGCACTGGGCCCCCTCCATGTCAGCCTGCTGGCCAACATTTTTGCAGAGAGTTGGAAGAGTAAATGTATTCTTGTGTTTATCCATTTGCAAATGGAAACAGGTACTTCTATCACAAATTACATGGAAACAGAATCTAAAGAAATTTAGAAATTAGATTCTGTTTAATTTAGAAAGAGTACCTTATAGCTCTTGGCTTGTAAAACTGTCCAGCCTTATGGGTTAGTTCCTTGGATAATCCATCACTTCTACATTCACTTGATTAAAAAAGCTAAAATCCTCGAGCTTCATGCACATCAGGAAAGTTGATGTGCCTTACCATATAGCAGCAGTATCTCCCAGCAGAGAAGGGAATGACTGAGCTGTGTCCTATTTGTCCCTCTAAGCCTCAGGCCAAATATTCATGGAGTAGATACACATGTAATAGATTTACACCTTGTTCTGCATGACACAGTCATGGTGTGAACATCCCCAGGATGCCCAAAGCAGATGAACCTTCTCAGAATATTCCAGAGTGACCAGACAGGGCAGACCTGCCTTTCATTTTTACCTCTTCTTGGCAGAGTCTGCATGATAATATCACATATTTCTGTCAGAGAAGGCAAAATTTGTTGGATTTTTCTTTACTGTTGCACAGTGTTCATCTTTTAAAGGAAGGACAAGGCATCCAACTAGTATCAATGTATCTGCAGGTAGCAGAGGTTATTATCACTTATCCTCCACAAATGCAGAGGTAGCAGAGGTTACCACCACTTATCCTCCACAAATGCTAGCCAGCCCTCAGGCAGGGAAGTTGCAACTAAATTATCTGTAAAGTCTCTTCCAACCAATAATACTTTGATTTCTCCACAGCCTCCTGGAGTGCGAGAGGTTGCAGAGGTTTCCAGTAGGAAACACTCAACATCCCAAAGATTCCACCACATAACCCCTGGTTGTGGAGCTACTGGGACACCACAATGAGTAAAGCTTGTGAGAAGGAGAATAGAGAAATCATCTTTCCAGGTATCCCTGTCTTGACTTCAGGGAAATTCATCCAGACCTCTACTTCCAGGTACCAGTGATCATGGTGAGGCCCTACCCTCAGTTCCCCCAATTTAAATCACTCCTGCATTTACAAGGCAGCCCTCTAGGAAAGGAGACTGCTCTCTGGTGAGGATGGATGACCGTGATCTGAACCTTGAAACGGGACGAGAAATAAAGACATGATAAAGGCATTAACAATGTATGGTTTAATATATCAAAGCTGGGCCAGGCAATTAGGACTCAATAGAAAGTAAGCTAAATCTTTTCCCACAATTCTAATCCATTCTGTAGGATTTGAAAGAAATAAAAAGCTGCTACTACTTTAAAAGTTACTTTCATGGTCATTTGTATGTTTTTATATTAATACTCATACTCTTGCCAGGAGCACAAATGAAAGTGCTGAAATACCCCACAGCCTTTCCTGTGAGATTTACAGGCTAATTTTACAGATCCAGCAAGTTTGAATTATTGGGATAAGCTTCAAATGAAATTCTAAATTTGGGAGTATTTTTCTGAATCCAACATGAGATATTTACCATTTGATTTTCCCTCAGCCCTACGGGAGCCACAGTGTATAGTTGTGCTTTTACTGCGTGTCCTATTTAAGAATTTAATGCTAGCTCTTAGATCTTTTATTTCCAGGCAATCTGTGCAGCTACTGACAGTGTCCAATTGACTCCTCTGACTGCTGCTCTTCTCAGAACATGATACTGTGAGTGAACTTGGAACAGCACAGTGAGGGCAGGCAGAGGTCTGGGATGGCTTGTCTGTACTTAACTTCCAGTTAAAATTTCAGAGGGCTTTATTAAAAGAGCACTGGGGAGGAAGACCAAGGAAAGGGAATGAACAAAGGGAGACTCAAAGAGGAGGATCAGACCACGTCTCACTGCCAGAAGCCTCTTCAGTCCTGTAATACAGAATGCCCTCACAAATTGCTGCACAGGAACAACTATGGATGGGACTGTAGGCCCCAGAACAATCCAGGAAAGACATTTAATGTAAAAGATTACCCAGTGTCAAAACTATGCCAAGGATCTCCCTAATTCTCCCATAAAATTAGAAAAACAAAAGGTAGCTTAAAGCCCCTTCTACCCTTGAACTTGACTTCTTAGTTCTAGGCTAGTGCTGAATTTTAAATGAAATATTTAATTGTCCATTTTCTCATTCCGCCCAAAAGTGGAACAAAAAAATCATCACTATTAATAATCAAAACCTACACAAAGAGAAACTTTAATACATATGTATGAATTGTGCCCTTGTAGACAAAGTTGCTGCTATCAATTGCTCCTTGGCAATGAATAACAAATTAGCCTTCTGATCATCATCAGCTACGATTTCACTCTGTGGACCTCATAAATTCTGTTTCCAAAGCCTGTGGAGACCTGATTCTGCAAACATTTTGGAACATTTAAGTTTTGACCCTAAATCTGTACTACTTAACCCCATGATTCCGTCGTGTTTGAGAATAATTTTAATGGAATAGCTTTAGAGTAGCTGCAAATGTAAGTGTTTGTGGTATTAATGTGCATGTTTGAAAAAAAAAAAAACAAAAAAAAAAACACGTTAATACAGATATTTCCCAAGTGTAATTGTCAAAGTCAAGGAAAAATAGATTTAAAAAATTCTTAGATAGAAATGCAAAGAAAAAAATACTAGTCCTCTTCTTTCTAATACACTCTTTTAACTCTAGGTTTTAAATAACAAACTCCTTAATCTTATTAACTTAAAATCATGTCTCCTTTTTTTTTTTTTTTTTTTCCCTTGTCATTTAGCAAAAACCCCAAAACATCAAAAACATATTTTGGGGATCTAAACTTATAATCCATATTTGAAGGCTTTGAAGACCAAAATCTAAAAACAGAGTGGGAAAAGGCTAATGAGTAAGGACCTTCTCAATTTTTTCTCTCTGCCCTCAATCCTCACCATGAAATACACATATGTGTATGTGCACACACACAGAGTTTAACAATTGAATGGCACTTGAAAGCAGCTACTCCGTACAGGAGACATTACAATAAAACATAGCAAAGAAGACTGCAATTGAACTAGAGCATTGGGGCTTAGAAAGGCATTTAAAAATATTTTTCCATTCAGCTATTAATATTGTATTAAAAAAATAATAGTTTTAGCTCAAATTCCCATGTTTCAAAGCTCTCACAGCTCTAACACTATGGTTATCTTGTTTGGCATGAGAACAGCTCATGTCTACATTAAAGCTGGAAGCTTGGAAGTGACATAAACAGGCCTTTTTCTATAAAGATAAAAGGCTAAGCTCTAAAGAATTTTATATTTATAGATAAACGTTTCCATAGTAATCACTACAGTGAAACTTGCTGGTGTCAGCAATCCTTTGCATACAAAAATGGCTTATATTCAAATTAGCAGGAATCACAGAATGAGATCCCAGCTGCTACCTGAAAGAAGGGCTTACAGGAAAAGTGTGAATGGGGATCTCTGATGTGAGCAAATGCCCTTATTTTGGTCACTTCTCTGCTCCTTTCTGACCTTTGTGCCGATAAAACAGGAGATAAGATGTAGGATACAACTTTGCAGCAAAAAAAAAAGAAAGCTGATGTCCTCCAGATGTCCTTTTCCATCTCTAATTTTTAATTTTCCACTATATAAATATAGACAAATTAAAGCATAAGACAGGTAACAACCAGAAATCTGGGCCAGATGACAGCAGTGTGGTTTTTTCCTCACTTATTCCCCATGACTTGGATTCTTGTGCAATATGGTATAAATTCTATCCCTGCCTTGGGAAGATGTCCATTCCTTGTTAGCCAAGTTAAAATCTCCTTCTCATATCCCTCAGTGAAGCTGGACTTTCCTGGAAGTGCAGCAAAGGCCCATGTAAGTATTGTCCCAGTGATGAGCCTTGCTGAGTCAGGACTGCCTTCTTGCCAGACTGGCACTCACAATGATGAAGTTATTTAAAGCAGCAAGGTTACACTGCAGTAATCATGTAAGATAAGACTCAAAACACATTTCTGGAGGTTCCTACAATGCCCTAAAGTAAATCAGGTTTTAATTAGGACTAAAAAAAAAAAAATAAAAAGGAGTGAAAAGGAGTGATGTGAAGGCTTTCAGTCTATGAATTTTAAAAGCACTTTCAGATAATTAAACAAAAGAAGGAGAATGCCACACTCTCTTTTTTTACAGGTGGTAAGATGAAGGAGAAGAGAGGTGAGGTGACTTACTCAGGGACAACATGGTAAGTCAGTAGTGCCTGGCACAGAACCAAGTCTCCTCACTCAGAGATTGCATCCTACTCACTCCTTGAAGTCCTGAAGAAGGGAAAAGAAAAATAGCTAAGAGAGCTGTTCAGCTTTGAAATGAGAATGCTCCGTGTGTGAGCCCACAGGCGTATGAACATATGCCATGGGAGAGATGCAAGTAATACTCCCTGATCAGCAATAATGAAAACCTCCCTCCTCCACCTTTTTTCTTTAATTTTTTTTTT
>PYHW01007875.1:0-72439 GCA_013186435.1 Turdus rufiventris | reverse complement strand
GCACTTTGCTTTATTTTTCTGTTACTGTTTTAGTTTGACATTTAATCCCTACTTCAAGCAGAAACTGGTGTGCAGAAAAAGAGCTAGAAGTCAACAAAACCTTACAGAAGCTACTGCATCAACTTTTCAAATGCAGACTTACTGCTGACAGACCTTAGTAAACAAGTAAGAAAAGAAATAACAAGTGGAAAACAACACTAGTAAGTTTTGCTAGTTCTTGAAAATCTGGGGAAAACACAGGAGTCCCTATAAAGCTCAGTATTAACCACTGCCATGGCAGGCTGCTGTATTAAATACTAATTTCACTTCTGAAAGGTTTATTTTTTTACTTGCAGTTTTACATATTCTGATAAAACTCTTACAGATACCTCTGTTGTTACTATAGTGACAGGTCAAACGACAGTTCCTTACTTAGGATGTTTGCTTAAACACAAACATATTTTCTGTTCTGTCTTGCAATTTCAACCCTGGTACTGAAACACTGCTCAGAAGAGGAGGCCCTTTACCTGACCCCACATCCTTGTGCAATGAGGGGAGGAAATTGGGAGGTTTTGTTCTTTTTTTTTCCACTGTACAATATACACAATTTATGAGCTGTGTATATGCTAGGAGAGAAATTCTGGAGAAGTGCTCATGCTGCAGAGATCACTGGAGAAGCTGCCAGTGGGGAACTCAGGATGGCAGCCAAAAATCAGTCAGTGATGACCCTGGTATTACTGTGCACTTAGGGCATCCAGTCTTTCAATCAACATCTAAAGTGTTAACAAAGGCACCAGATTTGTGCTGCTTGGTTTTGTGCAAAAAGAATCAGGAACATGATTGAAATTCATGTTATCTTTATTTGCCAGATGTTGTCAAGCTCAGATAACCAAGTATTTATGATCACTTTCCCAGCTCTACTGGCACTCCTGCTACCCTTATCAAAATGAAAAATATGCATATAGCTTAATTCAGTGAGTGAAAAGAGCATTCTTGAAATAATATTTAGAAGGCATTTCTATCAGCAGTGCCCTGCTGTAGCTGAAGGGGGAACATGACAATTTTGTACTACTTGGAATCTGAACATATCAGTATAAACACATATATTTGTGTGTGTGTATCTGTATCTAATCTATACATTGAATCTATATCTCATAGTAACGAGCGTGCATCTTTTAGTTACTCAGTTGCAACTTTAAACTTGGATTTAAATGTGATAAGGAACTTCTACTTATAATATACAGCCACAAGAACTAGCAACATATACTGTAACTCAGTGAGACAAAATTACATTTAAGGAAAATAAAACAGAGCTTTTCTTTGTATTCTCATCTTGCTGCTCTGAAAGATAACTGAATTTTTCTTACAACTTAATTACTTTAGAAGTAGTAATATTTATAGACTAAATACAGTGATTTTCTGCAGTAGTATTTTTCCTGCATGCATACATTCAATTATTACATGTTGGTGAGTAAATGTATAATTTTTAGTTACAAAATTCTGAGTTTTGAGTATTGTGAACTACTATACAAATAGTTAAATTTATATTTTACATAACCTACTATTATGTAAACATCTGATTGCAGTTACACAAAAAGATACCTAGACAAGAGTGTTTACTAAGCATTTAGGAAAATGATGTTCTAAGTTAATTTATGAATACCAGGATTAGTATTACCTCTCATCCAATTAAAGCTACTTGAGTTTTTAGGCTTCTCAAAAGCTCATAGCTATTCCCAGCTTTCCTGTAGGTTTTTATAAACTGAGGCTTCTGTATATGAGTATCAATGCTACAAAGTGATTTTTCTGTCATTTGTATTATTCCCATTATCAACCTTTTAAAAATTCTGGTATCTAACCTCCTAGTACCAATTTTATTTTTTTTTTGAACAGCTATTTATTTGTTTAACTGTATTCCAATAAAGAAAAATACGAAGGAATCAGACCCTTTGCATATTGTAGTGAACAGCTACTAGGTACATGATCCAATTTTCAAAAAGCCAGCTATTGTCAGATATAATTTTTCTAAATAACACAATGCATTTTTCTGGAGCAGTAAAGATAGGAAGAACAGTCTAGACAAACGAAAAGACATTGCTGTCCTCTTTTTAGCATTTCATGCTCTAGATAAAGGCATTTGTTTTTACATATTTAAGGATACTATTTTGAAACCTTCCCTTTCATAGTAAGACCACAACATGCTCACAAGTGTGCAGTTTTAAGATACCCAAAAAGAAGCATGCATTAAGAGATGATAGGAAGATTAGTAGCTAAAAAACAGATTTACAAAGAGGCAACAAACTAATGCTTTTGCCAGCACTTACATACTAATTCAGCATTAAGATAGCTTGCAACATATAACAGCTACTTACTAGAGTGTCTGAAGTGGTTATTCTGGTGGTATTTAGTCCTACCAGAGAAGGGAGAGTTTGGGACATCCAGTTAGAGATCATTGCCATGGTACTAAGAACAGCACCAAGCTTCAGCAGTGGAGGACTCATTGCTGTGGAGCTAATGAGTTTTCATAGTGAGTGATTATCATCCCAGTGCAGGCTGGCAGGGAGAGGCGTGACTGCAGCACACAACATCCACAGCATGAAAGGAGATCAAGCTACCCAGATTTAATCATCCACTAAAAACATTCATATCCTCATTTGCCCTCTTTCTGCTCTTACTAACAAATACTTCTGATTATCTTATGCTGACCACTAAATAAACAATCCTTGCTATGCTAATAGTCATTGGAGTTTCCAGTGGGAGATGGTGTGGGTGAATTATCTCTTTATAGGTGCTAGACAGTCAATTAGCTCTTAATTAGTTCAGTCCAGGCAGAGCAGAGTGTTGTCTGAAATGCAGGAACTGAACACAACCCCCCACTTCTCATCAGTGCTTTGCAGAAGTATGTTCAAGTCTGTTTGTAAATATGGTTCTGTACTTGTCCATGGGGAAGGGGCAGAACTGTCAGCCTGCTCAGCAAAGCACCAGAAACCTTTCTGGACCTCCCATGATTTGCTGATCGCTCATAAATTACAAACATCTGTGAATTTATTATTTGCACAGCTTGTTATTAATATCTTTATTGTTCATAAAAGAACATTGAGGCCGTGAAGAGTCACATTTCTCAGTGTTCTTGTTAGCTTACAAGTTTCTGTACCAAGAGTTATTGCGTTACTTCCAGGGTTGGCAGACTCACTTATGTCTTCATTGGTGCTTGATGCAAACAGAAGATAAATTGGGGTCACACATTTTGAGGCTTCTTTTGGCTTTGCTGTTAAATCTGCTGCACCCTAGTGCTGTAGAATGAACTGCAAGTTCTGGAGCAATTTATCTCACTCATATAGTGAGTGTAGGGGGAAAGGAAAAGCAGAAGAAGCAGTCTAGAAATCATTATGCCATAAGGGCAGTTTTACTTTTTAAGAATTATTTGTAAAGAAGTGCTGACTGAGGACTTCTAATGGGAATTATTTAAGAGAAAACTTGCATAAAGTTTGCTGAGAGACAGGCTACTGCATTTTCCCCAGGGCATTTATGGACTTAATTTCTGAATTTGCTTCAAAAAAGCAAATTATTTTTCTAAAGGACTTTTAGCAGGGCCCCTGGGAACCCTGCATGCAATGAAACTGAAGGGATGTATATTTATGGGTGTGTGTCATCATCATGTACTTATTAAAGCTACTGTAATCCTGCAAACAGTTTTTCAGATTCTCAGTTTTACACCAGTTCAGACTAGACATTTCTCTTTCAATAGCCATTCTGAATGATTTCCATAAATCTTTGCAGTTTAAGGAATTTTTTAAAAAAGAAATTCAAAACCCCATTAAGAGCTATCATATAAACTTAAGGAGTTGTCCAGCAACAGAAAATAGAAAATCTCTGTATCCAGTTACTAAGTATGTTGTGGTAGTTACACAGTAAGGTGAGCTGTGAAATGTTTCAAATACTGAAAAAATTAATTCACTGAAGACATATCTGAATACAGTGAAAGGATGAGTTTGCTCGTGTAAAGCTTCTGCACAGGAAAATAAGATGTTGCTAGTTCCCCTGTATGTATAAACATAGTAAAATAAAAAATGAAAATAATTAACTAAATATATTTTAGTTTTATTTACCTGTAGCATACTGACTGCACATGCTGGTTTGCCTGCTTTTTGCCTTATTTCACATACTTTTTCCAAAAGTCCTGGAACAAACTAGCACACAAGGACTGTTTTCTGCAGAGAGCTAGAATTGCTTTGAGACTATTAAGTGATAGTTGCTGATGTCTGAACAGGAAAACATGATTTTTTTTGCTGATTTACAAGGAAAGTATTCCAGTGAAATAAGCTGCACTGGCTCAGTCTCCCTGATCCATTTAGCTCCTTTGACTGCAATGGTCAGCTGTGGTGGTTACACAAGAGGAATGTAGGAACAGAACTGAGGTACAGTCACACATTCTTGGTGTAACCTTCCAGCAAACTGATACTGGGCCAGCAGCTGCAACTTTGTGCTCATGATGCTTTCTCCTGAATTTATCAAGTAATTTAAAAAGTCATCTGTACTTTCTGGAGGCACAACATTCATCTGCAGGGAGTTCCACAATTGAATTATGTCTTTTGTGAAGAACCTTGTTGCTAGAAGTTGTGCATAGATCTTAAATTTGAGAAATGCTGTGTGATCACAGCTGTTTTACTCAAGAGTATTTTCTGTATTTCAGGAGATAAAGTTCATAGAAGCTTGGATTACCTGATGGTAGTCATTATGTACATTTCTTTGTACTCCATTCTTGATATGGTGATTTTGAGACTGAGAGGTGAGTCAGGCTGATGAAAGGCTTGGTGGGCAGAGGCACTTGAGCCTTTCCCTGAGTCAGTGTTTCTGTGGAGAGGGACTCAGAGCTGTGCCCTGAACAGATGTGCAAACTGAACTGTCCAGACTGACACCGACAGTGATGCCGAACTGTCACATTTCACTGGCAATTTGTCAGCTTCCCAAGGACTTCCACTGATTGCTTCCAAAATAGATTAGGTAACATTTAAAAATGTTGGATAATTTTCCAGTTTTATTAGATTCTTCTGAAGTGTCTCAGACAGATAGTGTCCCTATCTAAACCGAATACGAAAAATTATTCTAATTCATCTGTTTTATACATTTTTTTTTTTATTCCTGTCCTCTTTCAGAATTTTAATAACACTACTTGCCTCAGTTCCAAGACAATTCCTGAATGTAATGACAGAATTTTGTTTTACCACACTGAATTGAAGCTTTTGACAGTTTTGGTTTTCTTCTTTTCAAGATCTGTTGTTCCACAGAAAAATGTAATTGGTCTCCTCCTGAACTTTAACATTGGACAAAATACATTGAAAGGCAATAAAAGACTTTCCTGATGCCCAGATTAAAAATTACTGCTGATTATCCTTTATCCAGGGTAATGTCAGCTCCTGGAAAGAATACTGTTTGTCGAGTTATTGTTGGGTTATACCTAACAGACTACATGCTCCTTGGTTCTTGTGACAATTAATGCAGTTTAGCACTTTATTTTCTTCCAACTGGTTTAACTGAAAGAGAGAGCTTGCTGCTGTGTGATTCCCAGTATTGCTGCCGGATGCATCTTTACAGAACTCAGCAGGAGGTGATGCTCTAGTCCTCTTGGCTGGTTATATAATTTACCATTTCCAGAGTGCTGGCATTCCCCTGGTGCTGAAGTCAGATCTACTGTAGCTGCACAGGGGCTGTAAAGCCCCTCTGTGCTGCAGGGCAGGGATGAGGGCAGCTGTACAAGGGTCTGGGAGCCCAGGGGCTGCAGGAGTCAGGCTCACCCTGGGGAGCTGAAAACTCTTCTGGGGCTGCAAACACATCTGGGGCAGCTGCATCCTGGGCTGCTGCAAATGCAATGCCAGCCCTGGGTGTGCTTACGCACACGTGCTCTGTGGAACTGGCAATGTTCCATGGACCTGATATTTCCCGTTTTGTGCATCCATTTGTCAAGTATTGCTTCAGAATACTGTTGCTTGAGATGTGCATGGGAACGCAGTCTTAAAAATATTTCCTGAACAGTGGAAATACTTAATGAAGCTATATTTTGTCTGTGTTTTTACCAGAACTGTGTAAGTGTTCAAACCCCCTTTTTGTTAAGGAAATACAATGTTAAAATAATTTCAGCTTGCTTTACCATAAATAATTGGAAAAATTAAACAATGGCAAGCAAAAAATAGAAAATTTTTCTACCACATCTGAGCTCACATATACAAAGATCATATCTGAAGCCACAGAATAACTGAAGAGTTATTCTCATATTGATGGGAAGTAGAAACAAAACTTTATGATCTGTATTTCATTTCAGCTCTGTATTTTCTGTTTTGTTGGTTTGTTTTCATTTTTAAGCTAGTTTATGATTAAATTCTCTGAAAAAAAGCTAGAATGCAACAGCAATTCTAAAATCTGAAAAATATTCTTTATTACCCTAAATTTCTGCTGGGAATCATACTTCCTCTTTTAGCTAGCTTCTTCTAAAGTCAGTAAAATGCCACATTTTGATCTTACATAAAAATCTGTCAATCTGTAGCAATTTCAATGTTGTTAATGTTATTGTATGCTAGTCCTGTAATATTAAATTACTATATTACAAATTACTAGGGTTATTAAAGGTATTATTTAGAGCCATTATTTAATAAATAGTCTGAAGGCTCTTCTAGTCTCTGATATTTGCTTTCACTTGGAGATCCTGTTACACTTTAATAGGGATTAAGTCTACTGGAAATGAGAATGCATCCCAACATTATCTTATTACAACTGAAGTAGTAGGATCTCTGTACTGGAAAAAGTAATTAACATCAGTGGTAGGAATAGCAACTGAACAAATGTCATGAGTCAGCAACATGTGAAAATATACACAGCCACCCACCCCCAAAAACTAATTACTTCCTGGACAGAGGAAATGGTGAAGTTCAGCAGCAGTCACTTAACCCTGATGTCAGTGTGTTTATCATATGTAAAAAGCAATACTACCTTATATAATTCTGACAATTCAAAATTGTGTTCATGGGAAAATGCTATCATGCAAACACCTGAAACCTTGCATTTTAAGTAGAAGTGATTGCATACTCATGGCTCAGCTGGCTTAACTGGATTCCTTTGAAGCAGAACAAAATTAGGAACCTTAAATCTCAGTAAGTTTGTACTTTGACAGGTTAGGTTTAGAAAGTAAGCTCTAGAAAAAAAGTCAAAGCTTCCCTCATTGTACTGTTGTTCTATAGTGTATTTAGTTCTTCATCTTCATGTGATATATTGTGCTCAGTCTTACATTGGTTTAACAAATGACAGTTCACTAGTCTTGTTCCTGAACATGATTATTTATTCACACTAGGTTAATGCATGTACTAAGCAAAGTTCTCAGAACTGGAATGGCAATTAACATTCAGAGAGCTGCAGATGGACTCAAAAAGCACAGGCTTGTGCTATCAGTTCAATTGCAGTTCTCTGAATTTAGAGAACTGCGCCTTCTTCATCTTACTCTGGTTTTGTTCAACAAAACCCCGTGGCTTTGCAGTGCTACTTGTGAGCTGCAAAATCCCAGGCTGTTTTAAGGGCAGTTTCAGAGGTATGTGCCCTTTCCAGAAAATCTCTTTTCCCAGCTCATCAGTGCATATACAGTGACATTCTGCAGTCAGGTGTCTCCACTTAGAGAAGTATTGAGCAAGGGATTTTTAGTCTGTTGTCCATTACATGCTTCTGTACAATGCTCTTGAGGTGACCTTTCTGAAGTGTTCTTAGCTTGTTCATTTTTCAGGCTTCAGGGAGTTTCTTTTGAATGAAGACATTAAAGAACATTTTCATGTTTTTTTCACACCTATTCTCTTGTGTTCTGCTGTTAGCAAATCTCTAGTGTACAGAATAACAAAGTAGTGTCTCCACAGAAGAATTAGTTCATTATGAGAATTGACTGAAACAGGAAGCAGGATGGGCAGTCTGCTTTAGGAAAGTCTGCAGTTAATTGAAACAGCTGGGAAAAACAAATGGGTGGGGAAGAACTAAGCAAAATAAAAAGAAAAGCTGCTTCTGTTGATTTCCTGCCATTTTAATTTTCAAACACATTTATATCAAGCACTCAATAAAACCTCATAAGCTTTTCCCTCAAATATGTGATATGATGGATCTCATGGGCGAATTAGCTTATTTTCTAAAATATACGGAGACATCTATTTAGTAGAGAATGACTAAAGATTGTGCAGACAGTCCTTTTTTCTTTAACAGAAGCTAGAAATCGCATGTTTTTAGAGGATTCTGGGATCCCTTATCTTGCTCTGAGCATCCACAGAAAGGCAGGATGCAATGTTGGATGGTTCCGGAATTTGTTGTAGTTTTGCTTTCCTTTGAAAACTGTATGGATTGGATATAAGAATTTATACAGTATTCCTCCTGGAGTAATTCTCATTCTTATTGTACAATTTTGGTTTTCCATCCTCAAAATACATATTATTCTGTTGAGGCTGGGTGAGTTATATGAGCTGGCATACACTGAGAGTAAATTTTAAGAAATCAAAGGAGATGAAACTGAAATTCCCCATGAAGTTAAATCATATATAATCCTGGAGAGAGTTTGAGCCACGAAAATCAATAAATTCTGTAGTAATTTAATAAAATAAATGGTTTCAGTTGGCTTTGACTGCAACTAGATGTTTGAAAACAGAGACCTAAGCTACTTAGAACAAAAGTGCATTTAGACAGTGAGAATGGGCAGTATAGCTGGCTTACAGCCTTGCAGTCAGCACTGACATACCCCTGAACTGCAGCTTGCCTGTGGACTGTCACATTTAATAGATCCAGGTAAATTTGTTCAGTGCCTTTTTAAAATCCCCTTGAATCTTTGCAAGTGAGAAGACAGAAATGAAGAAGGTGGAAAGGGGCTGCAAAACAAAAGTCCCTGTCAAAGGGGAATTTTGTCTTTGGGAGAAGACTTAGTGGGGGTATGTCTGTACTTAGAAATACAACAGGGTGGGGGTATGGGGTTGAATGCTGGCCCATAGCAAACCATAGGAAAATTAACTTTTCCTTTTGTCCTTGAGCATTCCATTAGATGGTTTGGACATGGATGCAGCATTTCAAGAGGGAGAGAGTGGCTTTGCTGTGTGGAAAGGAGCTGTCCTTCAGAGCCCAGGAATCAGCTCGTCTCCTTTTTATTTAGCAGCACGGCTGTATTTGCATTTGGCCAAGTGCTGTGTTTGGAACTGAGAGCAAAGGAAGCATCTACTGTCTGATTTCTGCTGCATTCTGACAAGCAGGTCTTTGTTCTTTGTAAATTTACAGCTCTGCATTACAGAAACACTTGGCTGTATTCTCCTCTATTTCCTAATGCAGATAATCGTCAAGACTGACTAATAAAAAGTAAGGTGGGGAGTGTTATCCTGCTGACTTGCCCTTCATCCCACCATGTTTCCATACATTCTTTTGGCAGTCTCTTAAGCTGTCACACCATGCTGATACCCTCTTCTAACATATCCCTCTCATAATCTCTAGAGAGATGAAAAAGGGAAAAATTCTTCAGAAGTTTAAAGCTGAGCTTACTCCCAGTGGTCTGGCAACCCATGTGCTACAGTACTAACTGAGAGTTTATAGTTTAACCAGCATGGCACTGATAATGGAATTTAAAGGCTGTAGCATCTTCCTGTTTGGATTTTCTAACAATGGTGGCATTAACAACATTTCCTTTCTGAGATATAAAGATCTTTTTCTGCAGGCAGAAATTACAAGAAAGAAAGTTACATTTCTGTTCAGAAAGCACCACACGTTTTGTGCAACATCTTAAAATAACAAGATTTTGTGAATGTGTCTCATTGCAAGCAAATCCATTTTTAATGTATACTGCTTCTTACACCGTCCTAGAAGGCCTAGTTTACTTTTAATCAGGGATGAAAGCTTACAAGTAGTGTAAGTGAATACCGAGAAAATTCAGTCTTGGGCACTCAGATTCCTCATCCATGAGAAGCTGCAGTTGCTAGTAACATTCTGGCCCTCAGCAGCCCGATGGAGGGCAGCACCCATATGGGCAGCAGTTAGCAACTGTTAGGAGAGACCACATTCTTTTGATTATAACAGAGTGGTGTACATTGAAAGTTCTTGTAAAACTAGCACAGAAAATCATGAGCCAAAGTAAACACTAACATCAATGTAGATATTTTTTCAAATATGTGGAAAATGAAAACTGAAGACGTGATCTAAACAACTAAATTCACAATATAAGTATGTAGCTTGCACGGTGATACTTAAAGGTTAATAATTTCAACACTTGTGATTCTTCACCCTGTCATGTGTTATACTTTACCTCCTCCATGTCTCTAAAAGAGGTATCAAATCCTGTTCTCTGAGTTAGGAAGTTTTGGTCTTGGACTACTCCTGGGTGGTTTTCCAGCTACTACAGACCAGGATTGTGGTAGTTGAGGAGCTGGTGGGAAATAGCTGAGCTTTGGGCTGCTTTCCTGCTGTACAGAGCAGTGCCTGACACTCCAGGCTGTGACAGTGGAAAAGAACAAAGCTCTTGCAGCTCAGTGAGCAGTTCTGACATCAAACCCATCAGTGACTTGCCCACACACAAACTTCACTTTTCATCTTCCAAATGAAGATGAAAATGTATTAAAAAAACCGTAACAATGCAAATCGAGTCACATTACAGTCATTCTTTTACAGCTGCAGTTTGTGACCAAAGGACACAAGGTCATTCCCAATTTAGGACAGGACTGGAATTTTGCAGTTTTGTGGGATTTAGTGAGCTGACAATAGTGGAGTATAAATGAAGACTCAGGCAATACGCCATCAGAAGCCTTCCATTGACTGACACTCTTCATAATTTATATTTTTTAAATGCCTCTTCAGCACTTTAAAGCTATTCTTTTACTGTGGGAGAGACATGGATTTTTGGACACTAAATTAATATGATTATGCAGAAGTCAATTTATTGTTTACAATTAGTTTTAATTATACACTTTAGAACTACTGTCTATGTGATTATGTATTATTTGATTGGAGAATTCTTTTGTTCATATGGTTTGCACGAGGCCCTCCAGGTATGTTGATTGGTTACTGTTCAGGTCTTTGCTGTTTACCTTTATCTCAGGTCTTTTAATCTTGGTATTTGATTTTTCATTCTCTTTTTTTTTTTAAATCCGTTTCAGTACAGTTTATGTTTTAGCAACCTTGAAGGGTTTCAAAACAAGTTACAGAAAAATTCCTAAAGTTGTCTCCTTTTTGCACCTGTTATAAGCATGGTTCTAAACTAAGAAATATACAAAAATAGTTAAGCATAGGAAAGTACAGCAAAGTACAGGGAAAAGCATCTAAACAGCAAAATATGGATAACAATAGCTAAATATAGTTTGGCTGGTGCACACAACCCGAAGCATGGCCTGCACTTGTGCAGACATCTCCAAGGCCCAGACTTGTTCAATATATTACTACATTTTGCCATCTCCAGCACTTAATCCCTGTGTGCAGTCATAATCCTCTGTTTACAATATCAAAATTAAAGCACCACTCTTATGTCACAGGAGAAAAATACGAAATGTGTGAGGAGTGAGCATCAATGAACAGCTCAGAAGCAAAGATGTCATTTACAGAGAAAAAGGTTTCTGCCCACAAGAAGTTCAGTGCAGGCTTTCCTTCTAGCTTTAATGAGGGGAAATTCACCAATTAAGAATCACCAAGTCAGTGAGTTTTTAAAGGACTGTTTAGCAACGTGACTGTGAGAATAAAATTCATGGGCAATGCTGGTGAAGTTTTACATAAGCTTTTAGATCTAATTAACAAAAAAGGGCCAAGATTTTGATTAATGAAGGCATTTACATAACCTTCAAGATTTGATATTAATTTTACAGGGAGATTTAACTAACTTATTAGCAAATGACAGAGAAATTTAATAAAATAGTTCTACTAAATCTTGTAACTAGTTTCTGCAGCTTGGCTAGCAGCGCTACAGAAAGTAGAGCTATTTGTACAAGGGCAAAAATTACTTTGGACACACAGCTTGAGCTCCTGAAAGTGTTTTCAGTCCAAAAATTTTAAAAAACATGCACAAACTCATATCAAGGACCACAAAACAAGAAAAGGAAATTTCAATCAAAGCTACTGTACAATTCAGACTATAAAGTTCTTATTTGTATTTTATAGCCCTCTGTCCTGATCAAGCAAAAATTCTGTTTCTCAGTTTTTGTCTAGCATTAGTGTATTCCTAGTCATGATTCCCATCTCCTGCTTCTAAAAAAGCACCATGACATTAAACAGTAAAAGCTACTAACACAAAACTGGAAAAAAAAATCTTAGCCAATTTGTCAAAGTGCTTGTGGTGTTAAGGCAATTAAATAGCAATAAAAAAGCACTAAGGCTCATAATTTTTAGCTTTGAAAATCCGTTTTAGATTTATAACTAGAATAAAATGATTTAAAATCTATATATAAAAAAGATGGTTTGACAGAAATAGGAACATGCTGAAGATAACATTGTGGAACTGAAAAGAGAGAAACTGAAGAAACTGCATTTGACACATACTTCCTTTTTATTGACTTTTTGCTTTTGATGCACTAATGAATTATTGCTTATTCCTTTTCTTGTGAATACAACAGAGACAATCTGTCACAAATAAGGAAAAAAATGATTCCAGATGGAATCTACCTCAGTCACTGCTTCAGGAAAATATTTGTATTCTTTGGGGCCAGATGGAATGCCATAGGGCTATTCGCAAGAATTAGTTTTTGGTGTAGGTGTTTTGTTGTGGTTTTTTTTTTTTTTTTTTTTTTTTTTTTTTTTTTTTTTTTTTNCTGTAGGGAAACATCTCCTGTCTGTGTCCTACTTCTTGTAAGTTCTCTTGTGGTCAAGGGGGAAGGCAGGCAGGCACATTAATGCAGGATTTTAGGGGACCATCAGGAATAACAGCAAAACTTGCCTAATGAACAGGCAGAGACAGACAATTTATAAGACACTGGCTTTTTCAGTAGAAATAAATCCCAAGAAACCAGGCATTAGTTTGTTGCAGCTTCTCATCTACTTTAGACTGTTTAGAAAACAGACTTCTGCAGGTTTTGTATCTGATGCAAGGGATGACAACTTTAGCCTGAAGACCATTAATACTACTTTCCTAAATTATCCCTGTTGGAAGATCTTTTTGTTTTACTACCACACACACATTTTACAGATAATACAAGTAATTTCCTGAAGGGCACTTCAACAATACCCAACTTGAATTTATACATTTTCTTGGAAGAATTTAAGGGGAGTTTTAAAATAAAGTGCTAAGTTTTAGCTCTGGAGTAATCTAATTGCATGAAGTCACTCTTCAGACAGGTTTTGCTCATTATAGTCAAAATCAGTTTAACGGCTGAGTGTGACTTGCATGATTTGCACCAGAACTCTATCACAGTTCTCATGGTTTCAATAGATTACCTTTGCTCACATTGTTAAGCTCTGCTCTGGACTGTAAGATTTTTTGATACATTGCACAGTGAACTCAGGATACAGAGAAGTTCATGAGTTAAGGGGAAACTCAGTAGATAAAGTCTGTGACATACCCATTTTTCATCCATATTACAAACTGAAAATATTCTGATGAATTAAAAATATTAAATTTATCATTGAGGATATTAATTATATGACTGATATTAAAAAAATGTTTTGGAAAGATTCCTTTTAATCAGTTATTAATGGTAAAAGACAAGTCCTTAGATTGTAAATGACTTTTTATCCTCAGAAACTTGTCAATCAAGTAATTTCACATAAATTAGTAAAAAGAATGGATATTTTTGGCTAAGCAACAATTTTTTTTCCCAAAGTGTCTAGAATAAGTATCAGCTTAGGCACTTTGTTTCCTTTGAAAAATAGGTAGAGACCTGAAATACATTTATTTTGTTGCTTGACAAGTTACATATACCCACAGTCTATGGGAATGCTCCAGTGCCTGGAATGCAGACTACAAAACACACCTAAATGGGGACATTCAAGCAATCTTGTTTTATCCTTGATTTTACCCTCATGTTTTGCTGCTGGCAACCTTTCATGCTTTTTTATTGTTAAGTTACATGTCTGAGCTATACAGAAGCTGTTTGCAGCTCTTGTGTATTTTTGATCCTTCAGAACTCCTGGTTATGATTTCTCAAGCTGTAAAAATTGCTGATTTTTTTCCCCTAGCAAACCATTTTCTCTACCTGTTGGTTCAGTAAATGATACAACCTCCTAAAAATTTTACCTGGCTCATATTTACACATGAACCTAGAACACTCCCTTAATGTGTTTTAGGTTTCTGTGCCACAGTTTGCTTTCTGGGGTTAGAACAATTGAGTTCAGATGAGACTCACAGATATGAATCTCTTTGCAGAAGAACTCTGGCTCCAGATTTTCCATCCTCCCTTGCAGGATCAAAGACTCTCCTTAGCACCTGGGGCTTGAGGGTACCTGTATTAAGTAACTGAGATATCAGACTGTAGACTTAGCTTTGCTAAATCCTACTAGTACAATAAGCTTCCCTAGTATGGACTTTTCTCATTGTTCCTTGAGGGTATAATGAATTACCTATAAATGAATTTTGGACTGTGAACTACGTGTAGATCAGATAGGAAGACATAAATTAGAATTTCAATCAGTGTTCCTTGAAGACTTTCATTTCTGCTATGAATTCCCAAATGCACAGAAAATGTCCCAGCTATAAATCCCTTGAGCTGATCAGTAGTGTCAGAGACAGAATGTATTGGATTTGGAAATATTTCTTTCAAAAAATAATAAGATCAGGTAACACACCACAGCAAGAAGGCAGAATGGAGGAGATAACCCTGGTTTACAAGGCAGATGAGACTTCAGTTTTTACCTCAGTAGCACTGTGCTCTAGAGATAAAGCTGGAAAGCCAAGGTTGAATGTATAATGCAAATGCTATCTAGATACAAATGTCAATTGTTGTTTTTACTCTTTCTCTTTGCACTTTGAGTCTGGGAGGAATTAGTGTTTAATTTGGAAGCTATTGTTCCTGCATTGCTGCAAGCTTATGTTGACCTGGACTTGGCAAGGATACTAGAATCTAATTAAACCAGTATAGGAATGAAGGTTGGGAATCAGTAGGTACAAGAGATTCACAGAAAAAAAAAAGGTAAAATCTCTTGCTTTGACTTAAAAGTGAGGTATCAGAAGTCAGATACATTAAGCAGGGAGCAAATGAAGTCTCTAGTGCAGCTTGCTTGGCAGTCAAAAGAATGTTATTATAATAGTTTCTTAGTGGAGTGGAAATATCCAATTTCCCCACAGACCAATCTGGCTTAACACTGCAGACTTTCTGACTTCATATTCTAATGCTTACTTCACAAGATGCCTCATTTCTCCTATGTAATGAATTGGAAACAACATTGTTTCAGAGCACAAAGTGCAAGTGCTGCTCCATTAGATAAAAGAATTCTCAAGGAACTTTACAAACAATAAAAAGAGAAAACCAGCCCTATAGTCTGCATGTGAAAAAATTCAAATTTTAAATATTAGATGTCTCTAGAGATGATAATCAAATATTATCTATCTCTAAGACAATCTGAGGAAAATTATGTCACTGATATGACAATACAGACCCTTTAAAATGCAATATAAACTGAAAGGGCTGATAGTTGGGAGTATCAGTATCTTGGAAAAGACCACTAAACAACAATGTGCTTTATCAGATGTTGAGGGACTGATTATATTTCCAAATTACCTAACACTGTTACTTATGCCAAAGAACTGCAATGTAGCTGTGCCACAGTACACTGTTTAATGCATTCTGAATGTAACCATCAGGACAAAAGCCTTTCAGCATTCTACACAGTTACACTGCTGCATGAAGTCAGTCTTCAGTAATTATGAAGAATCTAAGGCAATTCACAGTCTGTATTCATATTGTAATTTAAACCTTGTGGGTTGGGAAACAGTTGTCTGCAATCTACTGTAAGAGAGGAAAAAAAGAAAAAAAATACTTCACTTGATAAGATTAAAGAAGAATGCAGAGAAGAAGAATATAAATAAAAATAACAGATTAAACTGAACAAGATAATATTCTTTGTTCCTTATTCTACTTGACTCTTTCTTAAGACTTTTCCTCAGTCTGGTATGGTGCTCCTACAGCACTATGGTGCTGCTACACTTTGAGTCTGCCAAAGAAAACTACTGCAGTTGAAAATTGAGCTCTTTGACAGAGAGAGCAGGACGGAAGTGTAAGAGTGAAGGCTGACAAAGATCAAGAAACAGGAGCTTTCTGATTTGTGTTAGAATGCTTTGGGACTGTCTAGCTGTCCTGCAGTGCTGAGAAGGGATGTCTGAGCATGAAGAGCTCTCTGGATTAAATGACTCTCTTGTTCACTGTCCTCCTGAGGCGTTTGTTGGCATCACAGGCTGCACTCAGCTCTGGGTTATGCTGCAATAATCAGGGACTGCTGGCAAGGCCAAGGCACCAGTAGCAAGTGATTTATAACCATGTCAGTCCTTCTCTGTTTTTGCTGGACACATGTCAGAGCCTCCTGAAAGGCAAACCTGTAATCTTTAGGAAAGTGCAGCAGAAATTCCAGGCTTTAGTACTGAGATACAAATTTAAGGGAAAAGGACTGTTGTGTTATCATCTCTCCTGAGTTCCTTATCAATAGTAAAGGAGTGTGCACATATCACTGAAAATCCTGTGTACAGTGGTGCTTTTTGACAGTTTTTATTCCATGTCTGGTAGAATCACACTACCCTGGACTGATTTAGTTTTACTGAAGCACAAAGGAATGTAAATATGAATAAAAAATGTTATGGCTCAGTGAAACATCTTTTGTTCTAATCAACAACTGGAGAGAATTTTCTATATGAATTGATTATTTAATCCCTGAATTAGGAGCGAAAACCTCATATTTCACCTTATAGAACCTTACTGATTGTTATTTCAGCACTTATTTTTGCCTACTTATGATACAGATTCATGAGTATCCTATAACTAAAGGAATATGCATAAGACTCTGAACATGGGTTCTGCCTCTGCTCTTGAAGTAATATGAAATTACTAGTTACTCTTTGAAAAGAACATTTAGATTTGAGGAACCTGTACTTCAGCTTTTTTAAGAGTTTTATAAAATATAACATGAATTTATAAAACTGTGTCATACTTTCTATCAATTAGTGAATTGCTGCTTGCAATGTTACATGACCAAGTATCATTGACTTCACAGATATCTTTGTTTTAGTGGGTTTATGAAACAGGAGACCGAGGTAAACTTTTCCAGGCAAGTCTGTCCTGTGCTGTACTAAAGAGAAGAGCACTTCCAGAGTACATCATCACCCCCAGACCTTGCACAGTGCTGAAAGAAGGAGGCTCAGGTTGTTCTAACACAAGCAGCATCCTTTTGGTTGAATTAGAAGGGCTCTAAGAAACTTTCCTGGGAAACCAGGCTAAAGTCACTTCTTTGGACCACATTTTTAAAAGTCACAATGTATGTTATCATCTTGTGTAACTGAGACAACACTAACAAAGGAGTTAATGAACTGAAAGTGATAAAAAGCCTAAAGGGGAACATAAGGAATGCCAGATATTTTTAGAATAACATTCTTGAACTACAGGCTGCATATAATTTGTGACATTTGATCAAGCACTAACTTGATCAACTGTTTTCCTTTCTTTTCCGTAGCACAGGATTTAGATGTGCTCAATCACACCTGCACATTCCATTAGCCAGCTTCATGCACAGTTATAAGTTAGGAGGAGTGAAAACTCTGTAATGCTCAGACAATTTAATTCACTGATTTTGAAGACTTTAGAGCAAAAGGGAAGAGCTGCATGGCCTGAAGTCTTAGTTTGAGACAAATGTGTTCATTTTTACTTTTATGACATCATCTGTCAGCATAAAGCAGTCAAATTTTGGCTGTATTTCTAGGATGATGCAGGGCTAAGAGTTTATGATGCAAGTATGTTAAATTGTTCTGTTTTGGAGGAATGGATTAAAGGCATTTTGAAGCTTCTCTTTCTAGTTTATCTTCTATGATTCTGTGAGTGTCCTTATGAAAGATTTGTTTCTGGGTGGTGGGAGTGAACTGGGAAAGAGAAAAATCTGAAGTACCTGAGAGACTTTTTTGGTTTTCATTTGAGATTAAAGTGGGGGCACAGGATCCCCCAAAATACCATTAAAATGAGCAGTGTTTTTAGAGAGCAGCAGAGTGACAGAAAATGAGCTGAGCTGACAAGGCTAATGTCAGAAATTATTGATTAGGCTCTGGTCCACTAAAAGCAGTCAAACAGAACAACAGTGGGATCTTAGCATAGATAAGGTAGCTGTGCCTTCTGAAATCATTAGTTCAAGTTTGAAATCTTTCTAAAGACGCTGTTTCATTTAATTTTTTTCTTTGTGCTTGTATGTTAGCTCAGACTAGGAAGTGAGGAGAAGGCATAATGAAGGTTAATGGAGCTCTTGGGTTCATGCAACTCACATGAATTAGAAATAATTTACTAGGAGGAGGCTCACCAAAATCAAATCTAAAAATACTTCATGCAGAGTTCATTACAGCCTAAATATCACTTCCAGACAGCTGCAAAGTAATTTTGCCAAAATGAGATAAAATAAATGCCAAGTAAGTGTCAGAGTGAACAAAGGAAGGGTCCCTCCTGTGTCCCTTTACAAATACTTTTTCTTCCATATTATTCCTTTTGTAAATGGGGAAGGAATAAGAATGGAAAGAACAAGAAGCATGAAAACAAAATGAGCTCTAGACCAGTCTTTTCTCTCCTCTCACTGGTATAGGAGTATATACTCCTGAAATCTCATAATCTGAAGTCAAACACAGCAAACATCATTCTCTCTCTTATTTTGGTAAACACTTTGGAAGCATTATGAACTCAGCATCATATTGTGAGATCAGCTGTGTGACTGCTGAGGAAGAATGACTGCTGTTCTTTTGTTCTTCCCACAGGGAGCTATAGAGAATTTCAGAATAGGGACGAATACAAAAACAATTCTCTTCCCAAGATAATATGCCATTACAAATGAGGCAGTGTGACAAGAATAGTAAATACTTTCTATTATTAATAGTAATACTTAACATCTTTGGGATTAAAGGGGGAAACAGTTCTTTCTTTGTGGAGTTCATATAATAGTAAACCAATCTAATGATCATTGAGAATTGTATCCTCAGGGTATAATTTGGAAATAGATGACCTACATAGTTTCCAAAGATTTCTTTACAATTTTATGAAGTGAGAAAGAATGTTTCACCTCATTTGGAAATGGGTTGTACTCTACATGCTAGAAAAGCTTGAAGGTTTTGGAATATGATTTTCATTAAGGACAAGGGGTCAACTTGTGTCACTTGGCAAATAATTCTACTGCACTTTCATCTTTTCAGGCTCAGTCAGTAAAGAGTAGACTACCAGTAAAGTGAGGGTTTCCTGACAGGCACACTGGGGAAGGTGCCCCAGCAGTGTAGTTAATCATTCAATCTTTTAAGTGCCATGGGAGCTTCTCAGAGGGATTCCACAAAACTACTTCATAAGGGTTAATCTTAGGTTATCAAACCTTGGGTTCTCTGGTCAACCAAATTAGAATTCACAGAAAGTATTTAAGTCTGGAACAAGTCTGACTGAATTATTTTCTATTTCATTGTGTTTCAAATTTGTCTGTAATTTCTCTTTGATAATGATAATATTGATTTTAATTTAGAGAATTTAACCTAAGGATGTCATAATATTTTAAGGTGTTCAGTCCAGCCTAGCAACAAAGAGGAATTCTAAAGCCCTGTTACTTTCCATGTGATACAAAGAAAGCGTGTTCTTGTCATGGATATGAACCTACAGTTAAATTGTCAAACCCTGGAGTGACAGCAAGGGAGGTAGAACTGGAAGTGACCTCTGTTGATTGTAATTGAATCCACTGGGGGTGAAATCTAGCCTGTGAGGTGGAAATTTGGTATAATTAAAATATACCTTGTGTATAAGAAAGTAGCACATTTATATGCTATCTCACAAGGTATGGAGAATATAAATGCATGTGTGAGCCAACATCACATAAATGCACTTTGTTTCTATAGTACAGTAAATACTAAACACTAGGTAACAATGTACTCTCTCACCACTACACAGGAAAAAGGTAATCATATATTAATAATGAAGCAACATTTTATTTGTACCTCCCACTACAATACATTCTAGCTGTAGAATAAGAAAATCTATTGTCTTGAGATGGTACTATACCAATCCCTTGTGAATCTCATAAAAACGTCATGTAGTTTGCTCTGCTTATTTCTTCTCGTATGGAAGATTTCTTTTATTTCTTCTGCACTAATGTGTGATATCCTTAAAAGACAAAATTCTGGACAGAAACAGAACAGGGTGGCTTAGCAGTTCCCAGAAACACAATAAAAGATAGTACAGTTCAAAGCAAATTCACACACTGAATCCATTCATAATTGCATATTCACAGCAGGCCTCCAGAACAGCAGCAGTGCAATGTGTTAGGCTCTATCTCACTCTTCTCAGAAGTGCTGAGAGCCCCACTGTGTAGTTAAAAATAGACTGCACTGTATTCTCAATAATAAGGCTAAGCAGATAATTTGATCTAAACAATTTAACAAAATTAGCTTTCCTTTTTACTAGAATCAGTATACAAAGAGTGCTATTTTGAGCAACATTTCTATAAATAATTCCTAGTGCACAGCTATTTTATGAATAATTCACAAATCTGAATGCTAAAATTTGAGCAACTTAGGATTGATAAGCCATAAATATATTGGTATTTCTTAAGTGAGTATACAAAATGTTATCTTACACAAATGTAAGTACAAATTATAAATGTGTACTCAAAATTATAAATTTACCTAACATTCTGCTTCATCACTGATTTTGCTTGATAGCAAAGTAGTACAATTTTTAACCTACATTTGTTTAAAAATCAGAATAACTATTTGTGGAAGATTTTACTTCTGTTTTCTTTCCTATATACTGAGGGTAGTGTGTTAAGAAATATAGATATTAAATAATTTGTTTTCTCATCCTCATCTTCTTCATAGGCATCTTGCACTGATGTGCTTGTCCACAATAATCTCCAGAACACTCTAACTCACAAGTGATGGATGGGCAGAGGGAGGTATAGCCATAGGGCTTTCTTCAGGCACTCAGCAGTGTATTTTTAAATGAAATATATCCCAGTCCCAATCTATTTGGGTACTTGTTAGGCTTCTTTTTATTAATAGAACAGTGCCTTTATGAAAGACAAAATAGACTTTGGGTATTAGCGAGTTTTTTCAGATATTTCCATTTTCAGTGTTTCCAGCCTGTTCCCATTAGATTTACTTATTTTAACCTCACATTGTACCATTTAAATTTCTTGTTATCTTCCCTTTCTAAGCCTATTCTTTTCATTTTTCAAAGTACCTAGTACATTTTTCACAATGTGTCCACTATTTAGCTTATTACTTTCATCCTTCTTTTCATCTCAAACTCTCAGTTTCACAGCCTGTTCATATGAGATACATTTCACATTTTATCCTGTAAGGCTCATATCCTGTGCATTTTTATATTGTTCCAAGTGAGACAATTAAAACCAAACCATTTTGGTTCCATGTGACAACAGAAGTTGCTGTCTCAAGGGACACAGTGCAGGTGGTCTGGCATACAGCTTTGAGTTGGATTTAGAGCTCACTTTTCAGAATCAGCAGTGGCATAGCCTGCATCCACAGTTGGCATTTAAGGGCTTGTTCTGAATTCCCCATTACCTTCAGCGTTATCTTTGGCTTTTCAGCCAGTTTATTCTTCAAGAAAGTTTATCTCCAAGTAGAGTCTTGTACTGAACAGACACCATGGCACTCTCTCTTCACTGTGGAATCAGCCTTGTCACTTTGTCAGGCAAAAATTCCCCCAGCATCAGTGTGTGTGTGTGTCTGAGCACACTGGTCCTAATGGAAACAGAAGTGCAAAGCCCTGCTGACTGGAAATGGGGAGGACATGCTCTGTTTGGTGTGAAGTTGTCTCTAAGAGGATGCTGCCAATTTTTAACTGTTCTGAATTCAAAGAGTTCCGTGGAAAATGCAGAGACTCTGAAGTAATATGACTGATCTCCAAACGGAACTTGTCTGACTGGATATTATTTTTTTAAAAATTAAAATAACCAAGTAGATTATTAAAAATAATTCTTTACCTAATGTTTAAGTTGATGGTGGTAGGTAGGCTGATCATTAGTTCCTCATGTTACAGTCAATGCTTTTCAAACAGATTTGTGTTATAAAAGGCCTTTCCAAAACAAGAAATACATAAAGAATGGCTCCTTTAGGCTGTGGTAGATTCCTTACCCTCCCTGTCTCCATTTCCCACCCTGCCCAGTGCCTGACATGAAGCATTGTAATTAAGCTGATATGAATTGGAGTAACTGCTCCAGAATTTGGACATATGCCCTTGGAAGGATAGCTGAAAGTCTTTCCAGTCCAACAAACAAGTTACTAGATCTGTCTGTTACATACTTTTAAGTAAAATCAAACATCTATAAGGCATGAACCACTATCACGTGAATTGTCTTAAGTCTGGGATATTTTACCTAGGTAAACACTGCATTTGGCTTGACATGCTCTTACTTGTAGCTCAGAGGAATTAATTTCAATTATTATTAAAGGAAATAAAAATAATGAAATTCAGCATATGAAATAATACAGAAAGAATCTGTCAAAACTTAGCAAAACTCTTAATCTCTCAAAGCCATAAAGTATCAAAAAGATTCCTGGAAAAAGAAACAGCCATCCTCTAAATAAAACTGAATGGCAAACACAAATTCCTAACTGTTAGGGGGCTCTCTAAGGGATGTGTCTAGTCAGAAAGGATTCCAAAATTGCAAACAAGAAGTGTGTGGGTAGACAATAATAATCAGCATTTTGGAGACAGAAGAAAGAAGCCTAAGGACCTTGGTATTAAATTAGCTAATGATAGCTGATTTTTTGCAGAGGAATTAGAAATACCAGAAAAGAAAAAGATCCCATTTATTAGTTTCATAAAATCTGCCTCAAAATTAGTTTGAGAAACTAATGATGACATGATACATTAAGTCATTAGAACTGTAAGAAAATTATGACAATGGATAAACTAAGACTGATAATTCACCACAAAAAGAATAGTTTCTGAAGGCAGGGGCCCAGAGGGACTAGAAAGTGAAGAGGTAACATTGGTCATTCTTAAGTATTAGAGGCTGACAAAAATCACAAAATACAAATAGCAGATATCCAAGAATGCTAATGAGAACAGGAATGTGAGTGTTGGATGATGTCTAACTGCATGTGTTTTGGAGAAATTCTGAGAGAGAAAAGATGCAACCTTGTGTCTATTTAACAGAAGAACTGGGCAGTTAGGGCTTATCAGGCATATTTTTTCAGTAATCGGCATCATCCATTTAGAAAGTGATTTTCAGGGTCTGAACAAGGGTCATGTCCCTTGTACAGACATGGACCCACTGGCCTAATCAGTCTAAACCTTATTTAATTTCTGTGATATTTCTAAATAGGGTAGAACTATTAGCAACAGTAATTAATTTTATTCCTGAAAACACTGCTGAATGTAATATGAATGTCAATAGCATCTGGGTAAATTTTTTTCTGTATAAACAACAGTGGCGGCCTTAGCCATTAGTCAAGCTTGCACACTTGACAAATCTAGAACTGGACAAATTTGAATAGTTCAACAACTGCCAGTTCTTCTGTATCTGTGAAAATCCCTTTTTCTTCACTTCCTCAAAAATTAAAATTTGAGGCTCTCCGTATTGCCTGGTGGCTTCTGGTACAGTGCCCTTATTGGAGACATCAGGAAAGCCTGATGTCAGTCTGTCTTCTTTTGGTTTTGAAATCTCCAAAGGAAGAATATTTCTTCACTTCTCATTCAGACTGGAAGAAACTTAAACTGAGCCAGCACAATCCTCCTCCTTGTGCATAATATCCACCAGGATAATTTCATTGGCTAATCTGACAAGTAGGGGAACAGTCTACTGTACATCCCTCCACACACAGATGATGCTGAAGGAGCTGGAAGAACTGATGAGTGGCATTTGTGATCATCCTCATGTGCTGCTCTCTGAGGCTCAGAGCGGGAAGAGGGAGAGGGGGAAAGCTAGCACTGACTGAAGTATAAATAAAGGAGTTTTGGGGACAAGAAACTGCTTATCTGCCTGCTCTAAAATTCCACAGTCTAGTCCCTGGTGGTGCTCACAAAATCAAGTCAGTGCTTCATGAAATACTTTTAATGATGACTGAGTATTTTAGCCAATAGAGTTTTTCTTCTGAGTGCTTGAGATAAGGAAGACCACCTTAGGGAGAACTTTGTCTCTAAAAAAGATAAACACCATAGTCTAAATAAATGGGGCATTCTGAAACACAGATTCAGTAAATATTTTCATTCAAAATTTTCTTCAGATATATGCTCTTTTACACTGACAAATGTGTGTGTGTCTGTAGGCTAAAGTTGTCTTTTGCTGTTTTAAACAAAGGACAGAACATTGCTGGTGTTGTGAGATCTCACGAAATGGTAACAGCAGCCATTTAAAGCAGGGTACCATATGTAAATGCATGGCCAGTACCCAGACCTTTGGATACACTTATTTTACTCTATCACCACAGTGAAGATATTCACATTCACTGACTTGAACTTGAGCAGCAGATGTATGTGGCTTTATGAGAAAGCAAGTCCAGAGGGCAAAGATCAGCAAAAAACAACTACAGCATAGAAATCTGAGCTTCTTGAATTGTGCTGGACAGACTGCTGATCACAGCAAGATATATGGAAAGGAACCAAGGTAGAAACATATATCTGTATCATCTGCTAATATGGAATATTTGTTTTAGCAGTGTCTGCAGAAATAGTATAGCAGAAGGTCATTAAAAATTATTTTTGTAAACTTTCTCTTGAAAGGAATTGGAATGCAAATCAGCTATTTAACCTTGTATGAGCCACATCTGACAGATTATTTTATGTCCTAAGTGAACCTGTTGCATCAAAGAACATAGGATTATGTGGTGCATATGCAACTTCAGGGGTTTTAATATTTTGAAAATACACAGTCTTATTACAAGAAGGTAGAATGGTTTGAATAATATGTAGTAGGTTATACAAATAGAATATGAAAAAAATAATTGTATTAGGGAGGCTGAGACTGAACAATCACATTTAATATGACTAAGGATGGCTGTGATAGGTTTGTGTTTATGAGATCTCAGATCAATATTTGCTGTCATCACAAGTATTAATGTATTCTAAATTCTTCTAAATGAATTTCATATTTGTGTAAATCTGATTTTAAATCTGAAGTCCAAATGCAAATAGCATTCACAATTTCATACATGTAAAACTACTTATGTGCTTAGCTGTCTCCTTGAAAGGGACACATTTAAACACATTTTGAAGTGTATTTCTCTAGCTGTGCTTCTAAGAGAGAAGTCCATGAAAATATCTAGAAACTATTTTTAATAACCTGCCCCAATAATTTAAGAATAATATTCACCATATTATGAACAACACTTAATAAGACAGTTCACTCAGTTGTCCCTCAGAATGGAGTCTGTTTTTTCCAATTGTTCTGGTTGCTCCTTTATGGGTTACTTTACAGCTTGAGGAGGGTACAAAAACTATTTCCCAAAACCACAGCAGTGAAGAGGGCTACTTGTTCTCAGAATGTGCTTAGGCAGTTGCTATGCTGACTGATAGATGCTCTTCAGTGAAACAAGTAAACAGAATCATTAAATCTCAGTTACAAGAATTTGTTTGGTTAGAAGGCAGTGCAGCAGACAGATGACAGTTCTTCAGAGGAATGCAGGATGAAAAACACTGTATTTGTGTTATCTGGGGCTGCTTTAGGTTAGTTACTTAAGTGACCTAAAAGTCTGAAAAAGGCTCAGAAGAGGTCAGAATATTAAAGTTTCTTTAATTCCTCCTGAGGAAAAAAAAATGTCTTAAATAAAGAGGACTGCATATTTTATGAGTAATTACATAAAATGTTTTCCTTGTGAAGAGACATAGCTGCAGAAGCAGCTGGGTAGGAATTTACAAAATGCTATTCCATAGGCCTGGTATTCAATCTACTTTTGGCTATAACTCAAATTCCAATTTAAGACTGTTACTGAGTTATGAAAAAATATACCTGGTTGTTTCTTTAGCTTTTCTGATGTGCAAACCTCTGTCATGAAGCTGAAGGCAGCATAGCATAGTATGTCAGGAAAGTATTCCACCATGAACCTTTCAATATGCAAATTATTGTGTACACTCCTGTGTCCATTGATACAGTTACTTCTCAATGTCAGCTGCTTGTATCACCAATATTTCATGCTCTGTTTCCTCCCCTAAGCAGGCACACGTTTTATGGTGTATTCAGTTAATTGGTATGAATCAGTCTTGTTGTGAGAAAAAGTAATTATCAGGAAACCATCTTTAGAAGCAAAGATGAAGACTAGAGATCATCTAGTTTTAGACAACATGCTCCTAACTAGACAAATGCAACTAAATTTTTAATCTGATACGTCAGTCATTTCCATATTTATTAAAAATCTTTTAGTTCTACTCCTAACAGGATGGAATGGAGATAAAATAATACAGGGGGCCTTGTTATTTAGCATGTTGGTGTCTCTTTAAGACTGAAATATGAATTCTTCAATTCCAAATAAAACCAAGTCTAGATTTTAAAGCCCCTTAATATCAGGAATTATAATTAAGACAACAAAAACAGTAATGTTTTTGAAATAGTTTCAAGTGTTCTAGTACATAATGGTGCTGATAGAAGGTCAGTTTTGAGTCACTGAGGAAAAAATTGGAAGCTGCAGTCCATGCTTACAGTGAAGTGTCACTGAATCTTGGAAATAATGCTGTGACATAAGAGGTCATGTCCCAGATAAATTTCAGAGTACTGTTAAGAATATTATGTATTGCTACTGTATTTCTGGTTTCTCACAGACTTAGAGCACTAAAAACTGCTAGCAAGGTTCTTATATGGAATGATTAATGTGGATAGAACCATGTGCCTGGGTCACATATCTTGGTTTAAAAACATGTGAATAATGGATATGGTCTAGAATTCTGGATAAATCCAAGAAGTTCTGAAATTCTGAAAGTAAGGTTACTTTTTCCCTGTTTCTGAATTCCCAATTACGAAAAGAATTCCGCACTCAAAGCACACAAAGTCCATGCTTTGTCTAGGTTTGGTCCTAGACAAGAAATCTACAGCCTTGTGGAGTGAAGCAGCAGGAGAGATTGCTGTTCATGTGAAAGATGGTCCTTGAGAGGACTTGTCCCACACTCCAGCTGCAAAGACTTACAGAACACTTTTGAATTTTCCCTGGCTTTCAGTCAAGATTCACTAAGAATGCCCGAGTGATCCTCTGAAGCATTTTTGTCATATTGCAGTTTTGAAAAAGGGGATTTCAGTGCCCCAGATAGACTGGGCCGTCTCTGAAGATTCCCTGTTCATTTCTTAATAGGTCCCTTATGGATTTCACATATTTGAACTTGCAATTTTAACACAACTGTGTTAAATCTGCAGCCAACTAGCAATACCATTTTTAGAGCTGATGTTGTTTTAATAGCTTCAGTACTGCATTTCTTGTTCCTGATGGTTCTCTTCTCTGCTTCAGCTTTTTCTTCTTTGCAGACTTAGTGAATTGATTCTGTTTCACTGGCTCATGACTTGGCTGAACATAGAAGAAAGGTGGAAGCGTTGTTACCTGAAGGCAATATGCCTCTACTGGAAAAATAATTGTTTCCTGTAAGGATATGGTGTCTGTGTATATGTGTATATATATACAACTATTTTTTAGATTCTGTATAACATACATAATTGGTTTTGAGTGCATTCAAATGAGTAGAAGTCATAATAGCCATGAGCAACAGAGGAATCAGTTCTTAACTAGAGGAAAAAAGACCTATTCCCATAGCATCAACAGTTTTTAGACGCTCTTAAAGACCACATAATATCTGATAGTAACAGGGGACTCAGCACTCATGCAGATGTCACCTATGTGTGTTTTAGCACATTGTCTTCCAATATCTTAATATGTCTTACTTAAAATGATGTAGTGATTACCTTTCTTTTATTTTATATAATGTAATAGTGGATGTATGTCACTGAGTGTAGATAAAGTGGAAATACATGAAGCATCCTTTTTTTCCTTGCACTGAAAGGTTAGAAGGCACTGTATTGATTACTGCAGGAAGAACAAGTGGTGTTAACTACAATCTTAGGTCTTAACATATTGACTGAAGTTACTAGAGTGAGAGTAAAAGATCTGGAATGACACTTGGGAGAGAGCCCAGGGCATACTGATAGTAACAGAATATTCTTCAGTGGCTACAGAGTCATGTTCCTTAGAAATGGGAGACCAGACACCAAGTGAGACTTGACCACAGTCAGCAATTCATGATTTAGAGCATTCTGAAACCTTGGAGGTTAAATAATTATGAATGATTTCATACTGACTAGCTACTAATGCTGTAGGAGACAAAGTAAATTAATTTCCAAGCAGGTAATAAGATTTAATTTAGCTGTGTATTGTACTCCTATGAGTCATATTTTCAGTAAAATAGTTTATTGTGGTAACCCCTTGCTGTTCATAGAATTCTTATAATTCTTGCAATAGGGATAAATGATTTTCTATTGCTAACCAGCATTAAAGCAGTGCACTCTTCCTACTGACAAGTTCTTGAAATCCAGGAAAAATAAAGATTTTAGAGGCTATAGTCTGATTATGTGTGAAAATCATAGGTTTTTAAAATCTAGAAACAGCCATTCCAAAGATGCAAAGTTTAAGCATTCAAAAGCAGATGTCTGATTTCAAACCAGCTTTTGTTTTTTAATGTTAATATTCCCAACCATCTTATTATCCCATGCAATGAATATAAATCACAGTTCTTTCCTGTAAATGTCCTTAATAATACCGTACTTAGTTTCTGTCTGGGATTGTACTTGGCAGTCATTTTCTGAAATATTTTTTTGCAAAAATTCAAACAATTGAAAATAATAGATGTATGATATAAAGTCATTATAAAATTTAAAGACCTAAAGGTCATTAAGTGCACTGAAACATGAACATATTTATCAGATCTATTTATATTTACAAAATTGAACTTACAAAATGCCATGAAAAATGCTGAGATTGATTTCTATGTGAAGCAGCTTTATCCCACTACAAAATGCTTACTTGGTTAATTCACTGAATCACTGTGATTATCAAATGATGGTCAGCAAAGCAACTCTTATAAAAGAAGTGCACTTTACATACTGTGAAGGTCATTATAGAAAACTCCAGGTGGAGAAAAGCAGCACAGAGATGCCATCTAGCAGTAACCCTTAGAAATTTCCTAATACTGTATACTTCCTTCTTTCAAGATACTGCACTTATGAGTAGGAGAAAAGAAGATTTTCTATCCAAATCCTTTCACTGTAGCTGGCTTTCTGCTGAATGTCTAGACACCCTGTTGGAAACAAATCTTTAATGAAATATATTATCATGGATATCTTTAAAAATTCTTCAATGTAAATACAGAGAAAAAATAGAATAAAGTCAACATCTATAACATTTAATAAGAATCTTAAATTGAAATTCAGTGATTAGCGCTGTGTTGAAATTTATCATTAGTGATCTGCCTTCCAGTTGTTAAAGAAGAATTTCTACAGTTGATCAATATTTAACATCAAATTTAAAAGAAAGAATTCAAGAGCATTGGCAATAAATTATTATGATTGAAATAAAATCTCAATGTTTCAGAGACTGGGGGATAAACTAGATATAAATTTGTGTTACATATTTTACCATAAGATGGCGATACTTAAACACTTTGCTATCAGTAAATAACTGAGTAAGTTGAGCACAGCATCTCTGCCATAATAAGAGTGCCTGAAGACAGCAGTCTTGACTCAGTGAGAGCCTGGTACTAAACAGAAGATGCTTTTTACTCCCCAAGACATTATTTTAATATAGTTGATCAATAAAATAAATTATTACATGTAGGACATGACTAGAAATGTATTGTGTAAATTGGAAATATCTGTTGTGATTCATCCCCATAAGCTAAATAGTTTGTGACTGTCAAGGGCATAGAAAGTTGTCTTTCTAGGCATGAGCATGCTGCACAATTCTTTCTGGAAAAGAATTTACCATCCCCTTGTTTCCTACTATAAGGTTCATATGATAGATTTGCTTCCCAACTTGCAGGGCAGAAAATTATTATTCTATATCAATTTGGCATAAAGCAAGATAAATAACTGAGCACTAGTTCAATTTCTGAAATGTGTTCAGTCAGAACTTGTATTTTTTGCTAGAAAATGTTAAAATTGTTACATATGTAATTTTCCACAGAAATATGAAATATATTGTTCATGGTCAACAAAATTAAATTACTGTTTGCTATGTGGCATCTTTTTATGTTTAATGCGATGTAGGATCCACCTGATCTCACTTTTTTTTTAATTTATGAAAACCCAATTAGCTCTGAAAAAACACAGATTTTTAATTTTAATGTAATCTTAAGGATTTTCAGTTTTATTCGTGACCCTTGACAAAGGCAAAAGAGCCTGGAAAGAACATCTGAATATTTCTGAAAATGTCACACAGAGTGATGAATAAAAGGCCATTTTCATGCCCTCTGCACAGCATGCCACAACAAAAAGGGCTAGAAGCAAAGTTTCCAAAGTTCATTTGTGCCATTTCATTCCAGTGCCTCATCCTGTTTTTCAGTGCTGGATGGTGACAGAAAATGGAACATTTTCTCCCAGTGTTATTTTGAGGTCTGAACTAAAAAGAATTGCTCTGCCAGATCTGTTTGCTTCATTAGTGGTTTTACTCTTCTGTGGACATAGAATGGTATAAATTTGCTTTTCCTGCTTTTATGTATTCTCTTTAGTAGATCTTGCTAAGTGTAATAGAAGACAGAAAAAGAAAATGAGTGTGTGGAAACCTGTAGTTAAAATGAGACCATGTGCTGCTATTCACACAGATGTGAAACTCCCATTTGTGCATTGCCTGATGAGTCTCCTTACGGACACAGCAATACCTGATACTTTCAAATAGCTCTTATTTAATAGAGCTGATATAACTAATTTCTTAGGTAATTATTAGTCTTCTATCACCTCCTGCTTTTTTAAGTTGTCACTGTATCGTACTGATTGAAAAGCAGTCAGAACACTGCAGCCGTAAATCAGATTTCCACTGAATTGCTTTTTAGGTTCTGTTTTCATTTTTAAAGACCAGCATCCCTTCCACATTGTTGGACATTCAGCACATATTTGTGTATGCACAGATGAATATCTTTGTTTTGAATGAAAAAGCTGCCAGGAGAGGCGAGCATTGTGTGGTACCTAACTGGTATCATTAATATGACATTCACCACCATGCAATACGAATTGTGGCAACACGGCACGGAGTGCTGCTGGTAATGGACTGCAATAGTACAGCAATGTTTTCTCTTGTCACGTTTTTATAATGCTCACAGTTACAAGACTGCATGCCACAAAAAAACCAAAAACGACAAATGAGACAAGTTGTACATCTATAAAATACATCTATAAATTACAGCACTACAGACATCTGCAGACCTGGGGGCTTTCAGTCATTACTGCTTGTAAGTGGTAGAGTGCAATTCCAGTTTTCTAAATGACTTAATCTGAAATCTCCTTCACCAGCCAGGCTGCATGGCTAAAACCTATTGTTTACTTTAATCATTATTTCAATTCCAGCTGCGATCTCTTGGTGAATTGAACGCGTTTGTAAAGAAGAGAACTGCAGCAGCCCGGAGCGTGGCTATAGTACTAAATTCAATGTTTTCACGTGACGCCTCCAGTTTCACTCTAAACAAATTTATTTCCAGTCGGAGGCTGCCGATCCCTGCCTCCAGCGCCTCGCTGCTTCCCCAGAACTGGTGCAGTCACCAGCGCTGGAAATGCCTCCTTGCCTGGAGCGGGATGGATCGCCGCTGCTTCGCGCTGGACAGCGACCGGCCTTGGACAGCGCCCGGGCGCGGCAGCCCCGCCGCTCGGCGGGCACAGCTCAGCTCCGGCGAGCGAGGGCTGCTGCGGGGCCGGGCCCAGGGCCCCGCTGACAGTGGGCACCGCGCCCCCCGCCCGGGCCGCCGCGCTGAACCGCGGCCAGCCGCTCTCCTCTCCTCTCCTCCCGGCCGCTCGGACAGCCAAGGACACGCACCCGCCTCTCCCCGGAGCCGCCCGGCGCATCGCCCGCTACCGCATTCGCCGTGTGCGGGCGGGCTCCGCCGCTGCCAACTTGCCGCCCTGCCGGCTCCTTCCTACCTTGGAGGGATCGAGGCCGGCCAGCAAGGACAGCAGCAGGAGGTTGAGGATGCTGGCGGGCGCCCGCATCCTGATCCCGGGGCTGCCTCTCCGCGCCGCTCCTCTCGGTCATTCACTCCGCACCCGCCGCAGCGACCGCGCCGGCAGCCGCGCTCTCTGCCCGCCCGCCGGAGCCCGAGTGGAGGCGGCAGCGGCAGCCGCCCCGGGGACGCTCATTCCGCGGGCAGCCTCGGCGCGGGGAGGGCGGGCGAGGACGGCGCTGCCCGAGCTGGCGGAGCGGCTCCACGGCCCCGTCCCACCCCGCCCCTCCCCTCCCCCCGGCCAGCCCACCGCAAAAGTTTGGGCCCGGGAGACGGCGGAGGCAGCGCGGCTGGACGGGCGCGGGAGCGGGCGGCGGATGTGACATCAGCGCCGGCGGGAGGGCGCGGGCGGGGGGCGCGGGGCGGTGCGGGGGCTCGGGCAGCGGCCGCGGGCTGAGGGGAGGCGTGGCCGGGCCGCTGGGGGGCGCGGTGCCCCCTGTGAGGGGCGGCCCCACACACCCCGCACCCGGCCGGGGGTCAGCGCCCCACCGGGCCCTCACACAGCCGGGGGTCAGCGCCCCACAGTCCCCGCCCACAACTGGGGGTCGGTGCCCTACCGACCCCGCACACAGCCGGGAGTCATCGTCCAACCTCGCACCCGGCCGGGGATCAGTGCCCCACCGACTCCAGTGGGTTGATGTGAGGAGCTGCGGAGCTTTTCCTCGGGAGTTCCTTTCTCATCTCCTTCTAGAAAGTCGGGGCTTGACTGAGCTCTGGTGAGGGTAAAGTGCCTGTGCTTTCCAGCTGGCCCATGAGCAGCGAGGGACCATCGCGTCTCCTTGGTTTGGCCTGTGAGCTGAGCTGGGAAAGCCTGTGCAGGTGGAGGCCGTTTGCTGAGAGGAACCCTTGAAAGCCTTCCCAAGGGCAACCAGGAGTTTCCTTTTCCCTATCAGCCAGGACCTTGCAGTCACGACAGCACTGCTTTGGCAGCCAGGGCTCTGGCTCGGCTGCTGCCGCCTGTGCAGGTCAGTTGCACAGGTCAGTTGCACAGGTCAGTTGCACAGTTGTTTCACAGGTCACTTTTGCAGGTCGGTAGCTCAGGACAGGTGGCCATGGGATTTGGCTTCCTCAGGGATGTGTGTTCAGCACAGCTGGGCATGGCCCAAGTGTAAATAACAGCACTATCCTGTCAACATTGGCGAAGCATCCTAATAGTTCAATTATTTTCCCTTAGAAGACTCAAGATCTATGGTCAGGGTAATCTTATTTATGACACAGTCAAGATTATTATAAATGTGTTTTTCAGCTTTGTGTGGTGAAAATGTATTAGCTTTACAGTTGGCAATTTTTTAGTCTTAACTAGATTCTCGGGGGGTTCACCGTGTGTTTTTTCAGCATCTAGCACAGAAAAGCCAATGCTGTTGTACCTTTCGTTAAAGGTGCTATATAATCTTAACTAAGGGAAAAGTGGCCTAAAAATATGCTTAAAACCCCCCAAAATTTAGGTGTTAAAATACGAAACGCGAGACGAAACAAAATCCCAAGTTTGGGAGGGTGTGAGGGTAAGTGTGAACAGAACCTAGGTTTCTGGCTGTATCCAAGTCTACAAGATTGGTGTTTGCCTTCAGGAGTTAAGACCACTGCTGAAAGACAAATGGAGCTTTGTGCTTGCAGGATATCTGAAAAGGTTGCATATCCTTGGCATAGTGTTCCCAGATCAAAAATGCTCACTTTTCCCGTGACTTCCAGTGTTTTATTACATTTTTGAATGGCTTCTAGGATTGCAATAACTAGGTTTTGTGAGTGAATTAAAATTTATGTTTTATGCTAAGATGTCTTAGACATTCCCTTTTCATCAGCAGTATCTTTTACAGAGATACAGTCTTTCATTTCCTTAGAAGATAGGTCTACAAATTATCTTTCCTCACGGCATGGAGGGGAAGTTATGAATGAGCTTTCATTGGCATTCCAGGGTCAACAATGGAAAGAGACTCCCCTCTGATACAGCTGCTTTTGAATTACCTTCTACAAGGAAAATATTGAAGATACAGAAAGGAGATTAGTTTCTTTCTATAGGAGGGTAAAAAAAAATATTCAAAAGTCCTATTTTCTATTAAATAGCTCTAAAAATATAAAAGGGGACATATATAAGCTACATATATTCGTATGAATTCAGTATAAAGTAATGGTACCAATGCACTGAAAACCTCAGGTTGTCCAAAGGACAAAGTGAATGGTGCTTTCAGCAGAACAATTTCATACAAAAAAGCAATGTAGATCCAAAACCACAAAGGCAAGATTGAAAGTGTTAAAATCTTTTCTAGAGCACCTCAGTGACTAGTTCTCTAATTTTCCCTAGCTTTACTTTCCCCATGCTTTTCTTCCCTTCTTTTTTTCTGAGTCTATCATAGATAAAGTTGGCAAAGCATATGAACTATTAAATTAATCATAGAATACAAACGTTTTAAAAAGCTTCAGTGATGAAGTACATTTTTCCACTTCCTGATGCTGCTTGGAATATGTCTTTGAAATTAGTAAAATATTGAAGAGTGAAATTAAAAAATAAAACCACTGGTTCCTCTAAAAACATAAGTCTTCAGAACTCCTGAACTTCTCAGATATTTCTGTGTATTACAAAATAATAATTTGTTTCATATATGAAAAGATACCAAAACACATTTCAAAAAGATAGCATAAAAAGCCCAGTTCTTTTCTGCTTGATTTTAGTAATCCATTCATAAGAAAATGAAAATATGTAATAGACCTGTTCCTCCACCCTCCAGCAACCTGACAAGTAATTTAATTTTGCCAGAAAAGACTGCCTGAAGACCGCTGAGAATCATTAGCAGTTAGTACCTGAAATAATCCTGTTTGTTAAAGTTTGTCTGGAAAATTAAACAAAATCCAACTTCTCATGAGAAGTTTTTGTTTCTGCCATATGCCCTGAAGTGGCAGGGGAATACCTGATTGTGAAGATCTCTCTCTAGCAAAGCTTTTAATCATCCTCAAAAACCTGTGAAATTCTATGTGAATGGCATTTCTTCTTGAGGTCTTTGTATGGAGACTGACTGCTGCAGTCAGTATGAAATACATGATGGTGAGAGAAAAGAAAAGGGATACCAAAAGCTTTCCTGCAGGCATCAAGGGACAGAGTGTTAGCAGAATGGAGGCACGCTGTGAATACAGCTTGTCTAGATGGGGAGGGATGTTCTCAGTGTGTGCTTAAAGTTAGAACAACTTTTCTTCACACCATATTGCAAGATCTATTGCTGGCAGTTGGAGTAAGACAGAGACTTGTTCACTTGGGTGCACGGAAAGCCAAGTTGATAAATTGGCTGTAGGTACCAAATTATATGTAAATAAGTTTGAAGTTCTGCAATCTGAGTTTGGCAACTCGAAAGTAGAGCTGGGAGTTGTGAAAAAGGATCCTGTACATGTGCATCTGTGGAAAGGCTATCTTTGTCGCAGGTAACATCTGAAAACTTTGGAATTGCAGTGCTAACAAATATTTTTTCTAAACACGAAAATTCTTCATTAAATTGCTCTCATACCTAGTATTTCATGGGTGTTGAATTTTCTACTAAATTAAGAAGGTGGTCTGGATTTTGAATTTTATGCATTCTCCTGATTGTGAGAATGAAAAGTTTAGGGAATTGGAAAGAAGGGTTGAGTACTGACCCTTCTCTGAAATGTCCTTGAAGAGGATAAATTTGTTCTTCACTTCATAAAAGATTTTGATGTCTCAAGGAAGCTAAAGAGAGGGAAAAAGGTACACGCAAAATTAAGCTAACAATGGTAAAGAAGCTAAACTTTTTGACACATTATATTTATTTACATTTGTAAAGAACATGACAGAAGCAGAACACAGGAAGTTTTTAAAAATCAGATGATTATAAAAATTATGAAAAATTTATTTAATTTATCTAGTGAAGAGTACATAGATATTATATAAAATATAAAAATATTGCACATGTGGGACAAAATTCACAGTGGGACTACTTTCAATGATTAAATTTGCTAATATTTGGATAGTTTTTACCATCAGATTGAAGCTATTTGTAGTTATCAGTCATACTAGCAGAGTAATTTTTGGAATCTGTCAATACTTCGACCTTGCTTTCTAATCCACATCTATATTAGTTAAAATATCAAAATGAGGCTTTAGAAGCATGTTTTGTCAGTGTAACTGTCCTAGTGATGTTTATTATTCTAAACAGAGATTTTTTTTTTTAAGTCCTACTATTATCTGAAAAATGTATTTAGATTTTTTTACTTTACCTGAATTAAAAGGTTTTCTAGAAGTGAATCTTTCTAAAGAGTTTTTGTTACTCAGAGTTGTTTTAGGAACTTTTCTGTGAATATTACTTTTTGAGCTCGTGCCCATACCAGTGTGAGGTGTGCTGTGATGTGAGGAGCTGTGAGTCAGCATCAGTGTTGCTGCCTCCCTCAGCAAACACAAAATACCTGAGAGATGGACAGAAATACTTAGGTGCTGGCTGATGTGGAGAGGTTTAACAGAGAACCAGTGAGTCAGGCACCTCTTTAACTCTGTTTAAAGCTAATCTGTATCTGTAGAATTTACTTTTGTTGAAGTTTAAGTTTGACCTTAATTTTCATTGGAGAAGAAATGCCCTTAGTAAAGTATTCCCACATATTTGCAGTTCATATGAAATACAAGAAAGAATTAACTCTGTGGAAGTTTGAATTGTATATAAAGCTAAGATCAATATTTTTAAACATTTCTGTGATTTAGCTTGCTTTTTTTTTTTTTTTTTCTTTTTTTTTCTTTAAGATACCATGCTTATTTATTTACAGACTTCATTATTGCATAAAAAACAAATCTATAAAATAAATCCTCTTTCTGGCCTCTTAAGAGTTAGCATAATCTTTAGAGTACAATATAGCTATAGGATATTCAGATTTATGGTTCAGTTATATTTGAATCACTATGAATAGAAATGAGAAAATGTAATTAAGGTTTCATCAGTGTGAAATGTAGGAAGGGCATTCTTTGTAAAAGTGACAGCATCTATAAAGAATGTTTCTCTACCAAAAATGCTTTTCCTAGAAGATTATGGAACTCTACTTAAAAGTGTTCTGGCATTTTCCCCTTCCAATATGGACAATACTTTACAGCACATCCCATCAAAGTAGCCTTTAATTGTACTGTTGGTTATGTGTAAATTTTATAATTTTAAAAATTGTAAAATTTAGGGATTAAGATTCTTTTTTACAAGATCATAAAAAAAGTTTGGAGAATTAAGATTAAAATACTTTGTACTTCAGAACAGAGTGCAGATAGAAAAACCTAGAAGTTTTTTGATAGAACTTGGTTTGTACAACTCAATATGAGTAGGAAGAATATGATTTTTAAATGCTAGAATACTCACTTGGCAATATTTAAAATTGACTATTGTCTCTAAAGATACATAATTTTTAGCTGTCAAGTCACAAGTATAGTTGGGCTAAGTAGCTGATTAAGTCTCCCTCTCATCTCAAAAATTTGTAGAATGTTTAATATTAAATACCTCTTCTAATTTTTGTATTTCTAGTGTACTTTGCAAATACAACATGGAAGTAACAAAGAGCAGTATTCTGTATGATGACACATGTATGAATTTATTTTGGTATATTCTCTAAATATTTATATGCAGGTAAAACCAGTTTGTGTCTCATAGCATTTATATGAATGTTTCTTGGCCAAACTGCCATAGTAAAGAGGCTACTTGCAATATTCTGGTGTAGCAAAGTGAAGTTTGTGGGAATTGGAAGGCCAGAGTATCCTCAACTATTGATCATTGTAGAGTTCCTGGGACTCGGCATCTTCCAGGACTGGGTCTGAAAGTAATAATAATCAGGAATCCTAGTAAAAGTTCAGTTGCAATACCAGTCTTTGCCATAATCACTTAAGGGTGCATTAAGTATTTAGGGAAAGATTAGGTCATGATTACAAATTATGGCACAAGCATTCTGATAGACTTCGTGTTCTGTTTTATTTTAAGGTTTTGAATTACCCATCATACCTGATGTTTTTCCCCAGAAGAAGAATCAATGCCTGTAGTATCTATTTGGTGCAGAAATTTCTGCTGGAATGGAGAAAGAAAAGTTTGCAGAAGAAGTTGTCACAAAGACAAATGAGCTTAAGAGGTGAGTGTTTTCTGTAGTACAGTAGTTAATTACTTTGGTTTTTAAAAAGTTCCAGCTTTTAAAAGAACTTACCAGCGTGATGCTATTTGTGGTACTGTTACAATATTCATGATTCTGGGCTTGTTATAGCTGATGGCATAAACTCAGGCACTGTAAGGGTACTTTTTGTAAGTTGACACATATTTGATATTTTAATTCCAGGTAGATGTTAGAATATAATGAATTTGAAAAAAAAAAAGGTATTTCTTTAAGATGATGATTTCTGGAATCCCCTGGGTGCTTCTGTAGGATTAGATACTGAATACTGGTGTGGGTGCAGTGGAAGGAGCCTGTCAGTGTGCTCTCTGAGATCAGTTGAGGTAGGTAGGCAGCTTTTTAGGAGGTAAATGTTAGGAAGAGAAATATTTCAGAAAGGTGGCTCCATGCAGGTCTCAAAGCAGTGCACTGAACAAATGAAGAGTTGTGCTGGCTGGGCTGAGCAGCTCAGCTATTTCTGCATTCTGCAATGTTCTGTGTCATTTGTTTTTGATTTTCTCATTACCGTATCAGATTTAGGAGTCTATAACTTGCACATGGGACATAGCATACCTTTTTTATCCTATTCCATTTGCCTAGTGTTGCCCCCAATGCTTGAGAGTTGGCTTTTATGTTGTTTTGATTTTCCTCCTACCCTGTTGGGCAGCTGCCATAGAGGGACAGATACGGTGATTCCATTCCTTCCAGTTCCACTCATAGCTCTGACTATGATACTTGGTTGAAGTAAACATGGGATCTCTTCTTTAGAGAAGAAAGTTTATAAAGATTTTATTCTATTTTCTGTAAGATATCTGCCTATTTGTAAGTTGTAGAGGGAATAATGGATTAAATAACCCATTAAAAATTGTAATAAAGCTGTGCTTTGGAGCAAAATGTCATGTTTTCCCCTCAAGCTGTGGTTTCCATTCCAGGAATTTTGTTATCTTTTATAAAGCTACCCCTCATTTGTAACTCGTGTGTCTAAAAAGTGAATCATACCTACAATATTTAATATTCAGGAAGCATAAAAAACTATAAATACCTTACATTTTAAGACATAAGGAAACTCTTTTTCACTGTTAAGCCAAGCAGTGGAACAGGTTGCTCAGCAAGGCTGTACTGTCTCCACCCTTGGAAGTATCTTAGACCAGATTGAATAAAACTTTGAGTAACTTTGAAGTCTGACTTCACAGCTGACCCTGCTTTGAGCAGCAGTTTGAGCTGGAAGCCTCCTGAAGTCTCCTCCAGCCTGAATTATCCTCTAACAATGTGAATGGTGGTGATCTACACCACCGGCTTGTCTCTTCTGCTGTGAGCAGGACTTGGAGTCAGGCACTTACCTTACTCCTCAGCATATCTGAGAAAGTATAGGTGCTGCATTTCCTATGGCTATGGCTTTTTTGACCAATATGATGTATATTACATAGTTTTATATGTGTGTGTATATATATATATATTTATATATTGTTATGTAAACCAGTTGGATATTAATTTTAATTACAGGAACAATACAAGTTGAAAATGTGTGTGTTTTTAAAATAAAAAAGTTGCTTCTCTGTGCTGGTACCTGACCATTGCTTTACAGGAACTTCAGCTTACACATTAATATCAGGGGTTTTTTTTCTCTTTTTTGTTCCCAAGCGAGAGGAGAGCGTTTTAAATCAGAGTAATACTGAGGGTGGACAATGAGATACATAAATTGTGAAATCCCTTTCTCACTTCTGCACTGCATGAGTGTTCATATAAATCTAATGATCTTTTTGTATATAACCTAGCTTCAGCTGTTAGGCAGTGGACTCAACCCCAGAGTTTTAATGAATTTGCTGATAGTCTCCATTTTAGTTTTAAACCCATGAGTTAAAAAAACACATGAGAAGCTACCAATTCTTTTACAGAACATGAACAGTCATTATTTGACTTGGGAATGAGGAGTTTGACAACATACTTCTTGGAAAGCAGCACAGCTTTTCTTTCACAGAGAGTAGTACAAATCCCTTGTCGTATTCAGCAGATGGCAGCATGCATGTTAACTGGTTGGGTATCTGCTCAGATCTTTTAGCTGCCATGCCATATTGATGAGCAAGGTAATTAATTTGTGGGTATCTTTAAGGTCAGTCAGAGTGGAAGCTTTCAGTGTGTTAATATAAAATATCATATTTACCCTGAGGGTGAACTGTCACAGCAGGTAAAAATTAATTGCGGAATTAGATAATTTCTTCCTGGAATACAACCATGTTGAAAGAAAGAAGATGTATAAAAACAGTAGAGTACAATTCAGAAGCCCAGTGTTTCAAACGTTAAAACAGAAATATGACATTGCCACAAATGGATATTTGAGTGGCACCAGGATCAGGGCAAAAAAAAGCATGGCCAGGCAAATATTTGTCTGTGTTTATTTAATAGCAATACTCACGTCATTTGAATTTGGCCAGTTCTGTTTTATAATGGCAGACCAGGTGTGGAGTAAATGACATCTTGTCAAACTCCGAATATAAATAATGAAGGCGTATGATAACTATGTACAACAAATTGCCATATTAGGTAGAGAACTCCCTCTGGGTTTTTCCAATCAACATGGTGTTTTTCATTGTAGTCTTCTTGTCAGACTTGCAGAAACAGGAATAACTGGATACTTAAGACAAAAAATCTAAAATGCTGTCTGAATTTTTCAGCTATGCTGAATTTTGTCCAGGGCTCTTAAGTTGAACTCGTCTGTATGAAAAATGCTATAGACTTTGACTATTGCTGGATGTTGTAAATATTCCTTTTTAGCTGTTCAAAACACATTTCTTCTGTTTGTGTGTTTGTATAAACTGTATTTAAAGGCCTGCTGACGGTATTTGTGTAGATATGAAGATAAATTGGTATCTCACTATCTTCCATTTATTTAAGAAAGGTTAGTGAAATATTGGAATCATCTAACATAAAGGGATCATTGTATGGTGACCCAAAAAATCAATCACACAGACTACTATGAATTTATGAGTGCATATTGCTGGTTTGTGCCAAGTCCTGCATACCTCACAAGAAATCTTACAACTAAAACTCGTTCAGAAAACTGTGAAAATTTCCCAGTGAGTAGATATTTTTATCTAGTTAAAGATAATTGGCCATAAAGGAACAAGATATTTTTGCTCACTGATTTAATGAAAAAATTATTCATTACAATTTAAGTTCTCTCTGAAGCAATGAAAGCTCCTGATCCTGAAGAGATTTATATGCATAGTTGTAATCATAGATAAAGTTGGTAGAAACATCAGCCAGTAAAGTTAATAAGAATGTTGCCTGTCTGTATTTCCATCACTGTGAAGTGGTTGCATTTATTACAATTCAGATGAAATGTATTTGTAGATCTTTGTAAAAATAGGATCTTCATTTAACTAGGTTTGTTGGGATTTTTTCTTCCCCTATTCTTAGAACTAAGTTCTTAACTAACCATTTTTGGTTGCATTTTTTTGTGTTAATTATGGATGCCGAATTCTGAAGCTTTTAAATTAATTATTAATTTTTTAATGGAGATATAGGGATATGTGTAACTTTCAGCTAGGTTTCCAGTAGAACTATAAAGAAATCACATTGTATTTCATATTTTGGAGGCTCTCCTCTTCTCCAACCTTGGAAAATTTAATTCCTATAGTATAGGACATAATGGGTTTATTTCCCAACAAATTGATTTCTGCAGTTAATATGCTATGTGAGTCAGGTGGATCTTCTGTAAAAGTCAAGAACAGACTATTACAATATATTTGACAGGATTTAGGGAATACAATGCATAAATCAGTGTTCCTGTCTTTGTTCAAGTGTATTAATTTTTCAACTGATTAAAGAGGACTGGAGAGAAAGAAAAGCTTTATTCACATAATAACATCTATTTTTCTTTTGTTTGCATTTAAAGGCAAATATTTGCTTTTTCATGTTTGATCTTGTTACAAAATAAATGCCAATATAAAACCACAGCTCAGAATATTAATGCAACATTGAAAGAATAAGATAAAAAAAGAAAAATAATTACCTCTAGTCTAGGAAATCTTTAAAGTTTTAAACAGACAGGCTATGAACATTAGTTTTGATTTATTCATTCAGCCAAGAAAACCAAAAGTTTGGACTGCTGTAAGCTTACAGTTTGATTCCTGTATAGCTGTTACTCTGCTGTGCTGAAATGCCTGCAATCGAATTAGAAGTTATTGGCACTGTTTGGGGCACTACTGAATAGTTTACTTGTAAATCCATTGCAGTGGAAATGGTGATTGCCTTGTAGTCCAAATGATTGTAGTCAGTTTTTGTGTGTAGACTTTGATACTTTAATGCAGTTAAGCATAGTATGAAAAAGAAGGAACATTTCTGAGTGGGCAGAACTACAAGGTGAACCAGGAAGAGAATGATAACAGCTTGTAAATTTTTAAAGAGTTCTAAATTCTCTGTGTGAATTAGTCATTTAGAAAGTTACTGAAGCCCTTACTGCCTTAATAAAATATTTTCTATGGGCATCTGTGGGTTTAATTAAATAACTGGATGCTAGAAATCACAAGGAAGGCACACAGTGCGGCTCCAGACAAACTTCTGACAGAGGCCGAGACCTCTGCATCATTTAGTTGAGAAGATGCTGCTTCCTTCCGCCAAGATGAAGGATTTCTTTGCTAAGGTATGAGGCTTAAGTTCAAAGGAACGTTAAATACTTGAAAATAATTGTCCAGAGGAGGAAAAATAATGTGATGCTTTTTGGAGGACTGTTTGAACAGTAACAGACTGGCAAGGCATGAACTATGTTAGAAAGTGTTTGGATTGACTAGCTCAGAGTTTTTTTGATCCTGTTTCCTACAGGAGAAAGAAGCAAACACTTTGTTTGCTCCATCCTTCATCTTCCCCTTATTTTTTTGAAATGAAATATTGGCTAATTTAATCCAAATTTAAGAGATGGATAGATGTGTCAAGGAAATTACTTTAATATTAGGATTTGGGGAAAGAATATTAGTGGTGGCACAGAGGAGAGACCTATAGAGAGCATGGGAGATCTTATATTTTACTGTTCTGTTTGCTAGCAAGGTGATCAGCATGTCTTGATTTATCTTTTACATATCTTTTAACCAGTCATGGGCCAAAGGAGTTTCTTATGCACTTGATATTGGGAAGTCCTTGAACAAGGCAAGCACATTTTGAATTAGAAGTATTCCTAATCTTTTATTATGAATCTCCAGTTGGAGTCGATGACATTGGTTTGATAGTTTCTTGTTAAATAATTCAGTTTCTGTGTATAAATGCTTAGAAAAAGAATATCTGGAATGCATCAGTGTTCAGATTGATGTCTGTATACTATATAGGTCTGTGACAAAATATATTAGAGTAGTACTAAGTGGTATTATCTTGTAGACCTGTAACTAGCACTCGTATTCAAACATTTTTGAGGTATGTGTTAGACAGAGTGCAATTGCCTTTGAAAGAGCAGGCTCCCTGGGCTGGCATGAGGCCATTGTTACTGACATTTCCTTACTAGTTAGATTCTAGTAGGAATGTGGTTAGCTATGTTCTAAAATGTAATTTCCCAATTAGTTGCCTTCACCTAAATGAAATTAAAGGCATTCTGCATATCTCAATTGTTCAAAAGCACTGAATTAGAGGATCTTGATTTTATTATTCATTTGGAATTGAGAAAATGTGTTGCCTAACTAGATTTAGCATATTAATTCTATGAATTATATTGATATTAATCTAAGAATTAAAAACTACCTTTTTCAATCCGAGCTCTATAGAAAGCTTGCTTAAAGATTTTCATGGTCTCACTTTCTCCAAAGTATTAAATGATGGCTTTTAGAAGCATGCTAAGGATTTTAATGCAATTTGGGTCTCCCATTCTATGAGACTGACTGAAACAAGATCAAAGCAGGATCAAAGGCATTCATAAAAAACAAAACCAGATACAAACAGTAGGTGCTTTTTCAAGAAGCTTTGCATAACACAGCAGAGATTTGTGAAGATGACACAGCTCTCCAGCTTAGCAAAGAAAGATATTAGAAGTACTTGCATAAAATTCTGCTATTTGTATTTCAGAACTTCAGCTGTAGTCTTCAGGTGGGTTGGTTGAAAAGTTGCCTAACTGTTTCTATTAATTTATTTTTATATGTAACACAGAGGGAAGACTAACTGGAATAGTATTCCTGGGTTTTGTAAACAGTTTTCATTATTTGTGAGGAAAAATGGTGTTTTTAGGTAACTAAGAGAACACAAAGTAGAAGGAAATCTTTTTGATTAGTCTTGATATTTTCTGGCCTCATGAGTTTCAGATTTTTTAAAAAAGTTTGGAATCATATCTTAGACAATGTTTATGCAGTCCAGATATTTATTATACACATAGCACTAGAAGGGAAATTAAGGTAACAGAAGGAGAAGGGCTATGAGCAAAAGTGAAAAAGAGGGAAATGACTGAAACAAAAAATATTGAGTGACAAAGCAAAACAAGTTGCAACAACTAAAAAAAAAAAATATTTTTTCTTAATTTCTAATTACCTACTTAGGCTAAAAAGCCCCAACCTTCAGCACCAGTAGAAACACATGCTTTACTGAATTTGTGCTATTTTGAGTTATGTTTAAAAGTTTGATTTTCAATTAATTAAAACTGAAAATGCAAAAAAAATTCCCTTGTAATTGCATTTGTAATGTTTCTAATCAACTCTTAACCATCAAGGACTTGTGATACGACCCTGTGTCATAGATACTTTTTTAACAGATACAGCATTCCATACTTACAGAGGGTGAGCTGACTTGAAATTGAGGAACCTTTTGAAATTTACTCGTCATTAATTTGCAATATGCCATTCCCAAGAGTCTTGGTTTGCTTGGATGCTGACATTTAAGTCACTGTCAGTCAGTGTAAATGACATATATAACACGGATACATGGCTAAGAAAACTGTTTCTGTTGTGTAACACACAGCCTTAGAAATGTTTAATGTCACTTAAGTTTCAGGCAGAAGAAAGCAACCCCTTAAGATACGGTTGTTGTTTTTTTTTTTCCTCGTATGAGATACAGTGATCTGAAAATGGAGTTTAATTACTCAGATGATGAAGTGTTCCTAATACTGGAAAAAAATTGTGTTGATATTTTTTTTGTCCCTGTTATATCTTAACATCTGAGTCCCAATCAGAATTGAAGAAAGACTGTCTTCTCTCTCAAAAGCTATTTGAGAAGAGCTCTTTGAAAAATGCACACCTGCTGCCTTGCTATCACAAAGTAGCATCAGGAAATGTGTGAGCTAAACCTCATTTAGGTGTAGCAAAGAATGAGTACCTCTAGCTGGAATTTACCCATGTCTACTTGGACAATGCAAAGTTTACTCAGTTCTTACTTTTTACCTGTGGTGCTGAACTCAATGATTTCATATCTCTATTTTTAATTGTGTTTATCAAAACTAGTGCAGTTTTGTCTTCTGCTTTTTTTCTAGGCTCACACCAGGAACTATCAAGCAAATACTGGAAACATTGACACTAAGTCTAACTGTTGTTGTCAGTTAAAAACAGTGGAGTGCACAGATCCTGGGTATCATTTTATTTCTTCTATAAATTTTCAGAGTTGTAATTGCTGGAAAAGTATTTCTTTCCTGTGAGCCCTGTGGTAACCTGCCCACATTGTGCCCAGTCACAATTTATCTGTGGAAAAGGTCAGGCACAATTTAGTTGATTTAGCAGGTGTACTTGCTGGAGTATTTTGCTGATTTTGTATGTTGGTGTTGGTATGGTACTCCATATTACAGTGGTCTAGATCACTGCAAATTAAATGAGAGATTAGATGAAAGCTCCTTGTTTGTATTGCCTCTACTCTCTAAGTGTGGCATATGGTCTTGTACAGACTAGAAGTTATTTCTGTGCCAGATTAAATACTCAAAATGTCAAGAGCACATGAAAACTAAGCAAAAAGAAGCATTACAAGAAAAATGAAAAGCACAAAAGGTATCCATAAGTGTAAGCATATAGCATTAGGTTCTTTGAGTTAACAAATGTCAAAATCCATATAATTTTTCACTGTCTTGTAGAAATTTAATGGCCCCAGGGCATTAGCTCATGAATCACTTGCAACTCTGAAGAAGTTCATATTTCTTTCCTATTCCAACTCCTTTGTGTATGAATCAGTAAAGGAATGGACTGGTATGGGATCTGCTAAGGCCTGTGAATTCTTGTGGGGAAAACTGGGTCAGGAGAAGTGGTGACAGAGTTTAATGTCATTTGTTTGTACTAAACTCAAGTGTAGACCTTGTCTATCCTTGCCCTGTGTATTCTTGTTGGAGGAAGCCAGGAGTCCTTTGGAAGAGGACTCCTCTTGCTTGTGAACCAGTCTAAGGGGCTCTCACAGTTTCAGACAGTTAGTGTGTGCCAGTATGAAGAGGGCTATAAATGACCTTGATGTAAGGAGGACATAAGGAAGGTTTCCTCTCAGTGAACAGGATTTGGTAGTGTGGGGCATCAGAATAACACTGATGGTAAGTGCAGTGAATTTCTGCACACAGGATGGGGTGTGCACAAATCCTGTGTAAGACTGAGTACTGCTTCCACCCGTCCTCCTTTGGATTTAGTTTTTCTGAGCTTGAAATCTGTTAGTCTTTCTGGGGAATGGGAAGCTTTTCCCTCAGGTTAGTGCAGGTTGGAAACTTCACACCAACCAAAGCAATTCTGTCTGTCCTGTCTATTGAGAAGATAGTTCAGAATCAGAATCTCACAGTTCATCAGAAAGGCTTGCTGGCACAGTTTGGGCGGGAGCTGGAACCTCAATAAGATGTGACAGAAACTGTGGCTTCATAATTTAATGACAGCACAGTTTTATCTTTATTGTTCCTTATATGTAGGTGTGAGTGTATATGAAAATGGGAGTTCAGGGATACCTGGGAAGTTATTTCCCCTAAACCTCAAAATTGTCAGCAATTATTTAGGACTCTATGTGGACATGGTAGTATGTAAATTAATCCATAGACCATCAGTTCTGAAGGCACATGCTGAAGACGTGTGGTTCAGTTCACCAATAGAATGTATTGGATAAACTAGAACTTTATCACATTCAGTCACTGAGCTGAGACGTCCAGGATTTGGCATTATATATGACAGTATCTAATCAACCTTCTAATGCTCCACTATGCATATTAGCTTTTTAAGACTAGGCAAAAAATTCATTAAAGTTGTAATTAGTCTTTCTGATGCTTAATGGATCAAACATTTCCACTATTTCTCCTAAGTATGTGCAGTACACAAAATCTCAGCCATGGAGCTAAGAAAAGGTGATAACAGTGATTAAAAAACTGAAAGCATTGACGTGTAAATCTAGTGAGAAATGTTTTATTACACTGAAAAAAATTCTGAAACCCACTTAAAAATTAAAGCAGAAAAACACTAAAATGGGATGTAAAAATGTTTCCTGTCTGAAAACAGCAAAATGGCTGTCAACTGAAAAAAAAATCAATATGCTTACTCAATTTCAATAATTTCATTATTGATTCTTTAATTTCATTTGTAAGTGTAAAATTTCATTGAAAATTCTTACAAATCAGCTCCATATCAAGACTTCATTCTTTGGATGAACATGAAAATGCTTACCTAGTATTCTGATCAGTTTGACAGTAACCCTCCAGAAGTACAAGCAGACTAGAATCCTGGTTAATGTCTAATTACTGTACACTTAAAATGATAGTGAGGGCTTGGAGAGAGTGGCAAAGAAAACAATTTATTGTTGTGTGAAAGCAATAACCTGAAAATGAGATATGCCTGGTTTTGTATTTATTGATGGCTCATCTTAACAGCTCCATAACCACAAGGAAATAGCTTTCTTTTAAGGCACTATAGAGCAAATACTATCTGAAGAGGGTTTATTGCTTCCTATCCTTCATAAGGATGTGGCTTTTAATGAAATATGCATAAAAGTCATTTTAGATATGTGACCTACATAATCACACTCATCCTGAGAGGCCAGGGTAGAAAATTTTTCTATTCAGAATAATTAAACTCCCCCTTTGTATTATTCCTCATTAATTCAATATTCTTAAAAAAAAAAAATAAAGCTCCCACAACAGTTTTAGTAATCAGCTTTTCAGATTTATGAGCTATTTTTATGCTGGTATTGTTCTGTGAGACAAGGCTGCTTGATCAATTGCCAGGTAACTGTTTCAGTCTTTTCCCAACAGCCTGATAATCCAGCATATTAAATTATTTTTAATTGAGGAACTTTATTATTCAAAAAATCTCCTTTGTCATGATTCTGTAAACATTATCAGTATCTTCTACAAACAATTATCTAAATATTGTCACGTTGCTTCCTTCATCCCCATATCTCTATTGTGCAGGAAGAAAAAGTTCTCAAGCAAATAAGGAACGTACCAGAAAAATTAAAGATTATTATCATTGAGATTGTTCCCCAAAGTACAAGGCCAGTTTAAATCAGAGATCCAGATATAAGACAGCTCTAAAAATTTTTTTTGAGAGGTGCTTTCATTATACTTTTATGTATTAAAAACCAGTTGTTCTGCTTGTCTGCAAGGAAATGTTCTATCTCAAGCCTTCGTAAGTACACATACAATGAGGATGTAAAAATTAAGACTGAGCAGAAATGATTCAGGTAGTGTATTTTCAGGTTGAAATAAGGAAGAGATTAGAGGGACAGTTTGCTTTAAAGCAGTATGTTTTATGTTTCCCAAAATGATGGAATCATTAAAATTAATGTTGATGCATTCTTTGTTGCATAGTTACGGTGTACCAGCTGCCTCCTTTTCAGCTGAAAAGTGGCTTTTTGAGTTCAAATGCTCTTCCTGAAACACTTTATTATTCCAGTCACAACAATGCCTCTCCTAAAAAACACCCAAAAGGAAATGAAAGGTGTGTCTGAAAGGATCAAGATAGACTGAGGGGGAAGATGGTGTAGCTGCCCTTTCTACTGCATCTTCTTTGTTCTTGTAATGACTCAGAAATGCTTGACATTCATGACAGAAAAAGAAATCTTCTCTCTGTAGTGAAAACTTTGTATTTTCTGAGTTCTTGTAAGAATACTTCATGTAACAGTATTCTTATTTTTACCAAGGTTGAGAAAAAGGTATTTACATCATCCAACGTATACATTCAAAGTATGTTCCCTTGATCAAAACTTAGACCTCCAGTATCTTGCAGCAGATTAAACAATGTAGCTATAAAAGATACCTGAGCTGCCATTATAGTTGATTTTTAGCTCAACATGCTGCTGGGGTGAATCATTATTATTCTGTTATTTTTTCAATGAAGAGCAGCTCATGTAGTAGACTTCATAGCATTGCTTTCTGTTCATGACCCATGCTCAAGGCAATGGAGACAGGAGGAGTTTCTACCCAGACTTCAAGCAGACCAGTACAGTAGCTGATAGGTCAAATAAACCCCTCTTTTGATGGAAAGAGGAACCTGCACAGGACTTTAGTAAATGTGGTTTAAAATCACCAGACATCTGCATGGATGATTTAGAGCCTCTATAGTGAGCAATCAGACATTGATGTGTATTAATGGCAAACTTGTGGAAATCAGCATAAATAACAATCTGTGCTGATCTGATCGTTTTTGTGTAGTCCTTTGTGGGAGCCTTTTTTAGGTTGGATAGAAATATACGTGAGTTTTGGAGGCTGGACTACTAAACCGTGTACCTGAAGTGTGTAAAATTAGGCAGTCAATTATCCTCCCATCCAATGACCAAACACACCATTACATGCTGAGATATCATATGAATTAATGTCTGTTTTGCTAGTGTTAAGTACACTTTTACTTGTCATTGATGACTTTTCTTAAGAAAATGCATCTGGTTTACAGTCCAAGCAATTCCAAATTAAAATCTGAGTAATTCCTGATTAGAGGCTTGATCTCCAGTCAAATATTCAGTTGTTTTGAATCAATCTTGCGAAGGAAATTCAGTTCCCAAGAAATGGTTGCTAAACTGAAAGCAGTAAGATTTTTTATTAATGAAGTAAAGTGTGTTGTTTTGTGTAGGTTTTTTACCATCTTGTATTCAGTTTTGTAGTTTAAAACTTATGCATAATTTCTGTCTTTCAGTGTTGAAGCTTTTATCCTGAAGAGCTGTGCTGTATGGTCTTTAGCTAAGCTCTCTGCCTAATGTCTGCAAGTGCATATTAAGCTGTTGAAAGTGCTTTTTTTGTTTGTGGGTTAGAATGATCATGATTATACCTAAGAGGTCACCTGAAGGCTGCTGAGGAGCAAATAGCAGCCTGCACATTGATTTAAGTAGTTATGAGCAAGTTTCACAACATGTGTACTCTGCAAATAGTACGTTGCAAGATCTGAGTGCAGTAGAGTTACCAGGGTAATTCAATCTGAAACCCACCCATCATGGCAACTGTTGGTGTGACTGAGATTAATGCTAGCTATTAATACTGTGGTACTGGTACTACTAAGGAGCTACTGATGCCGCAATAAACTATTTCTCCTGCTATTGACTACTGATCATACAGTCATTTCTAGAATTCTACCTGCTAACAGAACTTACCCTGCTTCTATTTACTTCTGTCATTGGTGTTCTTTGGCATTTCTGATGCCACATGTAGTAGACTCTTTAGGACTTCTTTGATGATTTCCTAATTTAATCTTTAATGTAAAAAGTGAATGCCATATCAATATATGAATGCCTGTTGAGCTTTTTTTCCTTCTCAGTTCTGCCTTTTTGCAGGCTTGTGCTCTTTTCTTCATAAAACTATGTTTGCATAGAGTTGCCTGTAGAGGTTGATAATGGTAGAAAAATTCTCCTGTTTGAATTGCCTTAATATCTTTATGTGATAAATGTGTGGTGGGTTGTTTTTTTTCAGTTTGTTTTGTTTAAGGTGACTTGTAGTATGAAATACATAGTCCTTTGCATATTTTTTTCTCTGCAACCAGTTCATTGATTCAAAACAAGTTCTCACTGGGTATCTAACCCCTCTTGTTCATATCAGTTAAAGTAATGAAATATGGCAAGGGACTTGATTCATTGCCTGTCATGACCCATTCATTAAAGTATAATGAATAAGATTTTTATTCTTACAGTTTAGTAGATTAAAAAAAGAGTCACAGTCCCTCCAGAAATATGGTATCATGTATGGTAGTGTGCCTGATTTTCTCTTCCAGGAAAGTTCTATGTTTCTTGTTATTCAGTGGTCTGAGTCATCATTTCTGTTGCAGTGTATCCTTGAATGCAGGTTATTCCTATTTATACTACAGTGTGTGAATCCTGCCAGTCATCCCCGCATTTCTCAGTTCATACCCCGCTGTATCTCCCTGCCTTATGCTTTTTGTCCAGCTATTTCCCAGTTTCTCTCTCTGGCAGTTTCCAGCTACGGTGACTGACTGTACTGCCCATGCTTCAGTGTCTTCCTTCTCATTTGACCTCTGATATACCAGACTTCTTGGTGACAATACACAGGTGTCTCTGAACTGGAAAAATCACTGCATAAATAATAAGAAAAGAACTAAAAAATGTTCTTTTTATTAAATCCTCCCTGTTTCTGTGGTTTTGATGTTTTAGTTCTATGTTTCTTATGATTTCATTGTGAACTTAATTCTATGTTGGTAATTAGTTTGTATATGCAACATCTATATTTACATTTACATTATACATACATATCTACATTATATCTTAGTTTGTATATACATCTATAATTTAAATATTGACTACTGATCATCATAACTGGAAAAACTTTCTGGGGACAAAATTGTTTCAAACTCCTGCTTTTCTCCCATCAGAATTTACAGTTACTAAAATAATTTTTGAATTTTGTAAGGACGAAATCAAATTATTGGTGTAACATGGATAAAACAGAAGATGGATGGGATAAAATCAAGCATCACTGTTCTTCATGTATTTAGTCATTTCTTTGTACTTGACAGGAAGTCAGGACTAGAAGTAAGATTTTTCAAAGGGAGTGTCAATTCCAGTGCTCACGATTGTATACATAGGCACAGTCTGAGGACCAGTTTGAAAAACTTGAAGGATACCTAGCACTGCAGTAACTAACTAGCTGCCTGTCAGATCTCCAGTACTGTAGTAAAGATCAAAGGTTGTAACTGTAGAGTGCTGCACGAAGAAAATGTGGCTACTAAATGAGCCTGGTAGATAATCTCAAAATTAATTAAAAAGCTGGGAGAGGTATTCATGCTTCACTGTATGTAGGTGATGAGGGGAAATTGCTGATCTGGTGTGGAAGGGAAACCTAAATACTGTTGGCTCTGAGGTTGGCAAATAGCATGCAAATGGAAGTCCTCAGGGATATTAATGAAAGCAGGAACAGGTTACCCTGGTTTTGCCTCCGTGGAGAGCCAGTGCCAATACACTGTGGCTCCTTATTATAATTTATGCATCTTCTAGAAAATTGGAGTGTTGTGGTACTAACATTAATCCAAACCTTTCAAGTTTTGTGTTTTACTGTAGAAGGCTTGGAATTCATAGCAGATATTATGAAGAAGATGAAAGGCTAAGTATGGATTTGACCTTGTATTTAAAAATTCAGGAATGATTGCTATTAGTTATTTCTTAGGCTTTTGAATCTTTCTGCTTGATGAAGCAATTTTATTCCTTCCCTTGTGTGCCTTTTTGAAGAACATAGGGTAGGGTTTTATGTACATCAAGGCTATACTTTGTTTTGCAATATTGATTTATTGTTAACTGGACTAGAACCAACTCTGAATACAGATATTTCCACATACTCTAATGTTACCATTTATAAAATGAGAAAAAAATTACAGTAATTTCACTACTATAAGGTGCACCCTTTTGACTAAAATTTTAGCCCGAATCCAGAAGTGTGTCTTATAGTCTGGTGTGCCTTATATATGGATGAAGTTTGGAAATTTGCCAACCCAGAAGTGTGAGCTGTGAGCCACGTGGGGAGCCGGCAGGGCCGCGGCTGGCAGGTACAGGTGGGGTCTCGGCCAGCAACTGCATGGGGGGAGCTGGCAGCGGATCCTCGCTGCAGAAAAAAAGTACTCCTTATAGTCCAGTGCGCCTTATAGTCGTGAAATTACTGTAGATTATGTGGAAGTGCACTTTTTGGATTGGCCTTTTCAGGGACAGAAGCCATGGACTACATTCTTGTATTTATACTTCCCTTTCACAGACACTTGGTGCGTAGAAATCTTCCTGCTCCTTGTAGCACAGGAGCAAGACTTGCCTAGTCCTACGTGGTTTTGCAGGTACTGGAAATGTGTTAGTCCATTTGGCACTGAGCACCATGGTTTATACAGCTGATTTTTATTATTCAGCAGTTCAAGAACTATTTTTTATCCTTTCTAAGGATTTTAAAGAAAGTTTTTCAAGTAATAGGTCTGATTTTTCCTGCCTTTGAGCATATCTCTCTTTTACCCTGGAAGTCTACCACACCATTTAGAAGCTGATCACAAGGCTCCAAGTGATGTGCTTGCCTGCACTTAAATTCAACTGCTATCAGCTTAAATTATTGTGCTTAAAATTTTATTTATTGTAACATGAAGCTGTTCTTTTCCTTTTATCTGCCTTGTCTCCTGCATTCTTTCTGCTTTCATTAACAAAGACTGAAAGACTTTGGTACTCAAAGGCAGATTTGCATTTCCTCTATTTCCAGTCTAAACACATTCTATTTGCTTATGAAATTAATTTTAGACAAAAACCAAAAAGTTCCCTTCCAATTACGTTTTTATACATTTGTAGTAGCATAATAGTGGTTTTCTTCATCCATCACAGAAGCTTTATGAAGTTTTAGTATTGTATTTATCCTCATGTATTTATGGATGAAATAATTTTAATTTCAAGCTGTCTCTTCCATTTGCAAAACATAATTTCTCAATGTAAGCCATTTGTTTCTTTTTCTCTGTGCACAGGCTTTAAAAAGCTTATGAAATACATTTATAGATGAAATTCACTCTCTTGCATTGGAACTATGGATCTCCTAAATGCAAATTTAATGTAGCAGTACAAAAGTAGTTTCAACACCAAAGGGGGATAAAGCTACACTGTAAGATCAGGGAAGCTGGTAGTTGGCTGTTGAAGACAATTATTGAATATTTGGGGATTTTAGGTTAGGATTCTGTGTCTACTTTTCCTAGATACCATTATATAGTTTGTTTCTCGAGTTTTGTTTGCCAAGTCTAGGACCGTGTTATTTGTGACAATGTCGGTGAGGAAGGAGGAAAAGTCTCCAGACCACAATTTTCTGAAGTGAAGGCTGAGAGTATAACAATGGTCAGATTATGCCCTCTAGACTCTCCCTTAAATGCCTGTGTAATTCTGAGGACATTGACTTCTGGCTTCCCGAAGTTCTTCAGTTGCTTGACAGTCTGGCAGTAATGCAATTGTCATGCTAGGTATGAAGTAATTTAGCATAAACCAGCCAAAGATGCTTAAGAATCTAAAACTTTATGCCTTAGAAGGTGGTAATTTACAAACTGATTCTGAATCTATCTCTTTGAAATGATTTCTACTACCTGCACCTTCTAGAATTAGCTATAATGGAGTATTGAAGGTAGCTGGTAAGAATTTTAATTAAAAAACGCTCATGTAACTTCTCATTTTATATAACAAAAGATCACAGCAGCTGAGAATAGAAAACTGCTATTATTATAAATACATACATAATGATGAATATTTAACATATCTCTTCAATCTAAATGTAAGTATGTTTTGTTGTGTATTTCATTTCTTCTTCCTTTCTCTGATTTTCACCTCGATAGCTCTATTTTAAACAAGGACAATGAAGAAATTAGGAATGCCTGAATGTTATCTTGGCTCAGCCTAAAAACAGTGCTAAAAGGTAATCAAATGTTAATGTAGGTCAACATCCTCCATGATTCAGCACTGACATAGAGCACTAGATACTTTTATGCATTCAAGGTCAGCATAAATTTCTTCCTATTAATATTGTTTGTAATATTCAGTGAGGCACAGGTTTTGCTCCTTATATTTGAAGCAAGATTTTTCTTTTGATACTAGATGCAGACAGAGAGTATTATGAGCTAGAGTATTTTTTCAGTTGTATATATGTTTAACCATTTAAAACTTGAATAAAATCACCTTATAATATAGCTCCTGCTTAGATACATGTTTTTAAATCATCTGCATAATTCTTATTTTCTCAGAGAGAATTTGAGAAATACAAAATAATAAAATGTCTCACAAAATAGCAAAGAAGTCCAGGAGTGCATGCATTTATTGGTGTGTTCCTCATAAAATGTCACACTATAAGTGGTGATTCCCCATATTGAACCCACAAAACAATTTTAATACATGACTGTATTAAGGAATTATTTAATTCTACATTTCAAAGCACACCTTGAACAAATTTTAGTTTATAATTAGTAAAACAAAAAATCCAGTTCTGTTAAATGAATCAAAAGACTTGTGTTCTTACCTCTGAACTGTTAATTAAACCTCAAATACTGGAAACACGTGGAACATCAAACATAAAGGATTGTGAGGAATTACTTCTAGAGACAATTTCCTGTGATTTCTGTGTGAAGAAAAATCCCAGGCCATTTGGTGTTTTTAGATTCTTGTGGTTGAACATTCTGACTCAACATGAACATACCATTTAATAGCAGATGTCAAAGTAAACAAATTCCAGAATGCTGAGAGATGTTTAAAAGTGGCTAAAATATCACCATCTTTTTCTGTTTCTTATTGAAATACAGAATGTGGAGCACAGGCACATAAAGCCACTTGAAAAGACAGCTTGTCATACTTCTGGATGTATTTGGGAAAATAACATATTTCACTGAAATGCCATGGAAGATTAACGAATTAATTATGTATAAGCTGACCTCATATCCTTGGGCTCTCACTGCTATCTCATTCTCCCTCAATGCCACTCTGATACAAATTTAATTGGAAACACAGTTCCTTATGCCAATTTGAGTTTGGGTTTTGTTGTTTTATTGCTGCTGTCTTGCATGGGGAGGATTACCTCTATAAGCAGGAAACATGCATTCTCTTAATAGGCTTCAAATAGGAAACCTAATTCTAAGGAGTACGGAACACAAAAACTGCTGAACTCCATATTGGCATTAGGATTAAATAGAATTTCTTTGCAGAGTCTTCAAAAATAAAACAACTGCATTCTGCAAACAGCGTTGATTAAGTACATTACATACAGGAGACCTTTTAGAGAAGAGCAGATGTAACAAATGCATATCATCTACTCAACAAGTCCATGACACCTCCAGTATAAAGTTTTTATGCATGTTTTTCTGTAGTGTTTTAGGGACTGTTCAAAAATGGATCAAGTGATGTAGCAAGAGAAAAGCATCAGTAAGCAAAGCTCTTCATTTTCACCCCTGAAATTCTCTCTTGCCTTTGCTTTTCATTAATTTATTCTATTCATTTATTCTGCTTCTAATGACTTACTATTCATAACACTGTCATTAAAATATCATTTGCACAGAAGCCTAAACAGTGTCAAGAACAGGCTGCACAAGAAACATCATAAACAATAGCAGAAACTTTTTGGAAGCATATGTCCTTGAACACTTTAGTGCTTTATGTGTTCTTCCTTCGTGCTACTGGAGGTGTCCCGAGGCCACAGTTGTCAGGACACTGTGGGGAGCCACAAGCAGCCGCATTGCGTAGCTGCAGCCAGGAGCACAAAGTGAGCCTCTTCTTTCTCTTTCCCAACACTGCACCACATTGAGGGAGTGCTGTAGGAAGGAACATGTCTGTTGTATGATGAAGGAATGTACCCATGAATTGAATAGTAGTGATTTAAGGTCATAGTGGAGAGGGGCAATAATTGCTGTTTTTCCCAGAGATTTGCAGCATGTACTGGTGGTGTACCACAGGCCAAGTCTGGGATCTAACTTCATTCTCCAAGGAAACGATTCCATGTTGCCAGTTGCACATATATTCTCCTTTTCCCTGGTGTTAAATTTTCTGTCGGTTTAGAAATAAAGTTAGCTGGTGTAAGGCAGCAGATATCTTATATCCTGCAGGCTTAACCTGACCTTCAGAGATTAAATTAACACATTTTTATCAGTAATAGTATTTTTTTCTCTCTTTAAGTTCCTTGGACCTGCCTGGTCCCACAATATTATTGATGTTTTCTGAAGCTATTATGTAAACTGTTACATAAAATTTCCACTTTATGCTAAGCCGTAAGGCAAGAGCTGTGGGGAATAGCAGCACAGATGCTTGAACATTGTGAATCCAGTGCTTTAGACTCTGTGTTTTAAAGGGAGGTGTGAAGGGAGACAGAGGTGCCCTGGAGCATGCTAGAGAGATGCTGCAGGAAGAAGATAGGGCTGTTTGGTGGGGAAGAGGGGTGCTGTACAGCACAGCCCCTCTGCGAGTGCATCCTGGGGCTTGCATGGTGGCTGCTGCTGTGCTGTAGAGTCCTAAAGCAGAAGAGAACTGCTGCACTCTGTTATGGAGCTAGTTGATGATTATAGTACCAGCAGAAGATCAAAACTCAGTAAAAAGGTCTCTTACTGACAAGGTTGAGACTGCTGATAAAAAAGTTAGTGTTTTCCTTCTAAATTCTAGAAATATAGACTTGTAAACTTTGGTGAGGTGAAAATTAGTTTCCAAACCTTCAGCTTCAGTATTTTCACAGTTTATTTTGCAGCAATGTTTTTCTTATCTGCTCAGCTGTAAGTGAATGTAAGTATGTGCAAATTAGGGAATAAGAGATTGAAAGATTTCAGCAATGAGAGTATTTAGAATCTGATAAATCAGGCCGCTTTGAAGCTTCAAAGAGAACTGTACTAGGGTGACATTTAGTAACAAGACATATTGCCAGTGCCTCATTTGTAAAATTTATTAATAACTGTCACCACTTCAGAGCAGTCAAATCTTATTAACAAGCTTATCCTAAATTAATGATGGTGCCACAGAGCTGTACAGTTAGTGCTGATGGATGTGGTTGTAGTCACTGAGATTGAGATATGAGGCTACAGAGAGGAGATGGCAGCATAGTGGGTAAAGCCAGCCTTCTCTATTTTTCCTCTCCCACTGCAGGTGTGTCTATATTCCTTGCCCATTTTGTTATTATGTCTTATCTGCATTACAAAATGGTTATACCTGATGACAGTGTATGTTTGTGTTAATTTAGAATACCTGTGCCTGTACTCAAGAGAAGAAAATATTAATTATAACCTGCTTAATATATTTCTACTTCATGGGCTAAGCAGATCTGATCTTGCTAGAGCAGTATAGCACCTTTTTCTTAATTTGTTTTCATAGCAAATGTAGGTTGTGATTTTCCTGCAGTCTAACGTAAGATTTTTGGGTACTTGCTTTGGCAAAAATGGTACATACCAAGTTTATCTTAGTGTCTGGAAAGAGTGGGTATGCATCATGGTCAACCTGTGTGGATTCCCTGGGTTCAAGAAAAAGTACTTCACTCCTGAAGGAAAAAAATATTTCCCTCCTTTCTAGCTTCAAGAAGAGGCTGTTCAGATGAGCTGACTGGCAGGACAAAAGAAAAAACTCAGGCCTTTAGAATCAGTGGGTGCTGTTAGCTTCTCACTCTAGTTAGAATTCTGAACTTCTTGTTCACTATGTCAAAAGAACGGAATAGCCTTTTAACCTTTCTCCATATCTCTTAGCTTTCACAATCTTGTTAAAGTGTGAAGTGTTTAATTTTTACGCTCTATGGGTTTGTACTACTTAGTGCCTTATACTACTGAAATTTTGGACTGTGAGGGCTCTTACTTGGTGGTATGTGGCTTTCTGAGCATTTAAGACACTGGTTTCATCATGAGCTGGTCTCTTGGCATCTGAATCCTAATGATTTACAGAATGAAGAGCTTCTTTGCACCCTAGATGAATAATAAATAGAAACTGCTGTAGTATGGCAAGTGAAAGCCCTGTCTGGATCAATACCAAAGGACTTCCCATGAAAAATTTTATTGATACCGAGATAAAATTTAGAACCAGATGCTTATTTAATCTCTGTGTATTTGTGATACAGAGGTCTAAAAGGATCACCTCTGAGTAATTTAATAACCTGAAAAAAAAATCTCTTGTTTCCTTACTGCTTGTTTCATTTTATCTTTCTTGTAGTGCTCTTATTTAATAAATAAAAATTACTAGCCTTATGCTCATTGCTTGTTTTTTCTTGTGTTGCATGTTGGCAAGATTGTAACTGTTGTACTCTTCTTGGTTTTCTTCCAATTTCAACATCTCCGTTTTCTCCTTCAACATCTCCATTTACAAACATGTAAAAATATTTAGATAGAAATATATGGTAAAGACACTGAAAAGGCAAAGAAGTAGGAATTTTTATTTCAGGTTAGACTTTTCATATGTGTCCAACTGAAATCTTTAAAACATGGAGTGTCCTGACCTCTGTCACAATTTAAAATGATATCATTTGATATTCCTTTTGCTTGACAATTGCTAAATGAGATCTGGAGCAAGCACAGCTTTGATATCACCTTCAGACACAAATTTTGTGTCTAAGCACAGCAGATACATTTTTAGCTCTTCACCTCAGCACTTCCTATGACTAATCCCTGTAGCATCTTTTCTTCCCAGTTTTTAGTTTCCTTACCTGCCTCCATAATTACTGGCTATTTTTCTGTTTCTCAGTTGGGCTATCTCATGTTGTGCTTTTTAACACTGTGCTTTGGATAGCAGCTTTCTCTAATGTCTTGGTACTTTTTCTAGTCATTGTGGTTTTTATTTTTAAAATTATACTTCTTTTAGCCAAGAAAAACACCCCTAAACCTGAAAACAACCAAAAGCTGAAAAAGACAAATCTAGACAAAATTATGAGGAGGCAAAAAATTCCCTATTGCTTTACCTAGATGAAAAATTCTTCAGTACTACAAATACCATGAATATTTTCTTCCATATGCTTTCAGCTTCTTTGTTGGGGGGCAAGTTCCCTCACCAGCACACTTGGTAGCCACTTGCCAGTTAAAAACAGTTAGTTTTCAGTCACCTCTGATGACAGTCATATGGAGTGAGTGCATGTAGATTATGGATTCTTAGGACCATAGAATGGTGTGGGTTGGAAGGGACCTTAAAGATCTGTGAGCAGAAACTCCTCCCGCTAACCAGGCTGCTCCAAACCGCATCCAGCCTGGCTTTGAACACTTCCAGGAATGGGACCTTCACAGCATGTCTGGGAAACCTGTGCCAGTGCCTCACCACACTCACAGGGAAGATTTTCTTTCTGATGTTTAGTCTAAACCTACTCCCTCTCATTTTGAAGCCAATCCACTTTGTCCTAGCACTTCATGTCCTTGAAGATGCTTAGAACTTTCTGCTCATCCAAGTAGCATGACCTCAGCTTGCAATCCTGCTGCAAGGCAGTAAGGGAACACATCCCTGTGAGCTCATTGCTCACCTGACACTCAGCTTTATTGCAGCCAAATCTGCCTGAAAAATACTGCTTCTTTCCCCAGGCTAATATGTCAAAGTGTAGAACCAGCTCATTTTGTTGCAAACACAACAGGCATTGTCATTGTGTTCTGACTGTGAATTTCCATATTGTCATCTGATTATATGTTTCCCAAGTTTGTGCAGTCTTCAAGAGAAAGGAAAGTTTAGCAAAGGGTGTAATGTGTTAAAGCATGAATGATAAATACTTTATTTTTCTCACTTCTGAGGGTTTACTTCTGTTACCAGAGTGATTTGCTCACTTAAGAAATTTTTACAATCACAGCTTAGTGCCTTTACAGGAGCTGTAGTAAGAAAATGAGTTGTTAAATGCCCTAAAACACCAGATAATTTAGGGTGATAACCACCAGAGTTACAAGGGCAAATGTGTTGTTTATGCTACAGTATTTCTACACAAGTGTATTTCCCATTGTTTATAGATAGTGTGGGTTTTTTTGTTTATTTTAGGATGTTGCAACACTGTCACTGGTACTGATATATTTCAAAATTATTTTTGTAAAATTAGCTTCTGTAGTTGCAAATATTAAAATTATATAAAATTGAAAAGGCCAGTCATAGTAAACAGTGCTACATTTGGTTGCTTTTTACAAAGAATCTTATTTAAGTGAAATGCTTATTTTGACTTCTGGTTGGACTAAAGTTTGAATCCTAGAAAAGCAAAGCTACTTTTGTTATTCTAACTAGAAATCTGCCTGACAATTGGAAATCCTAAGCAATTGGTTCCTTTGGTACGATTTCCTCACTCTGGAACAAGCAAGATCAGGTCATCCTCTCCCCCCTAACAATTTTCCATGTATGTCCAAGTTGAGATGTGGTGGCAAGTAAAGAAAATTGTATTCCTTGTGGCAGAAAGTGAGTCTTGGAAGAAATGAGAAGAGGCAGATTGGAAATCTTTTGAGCTTGGGAAGATAATAGAAAATCCTTTGGTGATCTCTGAGAAGAATATGCATAAATCTAAACTGATATGAGAGTAAGAAAAGAATACTTGAGGTTAGAAGGGCCCTGTCAGGGAGAAGCTCTATAACAACATGTATTGCTCCAATGTAACTGAGCTGACACAGCACACTGCAGGTCAGATATATTTTGGGGAGTACCATATTTTACCAAAATTCTCATTAAGCTCCAAATGTCTACATCTGTGCATTTCTTTTTCATTGCAGATAGTTTAGATATTTACATATTTAGATATATTTAGTGACTATAACCATTGTGTCATACTCTGTCTCATCTTTTTTCTGTACTTCTGTACTATCAATCCAGTTGTCCTTTCTATCCTGCCTTGATTTTTATCAGGTCAGCAGATCTTGTCCTGCAATGATTTCCTTTCCTTCATCTCTTAATTTGCTTAGAGAGTTGAGAGTTCCTCAAAAAGACATCTTGTTAAAACCTTGAAATCCTTGTCTGTTCACAGTAAATGAAAAGTTGTATAATAATTGAATTTTAAAAATATGCGTAATATATATGCACATATTGTGAATTTTTATTGTGGCCCCAGCAGGGATATTCACAAGGAAGGTGAAAAGAGAAACATTTTAATAGCTTTTAGTTATAGCCATGTGTTTCCAATAGATGTTAGAAAGGCTATTTCAAATTTAATGTTTTTAAAATTCAAAAGTCTATGGCACATGTTTACCATCAGGCAGTAGAAATAGATTGTTCCCTAGAGAACTGGCAGCAACAACCTCCAAATCATTTGTACTTGTTCAAACAGTGTGTTATGAAGAAGAGATTGTGGGAGATGACATGAATCATAGTCCATCTCCTCACCGTAAAAAGAATTGCAATTACACTGGGAAAATATTGAGTCAGCTTCATGTTGTGAGAGGTGCTCTAGTTTTGCACTCTGCAGCCAGAGCCATTGACTGCAGCAAATCACTGACCAGTTTAAAGATCTACAAATCAATGTCACAGCCTATAATTCATTGCAGTGTCCTAAAAGGGAGCTGACAATTTGTTCTGAAAGGAGTTTTCTTGTCCAGGGTGGCATGTGGGTAATACTAATGCAGGGAATTACTGGGTCAGACTGGCAGTCATGCCTGCATGGGTCACCCAGGTTTCTAATGGCTAAATACCTTATTCATGAGAAAGTCTGAATCTTGTTTCCAAGCTTTTAGGAAATGTAGGTCAAAAGCCTAATCCCTGGTACAACATCATGGACTTCAGCTGGATTTATATTGAGAATGAGTTTGCTTCCCACAAACTTTCTGGCTTTGTAACTATTTTAGCAGAGTGAATCATGCTTTATACATGTTTAATAATCATTGTGGGAGGGTGTCAAAAGAATGTGCCAGTTCTCTAGGGAACAATTTATTAATTTTCAGAAAAATTGGCCAATATTTCATCTTCCTCAGAAGGCAGTTTCATGTTTTCCAATATGTGGTGCTAAACAAGAGGATGTTTCAACTGGAATGCTCCAGTGAAGATGTTCCTATCACAAATGTGACGAATTTAGAAGAAAAGGATGGATTTATGGCAGCAAGTCTAATGATGCTGCTTTTAAGTCAAGTGGCTGCTATGCTTTTAATAAAGGTATCATAAATAAGGAGCTTAAAGTGTAGCGTGAATGACAGCTTGTCATACTATTCTGGGTTATTGTTTAGGTAAGTTTTAATGTTGCTAAATGAAATTTAGACATAAAAGATCAAAGTTACTGTATTTTAAAATAATTTTTAGTTCTTTTCTGTTAAGGTATCAGTTTATAAATAACATTGTACTTAGTTTTTATATTTCAGTTCTCATTAGTAGGTGAGAAAGAAGGTAAATATTACAATTTTCTCACTTTTTGTGTGAGAAAAGCTATGGTTTTCTTTGTGACTCATTAGCAGAATGCAGACAAAACCAATTCTGTTAAGTTGGCTTTAGTACACAATCCAACAAACCACTTTTAAATTAATTCTTTAGGTTATTAATATGTTTCAATTCAATTATGAAATTCTCTTTAATATTCAGGAGGAAACCTGCAGGCTGTCCTTCATAAGTACTTATGCAACAGCTGCTAGAACATGTAAACACCTTTTATATTGCTTGATGTAAAGGCTCAGCACTCTTCACGATCTCCTCTCATATTCCATGCTGTAGGTAATGAAGTCAGCTGCTTTGTGATTTGCAGATGATTCATTTAACTACTTCAACACTATCTTAAGTGTTTCTCTCTTGCTTCATAGAGTCTTCATTTGGATTGGTGGCTGTGGTATAAACTGTAATTGGGTCTGCTTTAAACCAGGTGAAAATTAGACCAGAAAAACTATCTCTTCGTAATTTTGATTAATTAACTTTTAGGTTAAATTCACTGGAGGCAGTTTCTGATCTCAGTTGTGCTTATTTTAGGCTACTGTGGCCTTTACTATGTGGCTCGCATTTCTCATAAGTGTGAGGAAGGAAACTTGTTCACAGCATGATGTGGTTTGTATGTATCTTCATACTTCATCACTTGCATTTCTTTCTTCAATGAATACAAAGTAATTTTCCATTTAATGTGTTGGATTGAAGTCTGATTTTTGTAATAGTTTTTGGTTTGGAATTCAGCACTGCTATTAACAACCAATGAACCAGAAAGGCTTCCTATAAGTTTAGGAAGCTAATAAATGAAAGCAGGTGTAAGTCTCTTGTGATGTTCTTCAATGCCAGTGAATAAGGAAGTCAGTGATGCTTTACCATCTAATCAGTAAATCACATTTGTTGAAGTTATAGCAGTTTCAAAAGAAATGTTTTACTGAGTTTTCCGTATACAAATAAGGGGTGGAAATAAAACTCACAGATCAGGGAAGTCACAATTCCCTTGTGGAAAACTGAGCCTGGTCTTATACCTTCTGTTTTGGGCAGCAGTGAAGCAGGACCATGAAGATTAATTAGAGATAATTCATGGGAAAGCAAAAATATGTGAAGTTGCACTATATATATATATTTTAAAACTCTGTAAGAGCTATATATATGTAGCTAAGATACTACTTGCTGAAAGATAATAAAGACATTCTAGCCAACATTTTAAGCAAGAAAATAATATTGGGAATAGTCCAGGCAGCAGGAGGCATTGGCACAAGTGAGCAGCAGCACTGATGTTACAAGAGAAGAGGCAATGTGTATCCATTAGAGAGTGAAACTGGCATAATGTGCAGGGAGTTAACTGCAGGTTGCTGTGACTGCCTCCTGATGGAGAAAGTGACTGTGCAATTCAGGTGGACCCTGAAGAGTTGTCAGGGGAGAATACTGAATGATACCCAGACTCCTGAGTTGGACTGATGTTCTGAGCAGGACAGAGAAGCTTCTTGGAGCTGAAAGTCTGTATTCTTCTGGCAAACCATGCTCTGTCTATGAAAGACACTGTATCTATTATATAGCTGTGTTCTTCTTCAGGAATTAAGCCAATTAACTTTGTCAGAACTGTCAGGGAATGAGATGAGCTGCCATAAGGTATGGGGAAAATATTAAATTCTCACAGGTTACACAGCATTCATCTGAGGGAAGGAATTAGAGCTGTTGTAAGGCACTTGTGCAGGAGAAGCTGCTTGCATAAATCAAGCTTCAAAAGAATTGAAGAGACATTCAGCTCTCTACTGTCTAGCTGGTCCCAATTCCAGGTGTATGGATAATTTATTTGCTTGAGAGAATAACTACAAACTTTTTTGTATATATATGTCTTTGCCCAGCTGTGGGCTGCAACTTGTGCAATAGGACTGTACCTGAGAAAGGGATAAATAGCATCTAAATTAAAAAGAAGTCTATACATCTCTTCATTATTTACATACAGTCCAAACTGACACTGAAATCAAATATGCTTGTTAAATTTTGAGACTCCCCAATTGACCAAAGCCACTAAAATTTCAAAATCAGTTGAAAAGATCAGACAGAATTGCGTGTAGTGTCATTATTTTTCTTTAAATGTGTGAAGGTAAACTGTTTTTCTCCTTAATTTAGGAATTATGTGTAATCAATGTGCTAACAGATGTAACTGGACTTTAGCTAGAGCAATGGAGTCAATTATGAATGGCTGCATTGCTTTCTTCTGTACATCAGATCACAGTGCAGTGTGGTAACAAGTGGAGTTGGGACCTGTCAGTGGCATTTTCCCTTGCTCAATTTACTGCAGTGTAATGCTGAACTAGGAATAATGTTCCCACTATTTATGTACTCCTAAGATTTCCACTTTCTTCAGTCATGTAGCTGTAGCCATGACTGTCTGTGTGTAAGGTAGAAGTTTTATGCAGAGAAATACAAAAAGAAAAATTATTTTTGGCCCTAGTACTAATGCTGAACAAACAGGACAATCTTTTGAGTACATAAGATTTTTTTCATGTCACTGAAAACTGGGGGCTAGGTTGACTAGTACTCAATAGGCTACTGTTGAACTTGGAATAAAAATAGTACTAAGTTCTATGGAGACATGCTTTTAGGTACCATTCTCAAATTACTTTGATTAAGGGAATCTCTTAGCCATCAGTACTAAATTATCTTTGATCTGAGTGTCTAATGTGGTTAATGATTGCTTACAGAGGCCAAATAATTACAGTAATTTCACGACTATAAGGTGCACCCTTTTGACTAAAATTTTGGCCCAAACCTGGAAGTGCGCCTTATAGTCCGGTGCGCCTTATATATGGATGAAGTTCGGAAATTTGCCAACCCGGAAATGTGAGCCGCGAGGAGCGTGGGGAGCAAGCAGGGCCGCGGATGTGGGATGGAGGTGGGGCCCCGGGGCCATGGCTGCCAGGTGCAGGGGGGCCCAGGGGCCCATGGCTGCTAGGTTGAGGTGGGGCCTCAGCCAGCAACCGCGTGGGGGGAGCTGGGGGCGGATCCTCACTGCAAAAAAAAAAAGTGCGCCTTATAGTCCGGTGTGCCTTATGGTCGTGTTACTGTACTATGAATCTTTCAGTTCTTTCTAGCAAGTAGACAGTTCTCCTTTTGCTCTGTTGTAGCATAGGTTGATAGTTCACACAAGGTTCAGATGGAGTTTTATAATATCTGTATAGCACGACAAGTATGGTAAGTGTTCCATGAATAGCATCACATCGATACCTGCATTTTTAGCTGGGTCAGTCACTGCAGCACGTAGACAAAAACAGCCACTACAGTTGAATTATTCTGTTTGTTTTTCTCTAAGACAGCAGCTGTGGTGCATGTTTGAATTGTCATACTTCACTCACTTGGCTATGGAATGTGATGGATAGGGGCACTGCAGTTATAAACAGAGGAAGGAAAGACTTGCCAGCTCTGGAGATTATCTATAAAGTAATAGTGCCCCTGGTACTGCTCATGGATGTTTACAAGGCTGTAGAGCAGCACTGGCCAGTACTACCTTCATACACAGCAATCTTTCCAGGGACTTGAAATTGGCAGGCTCTCTGAATTGTTTGAAATAGGAATCTAAACTTTATCTTGTTTTCCGTGAAACCATGATTTGTTTCTTAATTTATATGAAGGCATGTGCTTAGGTGCTTTTCTCTCTGATAGCTTTGTACATTGGAGCAGAATTCCAAATTTCAGGAACTACAAGAACCTTAGGCATCTCACTTCTTGAGTATGTCATAGAATTATGGGTAGTTTGGGTTTAAAGGGACCTTAAAGATCACCTAGTTCCAACCCCCTGCCATAGGCAGGGACATGTCCCAGGTTGCTCAAATCCCATCCGCTCTGGCCTTGAACACTGCCATGAATGGGGCATCCACAACTTCTCTGAATTACAGAGCCTCAGCACCTCCACAGTGAGGGATTTCTTCCTAATATCTAAGGCAAATCTGCCTTCTTTCAGTTTGCTGCAATTCCAGGTGATGTGATCTGGTTTCTAAGCCATTTAATTTCTTAATCACTTGGCTGATTAGGGTGACAAGGGTGTGGTCAAATTAACCCTGATTTTGTCATCTGTTTCTTTAAAAAAAAAGAAAGAATTAAAAAAAAAAAGAATTTTTAGAAATTGCTTTTTCTACTGGATATATTCCTTATGGATATAAAAGTATGCTTTTCTAGCTGACCAAATCATAATAATAATTACATAAACCCCTTACTGGAAGAATAGCAGAGGAGCAATGGCAATATTCAAAGTGGTGTACACTCAGGTTAATTGTTTGTAGAGACACTTGTCAAGATTTTATATTCCAGTTCAAAGTTTTATAAAGAATAAATGTAAAATACTAGGTTCATAAATAATTTTAATTCTTATTTTAGTAAATCCATCTGGGACAAACAGATTCCTGCTAATATATTTAGAAAGAAAGCTGGATAAAAAATACCATCTTCAGAATACAACTGAAAATAGTGTGCTAAATAAAGACCATTATTACAGAACAGAATGGTTGCATGAAAAGTAAGTTGTGGGTTTATGTGGGTGAGATATTATGTGTTAAACTCCCCACTTTTTAAACTATACTTTTAATCTTACACCAGCTTGCTTTTCCACCAGCAGAGCTGAAGTCCAGCTTGGTGGCTCTGGTGATATCAGGTTATGCCAGCTGAAGTTTTGATTTGATTGGAAAGATGAGCACTGTTTATATACTGAAGTTACCTTGAGATGATTTACTGTGTGCTTATTAATGTGACGAAGAAAGCCAACATGCAAGTCTTGGTAATCTATGGGCAAGCAGTTATTGAATGATAAAGAAATAAAGCCAGGAATAAGTACTGAATGCTTTTGTTCAAAGTTGTTATTTTATTAGCTATTTATTATTTATTTATTTTTCTAAATTATTTTTTTTAAATATTAAACTTTTAATTTCTGTTTAGGGGAGATTATAAGTACACCATAGGTGTATTAGCTTTTCCAGACAACTTGTTTATTTTTTTAATAGTTACGTAAAAAGTCACATCTTGAAGAAATATTTAGAGTAGCAAATCCAAGCAGAGCATTTGATACAGCAAATGAAAACACATGTCTGGGAGGGTGTAGCAGAACTCTTGATCTAGAAAAAGGGTCCAAATTTGTCTGCCTTAAAGGAAAGAGCCATAAAGTTCTAGTGTAGGTGAGAAATTTTAATTTAAGAAAACATTTTTCAGGTAAATGAAAGAGCTATTACAATTTGATATTTTTCTATGTAAATAGTGACTTTAATAAAAATGGATACAATGGATTAAATGTGCTTTTGAATAAAATTGTAGACACAGTTTATTAATAAAAATTCATATTATGCTAATTTATATCTGCTAGGTATTCACTATTTCCCATGCATATATTAAGTATTCATTAAAAACTTGAACAATACTGAATTCCAGCGTTTAAATGATGACAAGCTATTATGGGAATTAAAGGGTACACCTAGCAATTTTAATCTTGTTCCAGCAAGATGTATGAAGTATTTTGTGGTAGTGATATTGTATTGCTAATGATTTCCAGAGTTCCTTTATTCATCACACTTTATATAATAAAGTATATGAAAGGTAGTTTTTATATTGGGGTATGATTCATTGTAATTTAAGAAGTTATTGTTTCTCTGCTCTGTGAGTTTCTTTGCTTTGAGGAACTTGTGTTGAGGGTTTTTCCATGCCCTGCTTCTCAGCTCCTGTGGGATGTCAGTGTTATAACTTATGGAAAATTCTAGCACTTCCTCACACTTGGCTTCAACAACTCTGGTATGAAACATTTTCACTGCAAGGTTTCTCTGAATTATTATCAAAGCAGAAAAAGAGACACTGTATCATTAAGTTGAAAGTCTAAAAAATATTCAGTTCCTTAAGACTACATTTTAAGAGCAGAATTCATGATAGTCAAACAGTTATTTTACAGCAAATGAACAATGATGAATAATTATATTTGCTGTGAAGCTCCTGGTTTAAGGTGTATCCAGCAAGGCGAAAAAAACCCTCAATAATATTGGAAGAAGCATTTATGAGGCTAGCAGTGCTTGAAAGTACCTGAAGTCTTTCAGGATTTAGTTGCACATAGCCAAAATGAAAGAAATCTCTGAACCTAAAGAAAATCTTAGGCTCAGCTGTGTCATAACTATAAGGGAAGTGATCAGTTATACGTGAGGTTTGTTAGACCCCAGAACAACTGCACTGAAGAGTGAGCTGCAATTGATGGTAGACTAGAAGGCTATAGTGACAAAGATGCAATCAAAGATGGATTTTTTTTTAATTGCAGTGTAAATTTTTCCTTAAAAAAGGAGAAATTTACTGACCTCAATTCCTAGATCACTTGAAAAATTCTTAAAATTTACACTTTCCTGTTAAAATACACTGGATAATTATAGAAAGTTGTGTTTTCTGAAAGTCATTACATCTCCTGTTGTTTTATTTAGTTGGTGGAAAAAGTGATATTAACTGACCACTCATTCAGTGCCATAACATCTTTTATAGCCATTAGAATTGTTTAAGTTCAGTCAGAAATACAAAGGATTTTTATATTTTTGTACACTTCCTGTGCAGTAATTTATAAGTGCCATAGGTGCTTCTACCCTCTGTAATTTATAAGTGCCATGGGTGCTTCAAACTTGCCTGTGCAATCTTTAATTTTTAAAATTATTACTATTATTTTTGTCTGTTTATTTACAATATTTTGGATTCTCATTTATTTGTTCCTTCTGCAGAAATTTAGTGTAGGTATTAAATTGTATGTTTCAGTAGGAGTAGATAAAAGCACACCACAGGCTCTACAATAAATTGAAAACTTTAGCATGTCTGCAGCATTCTCACAATGACATCCCATAAGGGGAGAAATAACCTTTCACATCTTAATTAAGGAGGAATTGAATAGATCCAGTAGTCTCAGGAGTACTGTGTGGATGTGTATATATAATCCTTTGATTACAATGCATATAAGAAAGCTAAATGCAACTTTAGGACATTGATTATTTTACCTTTGGGCTCTATTGGCTATTTCATAATTTAGTGATAATCCTCACATGAGAGACTTTTTCTCTTGCTGTCTGAGCAGTGCTTGAAATTTAGAAGTTGAATATACTAAATGAAAAATTAAGCTGATACATTAATATGCTGTAGAGAAGCATCAGCGCCAGCACAAAACATAGATCACAGCTGGAGAAAGACTCGATGCTTTGTGGGTATTTTCCATGTTTCATCATGCTAAAAGAAAAAACTTTTTTAGTCTAATCCCAGTCCCATGTATGTGATATGCCCCGGAGTTGTTGTCCTGAATCCTTTGTAAGATTAATCACTATGAGATGAAGTCTGGGGATGCTTCTGACAACCTGGACTATGACAGAGGCAATATGAAGACAGCATCTTTACAAATGTACCATACATCTTAGTGGGTCACATGCTGCATGAAGGAAAAGAAGGGCTTATTATAACAAGAAATTTTAGCAGAATGGTTAACCTCTATTAGGTGCATATAAGAGTAAATAATTTGATTTAGTAAGAGTCCGTGGAAGATATTTGCTTATCTCTATGGGTACTAGCTTTAAGATTTGTCTGGGAGAGTTAAAATGATAAATAATAAAAGAATAAATGTAAGTGCATCCTCTTCATGGTTTTCAGAGTGTTTGGAATTGATCAGTGTTCTGTATAAATCTAAACAATGAATTGTTCAATTTAGTGTTGTTTTATTTTGTGCTGTGCACATCTGTGACTTGAATTTCCTTTGAAATTACTTGAGAATATGGCTCAGTGAAGACATTGAAGATGTCCTTGTTACCTACTTCTTGAAAGGTCTGGAGACATTTTAAGAGACTAGTAATCCTAAATTCCTGCATTAAGATGACTTCTGTTGTCTACACCTCTAAGATCATCAGCAGTTACAGTAGTTGAAAGTAGTGTGTAGAACTGGACTCTTTTCAGAGCTACAAAAAAGTTAAGGCCTTGATCCTTGTTTGTTTCTTTTTTTTTTTTTCTGTTAGAAAACATGATAGTTTCTCTATATTGATCTAATGTTATCAGTGGATGAATAAGTGGTTGTGTGTCAGCTTTTGACACAAATGTAATGGACAGATGTTCACATAAGAGCTTAAAGATCCTGCTCTCTGTTGTTCCAGATAAACATAGTCAATAACAGAAAAAAACCCCCACAATTGCTTAGTAGAAATAGATCTGTATATTTCTGGAATTTGACACAAAACATCGTCAGCTGAACTCTGTTAAAATCCTTTCCAATAGAAATAATTTACAGTTTTTATTTAGAAGGAAATGGGCCATGGCTCTGTTTGTATCTGCAGTCTGCATTACTTTTGTTCCCTTGTAAATGAATGCTGACAGAACTTAGCCAAAATGGTAAATGCTGGCCAATACTGTTTAGACTAACAGTATAGATTAGAGCTCGAGAGCTCTCAGCATCCACTAGGCATGTAATTAACCACTCAGCAGCCTCCTACCAGCACCTACTCAGTTTTACATACCACTAGTGACAAAGTTAATTGCCATGGCTCTTATATTGGAACATGTGCTCAGGAGCCCTTCCCAGTGTGGTGTTGCCCAGGATGTTGCAGGTACTCTTACTGGGGTGAATGCTGCCAGCCCCTGATGGCCAACAGAGGAGATGCTGCCGTGCCACGGGGTGAGCAAACACTGAAGTGTGCAGGGTTTGTCTCAGCTTTCAGCCCAAGCTGCCGGGGCAGATACAACGTGGGTGACGCATTTTTCCAGCAAGCGAAGTGACTGCTGGGAGGAAGGAAATGAAACACTAATCTTAAAGAAATTAGGATTTTAGTTGAAAGTTAAAAGTTAAAAGAAACTGGGCTTCAGATAGTTACCTGAAACTTAAATAATTGATTGCCTGTCAATTTATGTTTGCTTAGCTGTGCTTGCAATGGGAAAGGATGAAACAAGTA